>OY992538.1:102934655-103122155 GCA_963921195.1 Pegoplata infirma | reverse complement strand
AAAATAAAAACAAAAAAAAAATAAAATAATATATAATATTAAAGAAAATAAAAAATCACGAGAAAAAAATTAAAAAAAAAAGAAAATTTAAAGAAAAAAAAAACAATAAATGATAAATTTTGAAATAATACATTAAGAGATTTGTTTTTGTTATTCACAGTTAGGTTAGCGGCTAAAGGGTTCGCCTATTGAACAGTAGGTGTCAGGTTCAAATCTCAATTTTTTTTTTATCTTGTAAAAATTTTTATTTAAATAATTTATTTTTTTTAATTACATTTTTTTTTTTCGTTATTAATTATTTTATTTATATATTTTCTATTTATTTCCAGTTTCTGTTTTTTTTTTTTTTTTTCTATAAACAAATTCCTTTATCTAGGATGTGGAAATGCATATGCTTCGTTTTTTTTTTTTTTAATTAATGTAAATGGTAATAAATGTTAATTTTCTTAGCATACTTTTAGGCATTATTAATTAAAGTTGTTTTTTGTTGTTGTTTCAAATACATGTTAATAAAAAAAGTATGCCGCAGTTTTGACAAGTATACTTTAGACTAGTAGGTAGGTGGTACACCTTGCAATCAGTTGTTCTCAGGTTCGAATCCCATGAGTGCAAGGTTATTTTTTTTTTTAATTTGTTTAATTTTTTTTGTTTTTTTTTTAAATTTTTTTTTTATTATTTTTTGCATTTTTTTTTTAATGTTCTATTTTTTAAAATGTTTGTTTTATTTTTTTTAATGTTTTTTTTAATGTTTTATTTTATTTATTTATTTTTTTTTTTCTTAAAAGTAAATTAATATTAATTAAGCATAGTATTTTTTAGCATAGTGTTTTAAAAGTATACTTTAGACGAGTAGGTAGGTGGTACACCCTGCAATTAGTTGGTCTCAGGTTCAAATCCCATGAGTGTCATTTTTTTTTTGTTTTCTTTAAATTTTTTTTTTTTTAATTTTTTTCTCTTAATTTTCTTTTTTTTAATTTTTTTTTTTTTACTTTAATTTTTTAAATTTGTTTTTTTTTTCTTTAAATTTTCTTTTTTTTTAAATTTTTTTCTCGTGATTTTTTTATTTTCTTTAATATTATATATTATTTTATTTTTTTTTTTGTTTTTATTTTTTTTTCTTCAATATTAATTTTTTGTTGTATTTTATACTTTTAATAATTTTTTTGAAATTTTTCTTAATTTTTCCCATTTTTTCAAAATTTAAATCGAAAATTTTGTTAAATGTTTGCCAAATTTCGATTTATTTTGATTTGCCTATTCTAAGGTTAATTTTTAGTGCCTTCGTAGACAGTCCACCATGGCCCGATAAGTTGGACGAGTTGGACGAGTTGGACGAGTTGCCATAGTGATTCCCACAAACTTGAAAGTTCGGGTATCCTATATTACTCTATGGTCCTTGCTCGAGTTTTCCATATCAGCCGATTTTTGTCGCGATTTTTATTACCGTGTTCCTGAATAAAAAGCTAAAATATCGTAAAATTTATTTTTTATAAAAAAAAAGTTTGTTAGTCTATAGCTCCCGCTTCCTAGTTCCAAGGCAAATGACCAACACGCCATTCGATTCCTACAAGTTTCTTCAGTTTTCCATATCAGCCGATTTTTGTCGCGATTTTTATTATCGTGTTCCTGAATTAAAAACTAAAAAATTCCATGGTGAAAATTGGTTTGTTTTGGTTTGTTAACTTTTGTTTTGGTTTGTTTTCTTTTTGTTTTGGTTTGTTTTTTTCACATGCGCACTTATTACCACAGTACATGAGTAGTAGTATCACAGAGTTGCATCTGATGGGTGTAAGTACTAGTGACAGCACACGTGTAACTTTTGACGTTTCATACAAAACGTAAACAAACATCATAAATACATGCACAAAAGCTCACACGTACAGGCACACATATACTAGGCAGCGATGATCATTCTGTACTAAAAACAATACACCATATTGGAAAGCACAGACCATATAGACATGCAACACAAGTGCTTATTTTGGTACTTTCAATATGGATGCATACGAAATACTACTAAATTTACTTCTCTGCCTAGAATACGTGCGCCTGTACGTGTAAGCTTTTAAGGCATAATTACTTGAGCGAATACGGTTCGGAGACGTGTCAGCTGATACGTTAGCTCGTATTAAAATAAATAGAAATAGGTACTTAAACGAATACGTGACGGTGCTGTAGCGGCCGAACCTAAAAAATTTTGATTTTCCGTATGTTTTACGTGTCAGCTGATTTTATTTTTTATTTTGTGTTGAAATTTTTTCATTTGTGTGGCAGAATTGAAAAATAAATATAAATAAACGAAAAAAAAATGTTTTTCTGTAAATATAAATTAAAAAAAATCACAAATAACCACTTTTTAAAATAAAATTTGTAAATTAATATGACACGTTGAAACGGAATCAGTAATTGCTAAAACGAGACAACAGCCCGTCACGCTACAGCACCGCTACAGTAGCGCTCAAGTGCCTAGGCCTTTACATCTGTATTTTCGTTGTTAGTTTATGTTTTGTATGAAACGTCAAAAGTTACATGCGCGTGCTGCCACTAATACATCCGCATGTGAGAAACTCTTTCGTTTCACCCCTATGTTGGAAAGCACGCAATTAGCACCAGTGTTTGCATACTAGTCTGTACTGTGCTTATTACCAAGTTTTTACTGGGATACGGGATATTTTGTTGTATTTTTATTGACAACGTAAAAAAAATCTGGCAGCACTTGTCTGTGCCCGTGTAATCGCCCCTCTGCACATGCTTTTTGTGATGCGGCGTTTTTGACATTTCGTCTCATGTGTGTATTTTAATAACAAAACTTAAAACTGCGGCAAAAATTGTGAAAAATATAAACGTTTATTGAAAAAAGCAAAATATTTTAATTTCAGTTATAACTTTACAATGTTTAACCATATTGATAATACATACGTAATAAATTGTACATAAATAAAGAATTCTAGAAAGATTTAATGGGCAAATAGGAATTATACAAACTTCTTTCCTGAAAAACGATTAATAAAACTGCCGAAATGGAAGACTTGAACTTTAATCACAACCTCATGAATATGGAGAATATATCAGCTCCCTTAGTAATGGAAGCCTTAAATCTTGATTTCTTATCAACACCGCCGCGACAAACCCATCATCAGGTAGAAGGATTGCCAACTCCAATTAATAGAATGCCAAATTTATTGAAAGACAGAAAACCACATAAAAAGAAATTGGAATTAGCACAACAAATGGCCACAGTAGATGAATTAATACGAAAAGTGGAAAAATACCAAAAGGAAAACGGTGAACTACAAAAACAATTAAAAGATTTCCAAAAGACAGCTTCACAAGTGCAAAATTTGTACAGTGAAGAAAAACAAAATCATGAATGTGCTAAAAGTGATCTTAAACAGTTGCGGGAACAATATGACAACATGGATGTAGATTACGCTAACAAAATTATGGTGTACGATCAAATGAAGGCGCGTTTAGCAGAATATGAAGGCAGGCCAATTAATTACGATAACTTATTAGTTAAGTACGTAAATATTGTACAAAAATTAGAAGGTGAAGACTGTCTGCGATATAGCCAAGATAAAAACTTGGTTGAAGATCTGAAGCACTACTGTGCCAAAATGAATATAAAAATTAACATACCCAAAAGTCCAAAAAAAGCCAAGTCTCGAACAGTGAAACCCAAAACAAAAGATGTCTTTGTGCAGTGTACAGATATGGAAAGTAAAATTATCACACCCAAACTAGAATTTAAAGAAAAATCCACAAAATGTCAGGTGGTAAAACGTGACCAGGGATCACAATATATTAGCACCATGATTACCCGACAAACGAACACAGAAAAAATTATACAAAAGCATGTTTCAACTATGTTTCCCGAACCAAAATCTACTCCACCCATTAATGACATATTAAATGAATTTTGTAAATGGGCTAACATTCAATCTGTTTTACCTTTGGAGGAGGATTCTATGGCTGCAAGCAAGCATTCCGATAAAATTTGTAAAACCTTTACAACAACTGGTACCTGTACTATGTTGTGTAATATAAGACGTAAAATTGATTATTTCCCTTCAATTATGTCGGGCATAAAACAAGAATTAGCCACACCTTCTCCATCACCCATACCAACTGCTGTCGCTAGTGCCACCACTACTGCTAACGAGTCGCAGCGAATTACGAATCCAATAACACAGCCTTCATCTCTACCATCAAATATAAACAGTCAGCAGAACCTTTTACCCAACTCGATATTAACATTATTTAATGCCAGCTCTAATTCTGCTTTGGGACAATTATCTGGCACAGCTTTTAATGAATTATGGCAAATATTTGGCACTATGTTGTTAAGTCTTTTACAAACAAGCAATGCAGGCATTGCGAATATAAATCAAAATTCCATAAATCAACAACAATTTCTGGATTGGTTACTTCAACTGTATATAAGCTCTGCAAACACGCGAACAGAACCTGTGGAACGACGAGGTAAGTGTATTAGAGTTATTTAAAAGAATTGCCCTTTTTTGTGTATGTTCATAGCGTTGATGCGCCTAAAAATGTTTCTATAAATCAAAATTCGATTAATCGGATTTTTTTGTAGGAAAAAGTCAAAGGACGCTGTTCCAAAAAAAGTAATTCAATTGACCTTTTTATACCCTCCACTCTAGTGATAGAGGGTATATATTAGAGTTGTCAATTATTCGACTTTCAACTTTGTTCGAATAATTCAAATAATTGTTTTTCCTCGTTCGATCAAACGATTAAAGATCAAAATTTATTCGATTAATCGAAGAGAATAACGAATAAAAAAATTATTTTAAAAAATATTTTTATTAACAAAAAAAAATAAACAATTCATATAAAAAATCTTAAAATATGAAAGTTAAAATTTTTATTAACGAAAAAATGCATACAAAACTTAAAAATAAAATAGTTAAAAAAAACTTAAAAATTAAATAACTGAGATTACTTTTAAATTAAAAGTTTTAATTAATGGATGTCGATTTTAATACTTGTTAAGAAATAATTCAAATACAAATTATTATTTGAAGTATTCAGACAAAATATATCATAAATGATTTTAGTTTTTGTCAAATAAGATAATTTAAGTTGTTCTTAAGAAATAATCTTTTAAAAATAAAAGTTGACTCAATTTTTTTGCTTTCAAACGATTTTTGGTTTTTGTTTTTATTAAATTAGATTTTGAAAACACTCTTTCGCTAATTGTTGAAGTAGGTGATATAGTAAGAAGAGCATAAAAAATTTTATCTATTTTTTCTGTTCTTTTTTCAGATTTTTCCAAATATACCATATCGTCTGATCTCTAAAGTCCTTTTTATTTTCTGAATTTTTAATACTTTGAATTAAATTATTATTCTCCTCTAAAAAAATTATTATTTTCATTACTAATAACTTCCTCTATTTCAATACTTTTATCTGAATTATTGTGATTACTTTCAACATAAAATAATCTGGAGTATAATTTATTTGCATATTCTTTTGTTTCGCTTTTTGGAGAATATTTTAAGAAACTTTTATTCCTCGGAAAATTTCCAGAATTTAGAAAATTTATTAACGTATTTAACACTTTTATACGTCTCTCATTAATTCTTATTTTAAAACGTTTTAGTAAGTCTGATGCAAAAGAATTATTAATTTTTTCTAAATTATTTATTAAAAACTTGATAACTCCCTCCAATTCTATAATGGATGTGCGATCCAGGGCTATGGCTAATATATATTTTAACTTTCCTACATTTTGTATAAAATCTTTCAAAATTTATGAGAATAAATCAAATTCTATGTATTTATTTAATTTTTTAATTAAAAAAAATTGTTCGATTAATCGACATTAATTAATCGATTTATTCGTTATTCGAAAATCGTTATTTTTAAATTATTCGAACAAGAGTTGGGTTTTGTTTGATCGATTAATCGAATTATTCTTAATCGACTGACAACTCTAGTATATATATATAAGTTTGTCATTACGTTTGTAACACATCGAAATGATGGTCTAGGACACCATAAAGTATATATATTCATGATCCTCGATCGATTTTAAATCGATCTAGCGATGTCCGTCCGCCCGTCTGTCTGTCCGTCCGTAGAAAACACGCTAACTTTTGAAAGACTTTAAAGAGGCTACTGAAGTTTGGCATATATGTTGGTCATTTACCTGGTCAGGTTGGTATTGCAATCCAGCCAAATCGGTCCAGTGCACGGTGGTCAATTCCGGCCAAAAATCAATAACTTCTTTATTTCTGAGTGTAAATAGTTTAAATTTAATATTCGAATTAAGAATAACATATTTGATACCTTTCCCAAATGTTGGACCTACAAATACAGTGGTTGGCCAAATAATCATGGACGTCCCAAATGTATCAAACATGTCTGCATATAAACAGCAATAATTTAATATCCGAATTAAGAATAATATATCTGATCTCTTTTCAAAACTTTGGACATACAAATATAGTGGTTGGCCAACTAAGCATGGACGTGTCAAATGTATCAAACTAATTAAGGTGGGGGTTGGAACTAAAAGAAACAGCCTTAGTGTTAGCATTTTTTTTTTTTAAATAGATACGCAGTACTTTTTAATTCTGTTTTTTTTTTTTTTGAAATATTAACAATCGTAATATTTTTAAAAGTTTAAAAGTTTAAAAGACAAAGAATTGACAGGGCTTTCAGTTAATTGTGGGATGCTTTTTTTAAAGGACAAAATGGCCGCAGTTGTACAGGAAAAACTACTGAGCTGATTTTGATGACATTTTTATTTTGATTTGTAGATTATTTAATTTTCTAATACTTATCGTGACCATTTTTTAAAATTTGACCTTATTAATATTTGAATGAAAGAAGAAATTCATCAAAATCGGTTTAGTAGTTTTTGCTGTAAAAATGCCGCCAATTTTCCCCTTTAAAAAAACAACACGCGATTGACTGGCAACCCTGAAAATTCTAGTTGACAAAATTTGTGTTACGAAATTTTTAAAAACACTAAAATGTTCTATCTTTGAAATGAAAAAACAATTAAATAATATTACGTATTTATTTTTTTCGCTGTTTAAAAATTGCTAACATTCAGGAGGTTTTTTAGTTCCAACCCCCCTTAAACACATTTTTTTTTTATTTCGTATTTTTTTAAGTTTTTTTTTAACGCAAATCTATGGGTTTTAAGTTAGTATCTCTTCACATTCCCTATTTTGGTGGAGTTTGTAGGTTTAAAAAAATCCACAATTTGTAAAAAATGAGTCCACTAAAAATGCTCTGGTTTAAAGAATCGGTAAAAGTAGGGGCTGAAATTTAAAATACTTACTTTTAATAGTAAAAAGTACAAACTGCTTTTTATAGCTAACCTCTAATAGCCTCTAATTGATTTTTATGGTCTTTCAAAATTTATTTTTTTTAGAGTTTTATTTTTAATTTTTATCTAATTTTCATACACATCACTTTAAGACAAAAACGCACACAAAATCTGTAAAAACCACATGGAATGATTATTTACTATAGGAATTAAAACTCCATGTGCGAACTTACAAAAAATAATGTGAAGAAAAATGCATAGCCAACTTTTATTGAAAACTAAAATATACATTTTAAAAAAAGCTGAAATGAGAAGCAAAAATTACTCTACTTTGCATCACTATGGACAATAATATAGTGTTACAAGGCCCAAAAAAAGATTTAAGTTGAATGTTTTAAAGTATTAGCTATAATATAGCATTAAAATTTCATCAAGATTTAATAAAAAATAAAACGATTTTTGGCCGGAATTGACCACCGTGCAGTGGTTCAAAGTTATGAGCCAAAAAGTAAATTTCAGCAAGGGTTTTTCGCAAATTTACGAGATAAAAAACACGATAACTTTTGAAAGACAATAATGACACCGCTGAAACGTGTCATGTATCTTTCCGGTTCCCCAGGTCTGTTTGGTATTGAATTCCAGCTCAAAGGGTCCAATGGTTTAAAAGTTATAAGCGAAACCCCGAATTTCAGATTGGGTGCATCTTAAATGCCACATGGTAAACAAGTTTAAAAAGCATTGGTGGTAACTTTGAAATGTTTTTCAAACTTGTTTTGTTTTAAAGCAATGCTTTTTAAACCTGTTTAGTTTAAAAAGCATTGGTAACTAAAAAATTACACTCGAAAAAAATTTTACATTCAAAAAAAATTTTACACTCAAAAAAAATTGTTTTTTTTTTTTTTTACAAAAATGTCAATATTTTGTGTACATACGTACGTGAATTCACTCAGAAAATATTTTTACAGTAAAAAAACATTACACTCGAAAAAAGTTTTACACTCAAAAAAAAATTTTAATTTTCCTTTTTTTTTTTAAATGACAAAAAAAGAGTTTTTTACTCAAAATAAAATATTTCTAATCAAAATTGTTAATTTTATGTTATCCTTTAAAAAAGGCATTGTGGATGGTATTCATAGATTCGGCAAAGTCGAATTTAACTTTTCTACTTGTTTAAATTACAATTGATATTTTTCGATTTACAAATAAATGATCTTTTTCGAATTACAATTGGAATTTTTGAATTACAAATGGAACTTCAAATTAATAATAGTATAGGTATTCGTCCCGCCAATTCTCTCTCCTTGACCAACGCTTAGATGATGTTAATGAATACCTCTACTTGGGATCGCTTATCGATAAATCCGGAGGAAGTTCGGCTGACATTCAATACCGCATTAATAAAGCGAGACAAACCTTTGGAACTCTTACCAAAGTCTGGAAATCATCCAACATTTCAGTACAAACAAAAAACAAAATTTTTAATTCTAACGTAAAGTCAGCTCTATTGTATGGATGTGAAACATGGAATATTCCAATACTTGACGCCAAACGAATTCAAGCTTTTGTCAATAGATGTCTTCGGCGCATTCTTAAAGTTTTTTGGCCGAACACTATCTCCAATGATTATTGTGCCATGCTCTTAAACTAAAGCTGAAACAATTATGACTCAAAAAAAGTAATAATAATAGCCTATTTTCAAAGTTTCCTTATGCTATATCTCAAACTAGAGCTGACCAAAAAAAAAAACGGTTGCCATATTTAAAATCAGCGAACCCCAATCACATAAAATTAGCTACCAGAACCCGGTCAAAAAAAGTGTTGCCCTGCGTAATTTTACAAACACAACTAAATATTTCTAAAATACAGATTAAAATGGTGTTATTTTTGAGAACCGGTACTAAAATCAGAACCGGGAATACCGGAACTCCCGGGAATATATCTAAAACCGGGAAAGCGGTACCAGAATCGGGAAATGGTGGGCACTAATATAAACTTTGAAGCTTTATAAAAAAATATTCGTTAATATTTTAAAGAAGAAATTTATTTTTCGCCTATTTTGATCACGATTGTCAAACATATTTCATATTAATATTTGCAGTTAATTCTTCACAAACTACTCCGTTACGTTTTAATGAATCTTCCGTGTTATCCTCTACAAATGTTGTGCGGCCCAAGGCCCAAAAATCATTCCCAGAAGGGTTAGATGACAATCAAGAAAATGATGTTACTTCACAATCTGCTTCTGGTAAGTACAAAGTTACCTTATAATACTCTTTATTTAATACTAATAGTATTTAGAGTTTTGCTGCCACCTCAGCACCTCAGCTAGTTTTATATCAAATCAAGACCTATTTTGTGAAAGCAACTTAAAAGTACGTTACAGGGGAGACCCAAAAAGTGGTAAATTACCAATTTTTCAATATTTAAACGTAAATATCTTAAAAACGGTACGTGATAGAAAAATTTGGAAGACAGACTTGGAATAAGGTGGTCGACATCTTTCTTATTTGCGTTTAATTCCTAGGAGATTGAATTTCTCATAGTTTCTTCAACATTTTAACCGATACAAATTTTTCGAATCGCTTCTTTTTCAGCAACCAAAGATATCAATAGTTTTAACATTGTTTTTATTTTATTTTTTATTTCAGACAATGGCAGCCAACAAAATGATCCTAGAGAAACTTTACCAACCACTGAATTTGAAAATTTCTCACATGATTCCAACTCGATGGATATGGAAATTCAACAAATACAAGCTTCAACAAAACCTATAACAAATTCTTACTCCAACAATAATAAAACCTTAAGAAAATCGCAAAAAGATAAAAATAATTATAAAATAGTAAAACAAATACAAGAACTTTTTCCAGAAGCTACACTTAATAAAAAGAAACGTAAAGAATTAAAAAGGCTGTTAAAGGATAAAAAACAAAAACGTAAAAACAAAAAGAATAAAACAGATACAAGCTTAATTAAAAATGAAAACAATGATCAACACACTGAAACAGCAGTTGATTTTTTAAAAATGTTTGCACAAAAACAAGAAGACTTTGGAGATAATAAATTCTTAATTGAAGATAATGTTACTAAAACAAATAATTCAAATGAAAATATTATAAATCACCCACCAACAGAAAATGAATTTAGCAATGAAGTAAAAGTTCAAACAGATGTACCCAAACCATTGGTTTCCGGAAATAATGATGATTTTACATTTATCATACCGGCTGTTAGTAAAACTCCAAATTTAAAATCTAACCTAAAATCTTTAAGAGACTTTAGAAGAAAATCATTTATTAAACCTAAAAAACAACCTGATACATCTAATATACAACAAAAATACAAAATACTTTTTGGTGATTCTGATAACGAAATTGAAGATGAACATGATCTATATAAACAACATATGAATCCAGTGATAAGTACAACAGAAATAATAGTAGATAATTTTAAATTACAAAATGAAAATCATGAAGAATTCAATACACAGTATTCTTTAGATTTATTAAGAGAACCTAAAAATTATACGGAAATAACAAACTTTACTAACCCAACAAATATAACCGAACAAACTTATACTTTAAAATCGTATCCAGTTTATAATGAAGAAACTAATTTAACTTTTATAAATACTCAAACTAAGCCACAAATGATTAATGGTGGTACAACCATAGACATTTCTAGTCAAGAACAATTTTCAATAACAGATATTTCCACACCACAATTAAGCAAACTAGAAAATACATTTTTCATTAAAAATTCAGTTTATGATACAAAATTTTCAAATGTTAATAGTTTTGAATGTAATATAGAACAACAAGAATCTGAAAAACACAGTGAGAATTATACAGAACATAAATTTGATACATTGTCGTCAGGTAAAAAAGTAGATTCAATAAATTCTTTTAAAGTCCTTGTTGGTGATGTTACTAAAGATTTAGAATTATCTTCAGATGATGAAATTATGAAGGACGAATTTTATAATCATATGGAAAATGAAACAATTCAGATTTCAAATTTACCTAACATAAAAAATGTATACAAAACTGAAACATTAGCCTATTCAAATGAAATATTATCGAAAACTTTTAACACTAACGAATATTGTTATGCTATTAAAACTATGCCACCCGACATAAGTGAAGCTGAAATTGTGCAGGAACAGATTCCGCTAACTTCTAAGATTTTTGTAGAAAATTTTAAAAATGAAAACTCGATTAAAAATATTGAAAGTGATAGTAAAGAAATTTATACAAGTGATTTTGAAAATGATTTTGAATTATCTTCAGATACTGAGAGCGTACGTACAGAAAATGATAATCAATTGAAACAAGAATTTAGTGCAACCGTTGATAAAACGTTAACTATAATTACAAGCAACAATTGCAATTCCCATTATTTTACAAATGATTTAAAGGATACACAGAATACAGTTCATAGTGATATTTATTTAAAAGATTCTAAATCCAGTCAAAGATTAAAAGATGAATTCACTACATCTATAAATAAAATGTCTACCATTAATAACAGCAATAACTATAATAGCCAGTATTCTATAAACTATAATATAGAAGATACCAAATCCAAACAAAGTGGTTCATTAGAATCTACAACAGTTGATAATGTTAAGGGAAACTTTAAAAATATTTCAAGTGTTAATATAACAAAAAATCAAATTTATAAACAAATCGAATCAAATCCAGCCATTACAGAATCTTTTAATGATCATAACTATTATAAAGAATATAATAACCAAAACCATTCAGAAATTAAAAATAAATCTTATACGAGTTCCTTACGCACTATAAAAACTAAAGATGTAGCTAACGCTGTTGCCTCCCAATTTTTAACTAAATCCACAGAAAGTAATATTGCGATTAAAAGCCAACAAGAAACTAAACAAAATGCAAAAAGTATTCCACCAATCTCCTTAGGATGTTTAACTTCAGAAGAAAATTGTATTGCCAGTAAAAGCCAAAAAAATAAACTTAACAAAAAAAGTATTCAATCATTTTACTTAGAATGTTTATCTGCAGAAGAAAATTGCATGGCGTTGAAAAGCCCACAAGAAACTACACAAACTTTGGAAGAATTACAAAACAATTCTTTATCTGAATCAGAAGAAATTATTAGTTCGCAGGAAAGTCAAAATAATGAAGAAATTCTTAAAAATGTTTATCAACATTTACCGAAAATAAATGAGTCCAAACAAAAGCTCTCATCATATAATAATTTACAGTGGAGTAGCCCAGGACGATATATACGAAAATCATTACCTGATTTTAATGATACTTTTCAACAAAAAAGAAATATATTGACTTTAAATGGAAACAAAGAAAGCTTAGAGTCGGAGGAATATTCAATTATTACAGTATCAGATGCTACAGTAAGTAATGATAAACCCTTATCAGTAAGCGAAATAGAATCTTCCGTAGTTAATGTTTCTAGTGACGTTACAAACAGGCATAGCAAAAATAAGACTTCCCCAGGAAATGAAAATCATTTTATGATAAAAGAAACAAATAAAACAGCTGAAATTAAATCTGAAGTTTATAAGAAAAATCTAAGTCAATTTAAAAATCATTTTTTAAAAAATGATCACACAAAGAAACATGATTTAATGACGGATAAGAAGTATAATGACAAAACAACTGAACCAAAAGAAAATCTTGTTAACGATGAAATTATTTCGATGGACAGTAATTTGAAAATAAATGAAAATGAAATTGAATATAATAAAACTAATAAATGCTTTATTGCTACAATTTCTAAATCGACTCAAAGTGATAAAGATTTCTCCTCAACAAGTGAAACAGAATCTTCAATAATTAATGTATCTAGTGATGTTACAGATTGGTATACCAAAAGAAAGAATTCCTCGCGCAATGAAAATCATTTAATGAAAAATGCACAAAATCAAGCAGATAATATTAAATCGGAAGTTTATAAGAAAAGTCTACGGCACATTAAATATGATTCTATGAAAAATGAACAAACAAAGAAAAATTATCAAAAGAATTTACTGATCGATGAAGAGAATAATGATATAAATTTGAAAATTAATGAAATTGAGTGTAATAAAACTAATAAATGTTCTATTGCGACAGTTTCTAAATCGGCTATAAGCGATGAAGAACTTTTACCAACAAGTGAAGCAGAATCTTCCATAATTAATGTATCAAGTGATGTTACAGACTGGGATACTAAAAGAAAGACTTCCTCGCGCAATGAAAATCATTTAACAATAGATGCATCAAGTCAAGCAGATAAAATTAAATCAGAATTTTATAAGAACAGCGTGCGAAATATTAAAAATGATTCTATAAAAAATGAACAAACAAAGGAAAATGAACGAAAGGATCTACTGATCGATGAAGAGTATAATGATGAAAAATTGAAAACTAATGAAATTGAGTCTGATAAAACTAATAAAATTCTTAATGCGACTATAAGTGATGGGGAACTTTCATTAACTAGCAAAACAGAATCTTCCATAATTAATGTATCAAGTGATGTAACAGACTTGGATATTAAACAGGATAATAACACAAACAATGAAAACCAAGAAACAAATCAAACTGATGAAATTAAATCCGAAGTTTCTAAGAAAAATCTTTATCATAACAGAAACGATTCTTTAGAAATTGAAAATGATTTAATGATTGATGAAGATTATGAAGATCAATCAAATGAAACAAAAGAAAATCTTTGTTATAATGAAAATATTTCTACCGAAATTAAATTTATCAATAATGATACTATAGAAGAACCAACCAATGCCAAATTAATAACAAAAGAATTCGAAAAGACTGAAAGTTTAAGACTTGAAGATACAAAGGATGATACCTTAAACTCTTCCAACATATCCACCTTATTAAATAGCTCTATATGTAATGAAATTCTAACAGATTCCATAAACCCTATAGTTAATGAATTAATGCAAGATGAAGATTCCTTAAAAATCTCGCCTCCAGAAACTAAAACGAAAAGAGGACGCAAACGTAAAAGTGAATGGTTAGCAGATGTACCACAATGTAAACGTTCACAGCGTTTAAAAGCCAAACAAATGATTTTTGAACAGTCTTTAGATCTAAGTAAAACACCTATAGAAATTGGTAAATATACTAAAAGTCAAAAGTTAAATATCAAGGATTCAAAATCTGCTGAAAAAATAGAAATTAAAAAGGAACATTTAAATCAAAAGACCAATAAAGATTTAAAAACAAATGATAATTCAGAGGAAACTATAGAATTGTTACAAAATAAACCTATAATGCAAATTGGTTTCTTTAAAGATTTAAATACAAAAGTTAATTTGGAGCTAAGCAAAGAATTGGAAACAAAAATGCCTATAATACAAATGGGTTTCTTTAAAGAACGTATAAATGCTGAAATCTTAAAAAATCCCTCAAATCAATTAGCAAATAAAATTAACTCAGAGAAAACTTTAGAAAATTTTTCAAGTAATAAAATTATGAAAATTCAACCTGAAAAAGAAAATAAAACTAATTGTGAACATAAGGATGTTATAATGGAATCTATGAAAGATGTAGAAGAGGATAATGCTGATTTTGTAATAAAATCTAAACTGGCTAATAATGAAAATAAAACTGTTGCAGAATCTACAAATTTTCTAAAATCTCTTCCTGTAGGTTCTTCATCTTTAGTAAATTCCAATACAAATTTTGAAACTAAAACTTTAAAACAAAATAAAAATAGTGTAGAATATGAGGATAGTATAATGGAATCTATATCTTCTAAAGAAAATAACGCTGAAACTGAGGTTGTTGCAAAAGATCTACATATTCTGAAATCTGTTCCTGCAAGTTATTCTTTAGTAAAATCACATAAAAATGTGGATACTAACTCTTTAAACAATGAGCAATCATTAAATGAAGCTTTTTGTGTATATACAGAATCTCCCAAATCTCCACCACCACCTCCAGTCGACAATACCAGTGAAGATAATTTAAACAAAACTTATATAATCATACCTGAAGAAAGAGAATTACAATTTACAACACAGCATAAAGATGCTACACTTTTTGATACTTTAATTAATAGTTATTCCACCGAAAATCATTTAAATACCTTACCAAATGTTTTTAACAACAAAAAATATTTAAGTCGACAAAATGAAATATTATCAAAACTTCATAAGGAGCTACAATTATATTGCTATGATGAAATGGAATTGGAACCACAACATAATGCCTCTAAATTATTACATAAACTTCTTTTAATAACCGAAGATTATAATTTAATACAAAAATCCTTAATAAATATAGTACAAATGATAGAATCACCAAATGTAGCAGAAAATGAATTACCCTCGATCATACAGGAAATGCCTCCACGTCACCTGCCAGTTTCTATACAACGTTTATTTGTTTTATTACAACATTTTCTATATAAAAATTCAAATTTCTGTCAAGATTTAATATTAAAAATTGAATCGTTACTATTTACAACACGCCAACAAAGTGAAAAATTATCTTTAAAGGCTACATTAAATTTAACACAATTTTATTTAATGACCTGTAAACAGCAGGAATCTATGGAAATGGTTAAACATTCGGCACGTTATTTTATAGCAAAATGTTTGTATTATTACAATAAAAAAGCCATATTAATGGTACATGAAGTATTACTTTGGTATCCTACAGTATTACCACATCGTGAAGATGCTACCTACGATCGTTCAGATGCTTTAATAACTGTCATTCAAGAAATACTGATGAATACAAAATATGATATGGAAAATCAAGATTTACGTGGTAAATCTTTAATTTCTAAATTACGTTATGAATATCATTATGAAGTTTACAAGCCAACATTAGATGAAGTCGTTGTAAATTTAGTAGAAAAATTAAAAAACTCAAAATTTTATAATATTTCTATGGCATTTGCTTTGATGTGTAAACGTTTACCGCCCTTAAGAGTGCAGCAAATATTTTTAAATGGTCATCTTTTGCCACTGGCTAAGGAATACTATAATTATGCTTTACTTAGTTCCGAATACGATAAACGTATATCGGTTTTATTGGAAATTATATCAATGATTGTGAAACCTTTTCCTGTCGACATTAACGTTGAAGTGTATTTAAATGAATTTTCTAGATTTTTAAATGGATTTGATCGTCCTGTTATACAAGTATCGGCTGTGTGTTCTATATTACGTTTACAACGTTTTGGTTATGTAAACTGTTTTAATTTATTACGTCATTTTAAACCCAACTATGATTTGGATACTCATACTCAGGCTATGCTTAAGACATTTTTATACCGAAAGCCGTTAAACTTTTGGAAGACAATCAGATCACAAAATCCTATAAATTAATATTGATAACACACAAACAATTTTTTTTTCCATGAACGATTTTCATAGTATTTATGAACAAATTCATACAATTTATTAACTTTTTCATAATATTTATAAACTTTTTCATAGTATTTATGAAAAATGTTAAAAATTCTAAAATTTCACATATTATGATTTATTCATAAATACTATGAAAAGGTTTATAAATATTATGAAAAAGTTAATAAATTGTATGAATTTGTTCATAAATACTATGAAAATCGTTCATGGAAAAAAACAATTTTTGTGTGTACTACTATATAGAATAGGGTGGCACGAAAAATTGCTTTTATCGAATTTCGTCAATTGTCAGGCAAATTGTGGTTTAAAAAGTCTATAATTAAAATTTTAGGCAAATCGGACACTTGTTTCAAAATACAAAAAAAAATTGATTAAGTCGTTGTCACGTGATAGGCATTTAAGTGAAATGTCCCGTTTTCACCTATCACGGAATAGGTAATTTCGGAAAAAGAGACACACTTTTCCCTCAGGGTTGTTGTAAAATGTATAAAAAAACAGTAAAAATACGGGTTTTTACAATTTTTTTTGGTTTTTTTCACAGATGAAAATAATTATTATACCCCACACCACACTTTGGTGCAGGGTATAATAATATTGTGCTGATGTTTGTAACTATCCGAATTATTTGTCCTAGATCCACTTTTAAGTATACCGATCGACTTAGAATCACTTCTTGAGTCGATCTAGCGATATCCGTCCGTCTGTCTGTCCATGAAAACGGTGTAAACACAATGCAGGTTGCAACTTTTAATCAATTTACTTGAAATTTAAAACTTGAGCCTCTCTTGGCCCAACGACGAAGCATATTGAAATCAGTCCATGTTTAGACCCTGCGCCCATACAATGGACCTCTTTAATTTTGGATCAGATGACTCTATTAACCTTATTATAATAGATTTCCTTTCGAATTTTGGCATGTAAACGTATTTTGTATTCACAAATCATCTTTCCGAATTTTAAAGGAATCGGACCAGATCCTCTTGTAGCCCCCATACAAACCACCTTCCCGATATTTACCGAAATTTCATGAAAATAGAAAATATTTAAATAAAATTTTGTTTGTGTGTATTTATCGTGTACTTTAATAACCTAATCAAATCTGATCATAATCGAACCATTTTTGGACTTAGGACTCATATGAAAATTTCACCCGATAATCAGTTAAATCGGTTTATTGGCAACAAATATTTCATTTAAATTTGATCTGTTAAGTGTTTTTACACTTATTAAAGATTTGACAAAAGGAAGATCCAATCGTTCCATGTTTGAACTTGAAACCCATTTTTCGGGAAACAATAGTGTAGGGTATTATATTCGGTCAAGACCCACCATAACTTTCTTAGTTGTTTTTTTATCGATATGTATCATTAAGGGCAACACCAAAATCATTTTTTTTTGTCGTTTATAAGCTATCAATTAAAAAAATATTTAAAAAAATTAAAAAATTATTGGTTGATTATAAAAAACATCAATGCCCAACTTTTTACCACCAGCGTCATTTTAACCGATTTGGCAAAAATTTTAAAACTTAAGACCATAAAGAACCATAATTTGTCAGGCAATCGACGAAATTTGACAAAAGACATTTCGCGTGACACCCTAATGTAGAATATAAGACAGTTCATGATAAAATCATAAATTAAAAAAAATTAATACACAGTTTTACATTTTTGTTAAAGGAAGTTTAAACAAAATTATAAAAGACAATTTTAATGCCTCGAACTACTTTCACTCAAATTATTTTTGAACTTTAAATGTATAATAATTATTAGGGATGAGATTTTCATGCACTAAAAAATCGAAAATATGCGCTTAAAATATGCGCTAAAAAATTCAAAATATGCACTAAAAAACCCAAAAATATGCACTTAAAAATTAAGTGTGTGTAAGAAAAATCTTGTTTTTATAGAAAAAACTTCTTAAAAAGCAAAAAAAAAAACCGCCGTGTTTAAATAGTAACATTTTAAACAGCTGTGCGCACACACATACTATAACATTTATGCTTGTGTGGGTACTTAGTAGCAAGCGAAAGGTTAACAAATTTGCTCAAGCAACAGAATTTTATAGTGTATGTGTGTCGACAGCGCACAAGCAGCATTGTTTAGCCTATTCCCGCGGGAATAGGAATTTCAAAAATGCGCATGACTGATTTAAAACTTCATTTAAGCAAGATTTTTTAGAAGTTAAGAATATCTATAAAAAACATTAAAAAGAAAAAAAATATTTTTTTCTATTTTCAAAATAAATTTTTAAAATTTAAAAAAATTTTTGAAACAAATAAATTTCAATTTGTGTTTTTGCTAATTTATGCCAAAATATGCAAAAATATGCAGTTAAAAGTTGGAAATATGCACAAAATATGCATTTAAAACCAAAATATGCAAAAATATGCATTTTCACCAAAATATGCAAAAATATGCAAAAACAAAACGATGCCATTTTAACACAAACTTCTTGATTTGGAAAGATAATTGGTCGATATCGTTTTAAGACTTTCGACAAAAAACATGCATTTGCATGGAAATCTCATACCCTAATAATTATATTTTTGATCCAATGATCAAGTGCTTTCATATATTTTTTTATATTCATTTAAAAATAATTTTTAATAATGTCAACCTAACCGAGAGCTGGTAACAATGACCGTCGTCTCGTTGCAGCGAAATCGACCAAGGGTTTTGGTAGGAATCGAACTCACAACCCCCTGCTTCATAGACTAGCACGCTACCAACTAAACGGCGGGGCCCCCAAATGTATATAAGACATTTGTAAAAAGATCTATTAAATAAGATCAATGAATATTTGAAAATTTTATTTGAAATACATATATGATATTAATTAAAAATTTTTAGAGTCCGACCGAATATTCGGTTTCGGTCTCGGTTTCGGCCGAATAATGGGGTTTCGGCCTCTATTCGGTATTCGGCAAAATTTTGGCCGAATATTAGCCGAAACCGAAACTTTTTGGTATTTTAAAAAATATGTAAAAAAGTCGGTGAATTTTTTGATTTCGTATTTCATTACACTTGTTTCAGTTCAATTGAAGAATATGTTAGAAGATTATGCAATAAATGTAAAACTGTTTCAGTTCAAAAATTATTTTCTCCTAATCTGCAAATGAAATACACATTTTTTTTTGTAAGTTTTTTAAAAAACATTTTTTTTTTTTCAAAAATACAACAATTCCTATGGTTTAAAAGCATTATATCGTCGCTGCTCCGTCGTAATTTGGTATGTGTTTTTAATGAAGTTTTCAGGAGAGCAAAAAAACCGTTTTATTTTGCCATTTTGCCATATTTTATAAAAGTCAAGCGTCTTTAAAATACATAAAGATGTTTTATAGATGTGTACCACAAAAAAAAGAATGATTTTTTAGCTAAAACGAAGATATTAACGAATTACATAAAAAACTACACATAACACATTTTGTTGGAACATTTTTGGTATTAATTTTTTTATTTTTGGACATTTTTATACACATGACCGTTTTTGTTCATAGAACTTAAGTTATAAAATTTAATAATAGTGCAAAAAATTGTCATATTCATTAAAGTGATAGTAAATACACTTTTAAATCCCATATTTTGTACAAATCTGCATCCAAGTGCTGTTGCTTCAATGAATTTTGTTTTTTTTTAGCGAAAAAAATTTACTCAAAAAAATGTTTCTGAAATTTGTGCCATGAGATCTGACCATCATTTCTATATAATTGGGGCATGCTTATTTCAATGGTGAAGTCCGTTTTTGAATCAATGGAACAGTTTTCATGGAAATCATCGTTAAAGTTATGCACATTTTGTTGCAGTTTTTTTATTAAAAAAATTCTTCTTTTACAAATGCAAATATGTTTGGTATGGCAAATGGGAATTAGACTCATAACGATATAATAGTACAAATTTGGATAAAAAGGTTTGCGTTAAAATGTTGAAAATCGCGATTTTTCTCATATTTTAATGATTTTGCGTTTTTTTTGCAACCCTATAATTAATTTTCCGAATTGATTTCATGTGTATGAAAAGACTAATGTACATATGTAATTAATTTCTGCAAAAAAACTTTTTAGATACATATAACTTTTTTTTGAAAATCGCGAAAAATCGTTTTTTTATAATGGCAGCATCCCTTTAAAATGTGATCTCATACTTCATTTTTTAGTATAGTATGTAAGCATGCCTAAAACCGTTATGTTAAAAATTTTAAGCAAAAATGTTTATATTTGCAAAAGTTTTCTTAACAAAAACTTGTTTTTAACTACACATACCATTTTTTTTTTGGAACATTTTCATATGGATTTCACATAGCTACTTTTGCTAACTTCCAAACCATTCAAGATATCGCTAAACGGTTTAGTGGGCAGACGGATGCCCTATAGAGGTTTCATATTATGCAATAAAAAAAAAATCTAAAAATGTCACATACCAAATCACGACGGAGCAGCGACGATATGCTGTATATTAATCTTTAACAACTTTTTAATAATTTTATTCATGCCATTTTTATTTTTTTTTTAAGTTTCGGTTTCGGTTCGGTTTCGGCCGAATATTACTTTTTCGGCCGAATATTCGGTTCGGTTTCGGTTCGGCCTCAAAAACTGGTTTCGGTCGGACTCTAAAAATTTTACTTGGCTGCCGATTTAAAAATATCCTCCACACTTTTCCATTTTTTCGTTTTAATTTTGAAGTTTTGAAACTGTTTTTAAATTTTCCCTGAATTTTTATATCATTTTTTCAGACTATTTTCTTCATGTTAGATTTTCTTCATGTTCAGATAATTTTTTTTTAAAAACTTTTTAATTTGTTTTTCAGATTCCTTAATTTTTCATGAGATTTTCTAAATTTTTCATAATTTTAATTCTGATTTAATATTTCTTCGTAGCGTTTTCCAAATCTGTCCGTATTTTTAGATTTTTCCTTTTTATATTTTCGGAAACCGTTCTTTAAAAAAATTTCTGTGACAATATTGTAGATAACATTTTTAAGATTTAATGCATTTCAGCAATATCGGTCTAGCGGCTCAAAAGTTATGAAAGAAAATGTAAGGACATCTCGAAAATTTTGATACATTCTACATAACCTAAAAATACAAAATGATTTAATTCGGCTGCATAATTTATTTAAAGAATTTTTTTTTTCAAATTTTATTCATCAACATTTTTTTCAACAATTTTTTTTACGAACATTTTTTTTCACAAAAATTTTTTTTTCAACAGAAAATTTTTTTTTTGAACCAAAAAAATTTTTTCAACAAACTTATTTTTTTATTAAATTTTTTTTTCACTAATATAATATTTTTTTTCACCAAATTTTTTTTAATGAACATTTTTAAACTCCATATTTCTTTTCGGCAATGCCGAAGTTATATTTTTTACTTGTTTTAAATGTCAATTGGCCTTTGTCAAATTTAAATTGATCTTTGTATTTTTAAATGATACAAAAATGTGTATACTTTAAACACACTTGGGACCAGACATTACAATTGTATGAAAAAACAATGTTTAGCATTTACATGAAAAAAAAACTAATGCCTTAGGTCCCAAGTATGATTTCAAAAGTTTTTTATGAAATTTTTTAAATTTTAAATGGAGTTATATTTTTTATTTGGGTTTTCTGATATCGTCTAGTTTTAAAAAAATAAAATTAAAAACAAAGTTCATAATTTTTTAGTCCAAGATTTTGCATGACATTTTTTGCTTTAACTATAAAGAAAAACTCAGGTTTTCAAAAAGTGCTTATTTTTTTTTTTTATTTTTTTTTTTTTGTCACAAATGTGCTAAATTATCAATAATTTTAATGAATTCTATGAATTTAAGTGTAAAAATTTAAAATAGATTTATGTTAAGAAATTCACAACATACTTTTAATTAATTTTTATTTAATTTTACGAACGATTCTTAGCAATGTAAAACATATGTAACCGATTTATAATCTTTAAAATAGAATGCACATCTTTCACATCTAAATAGTCTAATATTTTAAGTTTTTTTTGTAAATTGTGCTATATTTGCTAGGTAAAGCTTTTAAAACAGCTTTAAATTTCTTTATAAAGAAATTTGAAAAACCAGTCCGTTAATTATAATATTTTAATTATTATTTGTAATTAAATTTTAAAATCAATCATTTTTTAATTGCAAATCTTCAACTCTTTTTGTATTCATTTATGCTAATTAAAAATTTAAGCTGTGTTTATTTGAATTCTCCATTGATATTTTGTCTGCAAACTCGTTCAAACGAGATTTTGCTACATATGATTTAAATTCAGCTTACAAGGAAAGTCTCCCTGGTGTCACCCTCCGATCTTCAAGAAATTTGGATATGTTGCTAAGAACGAAAACTAATTCGACACGTTTTTTTTTAGCTGCCCAAACTCATTTTTAGGAGGGGGGTCGATTTGTATGGGGGGAAATTGACCTTTTTCAGTTTTTTACGATTTACGCCTATTTAAACAAAATTAATATAGGCATGTGTAGTATCAAAGGTATTAAAATTACCTATCTCGTGGTGCTAACAACGGGCCAAAAAAGTTGATATTTTTTGACCTAATAACAAAAATGTCCTAAAATTTTTGGTATTTTACTCAATATGACGAAAAGTTGTGCATGTTTGGACACGTTCTTAGCATACGTAGATAGGTTTTCCAAAGACCTTTCATTTGGTATGCAACATGACTAGGTTTCTTTGAAATAAACGAAATAAACTGAAAAATGGACTTGTTTTCTCCCCTCCATTTTACCCTCTAAATATGAATTTGGGCCGCTAAAAAAATACGTGTCCCTTTATTTTTTCTGCTCTACAAAATAAAACCAATTCTATAAAGATCCGCGGGTGACACTAGGGAGACTTCCCTTGTTAGACAATAATCATAATTGCAGAGGCAAGCGGTTTTTCACAATTATCCTCATAAAAATAGAATTGAATCTAGTTTGGCGAAAAAATGCGGCGGAATTTTGTTTTCATATAAAACGTATGTGACCAGTTGCGGAAAAACGCTTCCCGCTCCAATTGTGATGATTCTCTTAGATGTAAATGGTACATTAGATATGAATAATTTATAAAACTATTTGTGTATAAATATTTATTTTTAAAATAAGATTTAATTAACATTTTAAGAATTTGTACCAAAAGTAATAATAATATTTTTTTAAGAAACTAAATTTGTTAATTTATTTTTAAATTCGCAAAAAAATGCAAATAAAAATTTGTACAATGTTTAAAATTATTAAATTTTTTTTTAGGAATAATAATTTTAAATTCGGCAAGGCCGAATTTTCGCAGATTTTAAAATTTGTGTTTTTATTTAAAATCCATTACACCTCCTGAGGATGCTAGTAGAAGAGTGGCGACATATTAGAAATTAGCAAGGTTGGCAATCGAAACGAATAACGGTATCGATATCGGTATTGGTATCGTTTTTTTATTTATTTCGGTATCGGTATCGGTTACGGTATTTGAGTTGAATCGGTTACGGTATTACCGATACCGAAACGTCAATACCGGTACGTACCGGTATTATAGAAAAAATGCTAAAAATATAAAAAAACGTATAAAAACTTTAAAAAAAATTTAAAAACAAGTAGAAAAGTTAAATTCGACTTGGACTAATCCGTCTATACCCTCCACAATGCCCTTCTAAAGTGATAGTTACTTTTTTAACGTGAATCAAATTAACAATTTTGATTAGAAATATTTTATTCGGAGCAAAAAACTTTTTTTAGTAATTTTTGAAAAAAAAAAAATACAATTTTTTTTTTTTTTAGGGTATAATTTTTTTTCGAGTGTAAGTTTTTTTGTTTTAGTATAAAAATTTTTGTGAGTGACAAGAATACTTTGTAAAATATTTTCGTGACTCATAAATTTTTTTAAAGCTGGTTTAACGGTTTTTTCAACAAGTGAATTTAAGGCGAAACCAATCTGAAATTCACGGGTTTCTTAATAACTTTTGAACCACTGGTCCGATTTGGCTGAAATTCAATATGAACCAGGCCAGGGAAACAGCAAATATATATGCCAAGCTTCAGCATCCCCAGGATTGCCTTACGAAAGTTAGCGTGTTTTTTTATCTCGAAAATTCATGAAAACCCGTTGGCGAAATTCAGTCTTTCGCTCATAACTTATGAAGCACTGGACCGCTTTTGCTGGACATTTTCCTATGTCTTTAATACATAATATAAGGCCGTATCGATTTTTAGCTTTCTTTTTTGTTTGAGCTGAAAAGGGTCCAATAAGTTTCTATTAGGTGTCACAATGACTCCGTACAATTTATTTCCCTCCCGCATCGCGGTTAAAGTAAAAGCCCCAACAAATTACATATTTCATCTTATTTCTAGGCAACCAATTTCTTTTGTTGGTGTTATCTATTTGGAAAAATAGGTATTCCCTGTCTAGACAAGATCACATTCAACAAGTGAGAGTGTTACATTCGCCTGTGCCGAATCTTTTATACCCTCCAAAATGTAAAAAAAACAATATAAAAAAACCAGGGGCGTCTTTTTTTTTTTTGGGGGGGGGGGGGGGTGGTAGACGTTAGGGGGCACCTTCCCCTTGCGATTTTGAACTTCTTCTGAGATAAGATTGTTGCAATTGCTAAGCAAAAGTACAAAAACAGCTGCAAAAAATGCGGTTTTTCTAAGGTTGGTTTAGTTCTCCAAGGGGGAACTTTTTCCCCCTTGGTCCGATTTTGCCCATTTCCGAACTTAACCTGCCTAAGAATATAAGACATATTCGTGCCAAACTTCGGAAGTCTAGCTCTTTTATTTTAGACTGTATCGTGTCCTCTACAGACGGACGGACGGACATCGCTAGAATGTCTTAGAATCGATCACTGATCAATAAAATATATACTTTATGGGGGTCCTAGACCGTTATTTCGATGCGTTACACACGGAATGACAAAGTGAGTATACCCCCATACTGTGGTTGGAGGGTATAAAAATATTGCAAAAAAAATTTCGCGAATTATGGGACTTTTATGGACGATTTCTACGAGTTAAGTCACTTCAAAAAATAATACTAGTATGGTGGAAAACCTCCTGCCAAATGCCTTCCCCAAAGTTCTGTAAATATCAAAAAATCCTTGGACACCCACATCACGGATTAAATAAAAAGCCCCAAAAAACTATACTATACAAAAGAGGGGAGTCAAAATGAATCCATAAAAATTTCGTGAAAATCAATAATTTTCTTTTGCTATCGCATCGCGGAAATATGTTTTTTTTTTAATTTTTATTAGTTCGCGATGTGGGTGCCAAAAGATTTTTTTGATTTTTATGAGACTTCGGGGAGGCATTTGGAGTACGATTTTTCATTTACAAAAATAAAAAAATTTACAAACTTTCTATTATTTTTTTTTTTTTGTAAGAAATCATGGTTTTTAAGAAAAACCGTTTCAGTACCGGTACGTACCGATACCGAAGGAAAAGGTTTTTGGATACCGGTATCCGATACCAAAACTGAGTTTCGGTATTGGTATTGGTACCGGTATTCAATTTAAAAGGTTTTGAAACGGATAACGGTATTGAAAAGGTATCGATTGCCAACATTGGAAATTAGTAAAGAATTTTAATTTAAAACAAGTAGAAAAGTTAAATTCGACTTGGCCGAATCTGTGAATACCCTCCACAATGCCCTTTTTAAGTTATAGTAAATTTTCTAAAGTGAAAAAATAAAATTTTTGATTAGAAATATTTTATTTTGTGTAAAAAAAACTTTATCTTTTAAACTAATTTTTGAAAAAAAATAATTTACTAAATTTTTTTTTTGAGTGTAAAATTTTTTTGATTCTAAATTTTTTTTTGAGTGTAAATTTTTTTTTTCGAGTGTAGTTTTTTTTAGTTTAACACGTGAATTTAAGGTGAGGCGAATTTAAAATTTACGGTTGTGCTAATAACTTTTGAACCAAATCGGTCCAGTACTGGACCGATTTGGCTAAAATTCAATATGAGCCAGCCCAGGATATTAACAAATATATATGCCAAGCTTCAGCATACTCAGAACTGCCTTTAGAAAGTTGTCGTGTTTTTTATCTCGTAAATTCGTGAAGACCCCGTGGCGAAATTACCTCTTTAGCTTATAACTTTTGAACCACTGCATGGTGGTCAATTCCGGCCAAAAATCAATAACTTCTTTATTTCTGAGTGTAAATAGTTTAAATTTAATATTCGAATTAAGAATAACATATTTGATACCTTTCCCAAATGTTGGACCTACAAATACAGTGGTTGGCCAAATAATCATGGACGTCCCAAATGTATCAAACATGTCTGCATATAAACAGCAATAATTTAATATCCGAATTAAGAATAATATATCTGATCTCTTTTCAAAACTTTGGACATACAAATATAGTGGTTGGCCAACTAAGCATGGACGTGTCAAATGTATCAAACTAATTAAGGTGGGGGTTGGAACTAAAAGAAACAGCCTTAGTGTTAGCATTTTTTTTTTTAAAATAGATACGCAGTACTTTTTAATTGTTTTTTTTTTTTTTTAAATATTAACAATCGTAATATTTTTAAAAGTTTAAAAGACAAAGAATTGACAGGGCTTCCAGTTAATTGTGGGATGCTTTTTTTAAAGGACAAAATGGCCGCAGTTGTACAGGAAAAACTACTGAGCTGATTTTGATGACATTTTTATTTTGATTTGTAGATTATTTAATTTTCTAATACTTATCGTGACCATTTTTTAAAATTTGACCTTATTAATATTTGAATGAAAGAAGAAATTCATCAAAATCGGTTTAGTAGTTTTTGCTGTAAAAATGCCGCCAATTTTCCCCTTTAAAAAAACAACACGCGATTGACTGGCAACCCTGAAAATTCTAGTTGACAAAATTTGTGTTACGAAATTTTTAAAAACACTAAAATGTTCTATCTTTGAAATGAAAAAACAATTAAATAATATTACGTATTTATTTTTTTCGCTGTTTAAAAATTGCTAACATTCAGGAGGTTTTTTAGTTCCAACCCCCCTTAAACCACATTTTTTTTTTATTTCGTCTTTTTTTAAGTTTTTTTTAACGCAAATCTATGGGTTTTAAGTTAGTATCTCTTCACATTCCCTATTTTGGTGGAGTTTGTAGGTTTAAAAAAATCCACAATTTGTAAAAATGAGCAGGGTTTAAAAGCTTGGACATATCTTTTTTTCTTGTCTGATGGCTATTCCAAAAATATATCAATCCATTTTTTTTATAACATTAAGCTAAATGAAAATAGCAAGATATTTTAGCAGCTTAAGTGTTTGTTTGGACAACGAATGGCTTTTTTTATTTTATGTATATCCAAAAAAAGCAAAACAAAGTCTATTTTTTTTTATGTCTAAATATATTTAGCTTGTGTGTTTATTCTGCTTTGGACGCTGCTTTTGGATTCTGCTTTTGGACGCTATTTTTGGATTCTGCTTTTGGACGATATTTTTGGATGCTGCTGTTAGACAAATATTTAGATTATTTTATATAAAATGGAATGAAGAATAAATAACTCAACATTGAAAATCTTTTTTAATGATTTGTATATTTTTAAGTGTAAATGAATTTGTTAATACAAATGTAATGAAATTTGTAAATATTATTAGAAGTTATGATTTGTTTTGTATTTAAATTAATATAAAATTAAAGTTAATTAAGACAAAACAATTGTTGTTGTAAATATAAGTATGTACAATTTTTTTTTGCGGTACGGGCGGGGTGGTTTTACTAAACAGTATAATATTTCGTTAAATGCTTTAAACATAATTGATGTTAAGAAAGGAAATTCACAGTTAAAATTGAAATAAATTTATGATGTACACCAAAACCTCAATATGCGGCCAATTGTTTTAATTAGAACACTGTGGTTCGTTCAAGTAAAACTGAAGTTATGCAAATATTGTATTTACGTTTTATTTTATTTAAATTTTTTATGCGCTAACAAAAAATCGAAAAAAATAAAATTAATTTATATTGTGCTTTAAAGCGAATTTATGACATTTTGCTATCTAAAACATTTTTATATAACCAAATTTCTATAGATAAAATTTCTAAGAATCTCAGATTTTTTTCTAATAAAAGAATGCCCCATATTTCTTAGACACTTTTACTACAGAAAATGTCTCAGATTCTACGGTATTTTTTTTTTTCTTAAGAGAAAGTATTATCAGTTGATAAAATTTATTAATTAATTAATTTAAAAAATCAATTGATAAAAAGTAAAAGTGAGGAACAAACTTTGTTTAATATTTTTGTTACATACTAATGTTTATCAAAGAGTATTTAGCGTGTTTTTACCATTAAATTTAAAATGAAATCAATAATAAATTCACAGTTTTGCTCACAACTTTTGAACCACTGAAATCGCTGCTTAATGTTACTGATGCCCAAAACTATTGCGTTTAAAATTAGTTTTGTATTTACCGCTAGACAAAGAATTCTCAAAATTTCCGTGTTGTTTTTTATTTATTAATAGGGTTTTTTGCTATTTTAAAGAAAAATAGTGATTTTTTTTTAAATAAATGATTTAAATGTGCGTTAAATTTTTTTTTTTTTTTTTCAATTTAAACCATAAAAGAAAAATATGACCTTAAAAATTGTGACTCAGTTATCGCAACTGAGTAAGTTTCTATTAGTTGCGTTAAGCGAGGTTGTACTATATATATAAATATAGTTGTTCCTTTTACTCCTACAATGGTAATGCATTACCAACTAGAAAATTATAAATATATATGACAAACCTCACATGCATCCAAGCTGTCTTTCAATAGTTGGATTGTTTTCTACATACAGACAGACGGACATCGCGAGAACAACTTAAAATCCATCGAGGATCATAAATATATATATCTGTGGAGATTTGACAAAAGCATTTAATTCGATTTAAGTTCTTTTGTCAAAAATATATTAAAATGGACTTTTTCGGCTATAACAAATACTTTTTCCATGATTTTTTTTTTTTAAATCTCAACAATTTGAAATATTATGTTATCAGATCTCTTGGAAAATGTGGAGAAAATCGGCCAGTTCTTAACATTACAGACTCTTAAAAAAAGCTCTAAAAATATTTTTTTTAAAAAATAAGTACTTTTGTCAAACGTCCACAGATATATACTTTATGGGGTCCTAGACTGATATTTCAAGGTGTTAAAAACATAAAATCAAACTTACATAATACAAAAAAATATTCCCGCTTATATGCGCCCGTCGTTATGATACACTAGTTGTTATTTAAAGATGGTTGGCGTTGTTAACGTGAGTGCCGCATGATTCACGCGGGACCCACTATTCAAGTTATTTATTAAATACTAGCTTTTTTGAACCCGGCGTTGCCCGGATTGAAAAAAAATATATAATGAATGAGTTTTTTTATTAGTCAGTTTATCTATCGCTTCATGACTTTTCACTGGGGTTCATAAGGGTGGAGTGATTGTTTTTATACCCTCCACTCTGGTGATAGAGGGTATATGTAAGTTTGTCATTCCGTATGTAACACATTGAAATATTGGTTTAAGACCCCATAAAGTATATATAATATATTATATATTCATGATCCTTGATCGATTTTAAGTCGATCTAGCGATATCCGTCTGTCTGTTGAAACCATGTTTTTGGCAATAAACCGGAACCGATTTAAACATTTGGCGTAATTCTCCTAGGCAGAAACTGATGTATTTTTTTTTTTTTTTTTGAAATCGGTTATGTATTTTAAAAGTTATGAGTGAAAATGTAAAGGTACCTCTAAAATTATGGTGAATTTTAACCAAAGAAATGCTATAAATTGACACCTGTTGAATGAATGTGAACGAAACTTGGCATTTAATGTAGTTTTATCATTCCTAACACTCACAAAAAATTTGGGCGGAATTGCACAATGGGGTGAGGCACCAGAAATTTAACCCAAAATTTAGAAATGATTTATTTTGGCTCATGGTTGACATATTCAAATAAAATTTTAAATAGGTTTATATTTTATTATTCTCAACGTGTTTTTGGTTATTTTGGTACCAATTATGGCAAAATCGGTCAAGGGGTTAAGAAGCTATGAGCAATTGAAATGAGTTTCAATATAAACCTCCATGTATGGCGTGTCAGCGCGCCATTTTGTAGTCGTTGATGTTTTTTAGATTGTTGGCTTGTTAGTTGTTATTTGTATCAATAGAAGTAAAAAATACGTAGTATGTCACACACGTGGTTGCTTTTATATAATTTTCATAATTTTTATGTAATTTTCATACCTACTATATACTTATAAATTTATTTTTTTTTTTTTTAATATTTACATTGCACTATACTTCCGATCATTACTTTTCTTTGGCAAAATTACAAAAATGGAAAAATTTTTGGTTTAAAAAAGATTTTGTGTTAAAAATTGTTATAATATTGCAAGAAATTTTTTGTATTTCAACCAGAGACCAAATATAACAGTTATATGTGTATTTTTGTTTTAAAAAAATAATTAAACGAATGTTGTCAAAACTAACTATTTTTTATATGAAAGGAAATCTGAGATTCTTAGAAATTTTATCTACAGAAATTTGGTTATATAAAAATGTTTTAGATAGCAAAATGTCTTAAATTCGCTTTAAAGCACAATATAAATTAGTTTTATTTTTTTCGATTTTTTGTTAGCGCATAAAAAATTTAAATAAAATAAAACGTAAATACAATATTTGCATAACTTCAGTTTTACTTGAACGAACCACAGTGTTCTAATTAAAACAATTGGCCGCATATTGAGGTTGTGGTGCACATCATAAATTTATTTCAATTTTAACTGTGAATTTCCTTTCTTAACATCAATTATGTTTAAAGCATTTAACGAAATATTATACAGTTTAGTAAAACCACCCCCGCCCGTACCGCAAAAAAAATTGTACATACTTAAATTTACAACAACAATTGTTTTATCTTAATTAACTTTAATTTTATATTAATTTAAATACAAAACAAATCATAACTTCTAATAATATTTACAAATTTCATTACATTTGTATTAACAAATTCATTTACACTTAAAAATATACAAATCATTAAAAAAGATTTTCAATGTTGAGTTATTTATTCTTCATTCCATTTCATATAAAATAATCTAAATATTTGTCTAACAGCAGCATCCAAAAATAGCGTCCAAAAGCAGAATCCAAAAGCAGCGTCCAAAGCAGAATAAACACACAAGCTAAATATATTTAGACATAAAAAAAATAGACTTTGTTTTGCTTTTTTTGGATATACATAAAATAAAAAAAGCCATTCGTTGTCCAAACATTCATCAGAGCTACTATTGGACAAGATAATGTGTACAGCCGGCTGCTGTTAGAAAGCTTGTTGTTGAATATTAAAGTGTGATGACTATTTTTAGATATCATTAATGAAAATTATCAAATATTTGTCTGTTTTTGGATACTATTAGCAGCTTTTTTAAACCCTGAAAATGAGTCCACTAAAAATGCTCTGGTTTAAAGAATCGGAAAAAGTAGGAGCTGAAATTTAAAATACTTACTTTTAATAGTAAAAAGTACAAACTGCTTTTTATAGCTAACCTCTAATAGCCTCTAATTGATTTTTATGGTCTTTCAAAATTTATTTTTTTTAGAGTTTTATTTTTAATTTTTATCTAATTTTCATACACATCACTTTAAGACAAAAACGCACACAAAATCTGTAAAAACCACATGGAATGATTATTTACTATAGGAATTAAAACTCCATGTGCGAACTTACAAAAATAATGTGAAGAAAAATGCATAGCCAACTTTTATTGAAAACTAAAATATACATTTTAAAAAAAGCTGAAATGAGAAGCAAAAATTACTCTACTTTGCATCACTATGGACAATAATATAGTGTTACAAGGCCCAAAAAAAGATTTAAGTTGAATGTTTTAAAGTATTAGCTATAATATAGCATTAAAATTTCATCAAGATTTAATAAAAAAAATAAAACGATTTTAACTGACAAAAACCAACTTACTTATGTAGTAAAAACTACTTACATTTGTAGTCAAAGCAACTAAAATGTAGTAAAAATAAATTAATCAATATAAATTTTTTTTTCAAAAAATTTTTCAGAAAAAAAATTGAAGACCAAAATTTTTCCAAGTTTTTTTTTTTGTTAAAAAGTTGCGAAAAATCAAAAAAACGAAAATTTATTTCTATTTTTTGGAAAAAAACTTTGAAAATTTTTCAGAGATAAAAAAATAAAATTAACTACTTTAAATAACTGTTACTACATTATAGTAATTTTTTGTGAGTTGTTCGAAAAAACGACTTAAAATAACTAACAGAAATAGTTGTTTGATATTTTTCATACAAAAACAACTGACTTTGTAGTTGAAAACAACTAACTTCTGTAAAATATACAAACAACTAACATGTAGTAACTTACATAATTTTCTGAGTGTACCCATAGCTTTTTGTCCCGGTCGTAGAACAAAAATTTTGAAAAATCGGCTGTTAAACTCGTAAAATCGTTTTCCGGTCTTTAGGACGGCACTTTTTTGTGGTTGCTTTAAATGACTCCATATAAAACAAGGATACTCTAGACATAATTGCCGATCTACCTACGGCTTTTTTCCCGGTCGTAAAACAAAAATTTTGAGAAATCGGTTGTTAAACTCATAAAGTCGTGTTGTCCATGTATTTACTTGAAATTGGGACGGTCTTTTTCGGTCTTTAGGACGGTACTTTTTTGTGGTTACTTCAAATGACTCCATATGGAACAAGGATACTTAAGATAGAAAAAACATTTTGAGAAATCGACTGTTAAACTCGTAAATAGTGCCTACGGTCAGTACCGTAGTACCGGGAATACCGGTATTCCCGGTTCTCGGTATTACCGGGAAATGGTACCGGTTTCCCGGTTCCGGTTCTGACGGTATTCCCGGTACTACCGGTATGTATATTTTGTAAAATTTTGTACAATTAAATTTTTTTCTTTGCTTTAACCAAAAAAATACAAAACATGTGAAAAACACCATTTCCATTTTATTTTTTGAATTTAAGAAAAAATATTTACATGATTTTTAAATAATTTTACAAACACAACTAAATGTTTCTTAAATACTGATTAAATAGTGTAATTTTAGGTCTGTTCCACAACGTTACCGCGGGTGCCCGCGGGTACCCAAACCAGCCCGAAAAGCGTTCCCGTACGCAAAAATTGGGTAAATGAGAGAGTTTTTGAGAGAATAAATTAGTTTCTCATTTTACCGAACTTACCCGCACTTTTTTTTCGGGTAAATTGGTAACAGTCAGATGTTGAAAAAACAGCTGTTTTTTTTTGTGAAGCCAAATTGGAAATTTAAATAAAATAAAGAACTAAACCAAGGAAATGTGTTATTTCAATACAAAAAAAGATAATTTGTTATTAAAATAAACATTTACAATTTGTTTTCTTGTTTAAAGTAATTTTTCTTACGAAAATATTTTAGCGTTATTGGTTTGTTTACATTTTCTATTATTTTGGGCTTGAAATGTGGTTTTTAGCGTTCCCGTACTTTTGTGTATTTTTGTGGTATAGTGAGAGGTTTTTTGATTTGCTCTCATTTTACCGAACTTTACCCGGAAAGTTCTGGAACACACTTTTTAAAATTTTATGATATAGTAGGTGTGTTCCAGAACTTTCCGGGTAAAGTTCGGTAAAATGAGAGAAAATCAAAAAACCTCTCACGATACCACAAAAATGCACAAAAGTACGGGAACGCTAAAAACCACATTTCAAGCCCAAAATAATAGAAAATGTAAACAAACCAATAACGCTAAAATATTTTCGTAAGAAAAATTACTTTAAACAAGAAAACAAATTGTAAAAGTTTATTTTAATAACAAATTATCTTTTTTTGTATTGAAATAACACATTTCCTTGGTTTAGTTCTTTATTTTATTTAAATTTCCAATTTAGCTTCACAAAAAAAAAATCAGCTGTTTTTACAACATCTGACTGTTACCAATTTACCCGAAAAAAAAGTGCGGGTAAGTTCGGTAAAATAACCCAGCAAAAAAAGAGCTTACCATTCACTACAAAATTCACCACAACTTATGAACCAGATGTACTTCTTCTTCAACTGAAACATTGATGAATTTAATATGGGCGTGACACACAAAGTATGTTCCTTTTATCGCCACTTTTCAGTGGCGAAAGATTGACACTTAAGTATAACATATATCACTAGTGTTTTTATCACAACTTCTGAAGTAGTGATTCGGATGTTAATATAACTTGACCTTTTGGAAGCACTTTTTTCATCACTTCTTTAGAAGTACATATTTCTTGGCATTTTGGGTGTGATTATGTCATTTTTATTTGGTGATTTAGAACTTCTAAATTAGAAGTTCTTTTTTCACTTATTTTTGTAAGATTGATTGAAAGAGTATTTTTTGTAATATTTACACTAAAAACACTGTTCGAAAGCAAAAACCTTCCAGTGAAATTTCTAACTGGTCCTTATAGATTTTGGTCTCCTGCTTCCAAATCTACCGTCCAAATTTTTCTAGCACGTACCGTTTTTGAGATATTCGCTGTTAAAAAGTAAAAAAAAACACTTTTAGGGGTCCACTGTTACGTATTCTTACGTTGCTTCCACGAAATAGGACCTTATTTTATAAAAAATGGACCTCCTGATTCCAAAACTGCAATCCACAATTTTCAAGCATGTTCTGTTTTTGAGATATTCGCGTTTGAAAATTTTAGTGTGATTTATAAAGAATATAAGTGCGTAACAGTAGAGTTTGAGTTTTTCAAACGCCAATATTTCAAAAACAGTACGCGATTTGGAATAAAGATGCCTTATTTTTACAAAATCGAGTTCTATTGTGTTCAAGCAACTTAAGAATACGTTACAGAGGAGACCCAAATATTTCAATATTAAAACGCGAATATCTTAAAAACCTTACTTGAAGAAAAATTAATTTCATTGATAATCTAACGTATATACTTCGAATTAAGAAAGGAGTAATTATAGAGATCAAAAAACTATAAAAATTCACGGCGAATTGATTCACAAGTTTGTTTTGACCACAAGCCTATACCTCAATTTTCTAAAAAGCTTAAACAACCTTTAATAATGTGATGCAGCAACATCCGCTTTAGTTCGTAAATGTGTTTATTTAATTTAGGACTAACTTTTTTTTATATAAGATATGAAATTTGAAAAATTTATCAATAATCGATTTTCATCTTTTCCATTTTTTAAGCTCTAAATAAAGAGAAATGAAATGCCATTACCAAATTTTGTCACCATTTTTGCAAAACCTAAATCTATTTAAAGCTGGACGTAGAAAAAATTGCATACTTCGTGTATCACCCTCATTCTAATTGTTTCAGTTGAAAAATAAGTTCATATGTTGTGGTGATTTGATTCCTAAGAACATATGAAAAAGGTACTTCAAAATCATTAAGCAAAGAACTGGTGAAAGATGTTTTTATTGTTATTTTGTAGCATTTTTGGAAGTGATTTTAAAAGTACTTCCTGCGGAATATGAAGTTCGGCACCTATCGCTACTTTGTATGTAGTGAAACCACTAATTCTTTTTGAACCACTTCGTTTATTTTTTGCTGGGAAGAAAGTAATTTATTCTCTCAAAAACTCTCTCATTTACCCAATTTTTGCGTACGGGAACGCTTTTCGGGCTGGTTTGGGTACCCGCGGGCACCCGCGGTAACGTTCTGGAACAGACCTAGTATTTTTTTGGTTTATCAGAACCGGTACCAGGACCAGAACCGGGAATACCGGCATTCCCGGGAATATATCTAGAACCGGGAAACCGGTACCAGAACCGGGAATACCGGTATTCCCGGGAATACCGAGAACCGGGAAATGGGGGGCACTACTCGTAAAGTCTTGCTTTTTCTATGTCTGTACATGAAATTGAGACGGTCTTTTCGGTCTTTAGGACGGCACTTTTTTGTGGTTACTTCAAATGACTTCATATAAAACAAGGATACTCTAGACATAATTGCCGATCTAGCCACAGCTTTTTGTCCCGGTCGTAGAACACACATTTTGAGAAATCGGCTGTTAAACTCATAATGCCTTTTGTTTTCCATGTATTTATAAGATATTTGGAGATCGTTTTCGGTCTTTAGGACGGCACTTTTTTGTGGTTGCTTCAAATGACTTCATATAGAACAAGGATACTCTAGACTTAATTGCCGATCTACCCACAGCTTTTTGTCCCGGTCGTAAAACAATCATTTTGAGAAATCGGCTGTTAAACTCATAAAGTCGTGTGTTTTCCATGTATTTACTTGAAATTGGGATGGTCTTTTCCGGTCTATAGGGCGGCACTTTTTTATGGTTGCTTTAAATGACTCCAAGGACAAGGATACTCTAGACATAATTGCCGATCTACCCACAGCTTTTTGTTCCGCTCGTAGATAAAAAATTTCGAGAAATCAGCTGTTAAACTCATAAAGTCGTGTGCTTTCCATGTATTTACATGAAATTTGGACGGTCTTTTTCGGTCTTTAGTGTGGCATTTTTTTGTGGTTGCTTCAAATAACTTCATATGGAACAAGGATTTTCTAGACATAATTGACGATCTACCCACAGATTTTTGTTCCGGTCGTAGATCAAAAATTTCGAGAAATCAGCTGTTAAACTCATAAAGTCGTGTGCTTTCCATGTATTTACATGAAATTTGGACGGTCGTTTTCGGTCTTTCGGACGTCACTTTTTTGTATCTGCTTCAAATGACTATATATGGAAGGATACTTAAGGCATAGTTGCCGATCTACCAACAGCCTTTTGTCTCAGTTGTGGAACAAACATTTTGAGAAATCGGCTCGTAAACTCATAAAGTAATGGGTAGTGTCCGATCGAATATTCGGCTTCGGCCAAAATGCACTATTCGGCCACTATTCGGCTTCGGCCACAATTTTGCCGAATAGGCCGAATAGCGAATAATTGAATAATACAGTTGAACCTCGATTATCCGGCCCTCTATTAACCGGCGACTCTATTAACCGGCATGATGTGTGTTTGTTTTTTTACCTCTATTAACCGTGCTTTACCTCTACTATCCGTGCAATCCATACATGTACGTACATTAGGGTGGCAGCTATTTTGCAAAACTTCGAATTTGAAGGAGAACACCCCTAATTTTTATTACATTTGGTCTAAAAATGCTATGCTAAAAATTTCAGCCAAATCAAACAACGTTAACACGAGGCTCATCGAGGTCAAAGGTCAAAAAATAGCCATATTTTGATGAAAAACAATAAATAAATGGTGTTGTTTTTTGAATATATTGTTAAAAAGTGGTACACGAGTAGTTTTTAGTATAAGAAGGTAAATTAAAAATTTTTGGGTTTTCAAAAATTAACCCTTGTAAGTCTTTCGGGGTCAAAATGACCCAATTTTCACAAAATGACCCCTAAAACACGAAAATCAGCCCCAATTTTCTAAATTTATTGAAATAAACCAATGTAAACCCATATTTATATTCTATTCTATCATAAATACTCAGATATGAAATACTGTCTTTCTAGGATGTCATTCACCTGTTTCATGGTAAGGCCAAAAATATGCATTTTATTTAGCGTGGTTCTCAAAACTGATATTTTGGTTTTTTCAAAATTTTCTTAAACAAAAGTAGAAAAAATGCTGAAAAAACCACAGAATCTTATAAAATCAAAATGTATGTTAACATATAAAAAAAAAATTTTTTGGGGGATATCCCTCGGATAGTTTGGCGGGGGCATCGATTTAAACTCAGCGGATTTCGAGGAAAATGCCTTTTTTGCCCACAATTTATTCAATATGGAAAAAATTTGGTAAATATTTAAAAATTTGACAAAGTCAGGGCCATAAATTATTAAAAACTATGTTAGACATTAACCGTAAACGTTTTAGGAAAATAGAATAATATTAACCCGGTTTTTATTCGGGTCAAAGGTCAAATTTAGGGATATTTGGATTTTTTTTGGAAAAAGGCATCTAAATATGAAATGTTTATTGCGATTTTTTTATAAAACTTGGTAAAATTATTGTACGAGCTCCGAAAAATATTTTTTTAATTTTTTTAAAATTAACCCATAAATGAACATGGGGTCAAAATGGCCCAGCCCATTAAAATTTCTTTATATAGATTTTTGTATTTTCTTTCGATTTTAAAAAACTTGTTATGATTATGTGCGAGGTCAGAAAACTAATTATTTGATTTTTTTTTTAATTAACCCATAAATGAACATGGGGTCAAAATGGCCAAGCACGTTTAAAATTCTTAATATAGTTTTTTTATTTTTTTTTTCTATTTCTATAAAACTTGTTATTATTTTTATGCGATGTCTGAAGAAATAATTATTTAATTTTCTTAAATTAACCCATAAACGAACAAGGGGTCAAAATGACCCAGCACGTTAAAATTTTTAATATTTTTTTTTTATTTCTATAAAACTTGGTATAAACATTGTGCAAGGTCAAAAAACAAATTATTTGATTTTTTTTAATTAACCCATAAATGAACATGGGGTCAAAATATCTCAGCACGTTAAAAAATATTGCATATAGTTATATACTAAAAGTATTTAAATGCTTTTCAAATGTATATGATATTTTGACCCCATGTTCATTTATGGGTTAATTAAAAAAAATCAAATAATTAGTTTTTTGACCTTGCACAATGTTTATACCAAGTTTTATAGAAATAAAAAAAAAATATTAAAAATTTTAACGTGCTGGGTCATTTTGACCCCTTGTTCGTTTATGGGTTAATTTAAGAAAATTAAATAATTATTTTTTCAGACATCGCATAAAAATAATAACAAGTTTTATAGAAATAGAAAAAAAAAAATAAAAAAACTATATTAAGAATTTTAAACGTGCTTGGCCATTTTGACCCCATGTTCATTTATGGGTTAATTAAAAAAAAATCAAATAATTAGTTTTCTGACCTCGCACATAATCATAACAAGTTTTTTAAAAATCGAAAGAAAATACAAAAATCTATATAAAGAAATTTTAATGTGCTGGGCCATTTTGACCCCATGTTCATTTATGGGTTAATTTTAAAAAAATTAAAAAAATATTTTTCTGAGCTCGTACAATAATTTTACCAAGTTTCATAAAAAATCGCAATAAACATTTCATATTTAGATGCCTTTTTCCAAAAAAAATCCAAATATCCCTAAATTTGACCTTTGACCCGAATAAAAACCGGGTTGATATTATTCTATTTTCCTAAAACGTTTACGGTTAATGTCTAACATAGTTTTTAATAATTTATGGCCCTGACTTTGTCAAATTTTAAAATATTTACCAAATTTTTTCCATATTGAATAAATTGTGGGCAAAAAAGGCATTTTCCTCGAAATCCGCTGAGTTTAAATCGATGCCCCCGCCAAACTATCCGAGGGATATCCCCCAAAAATTTTTTTTTTATATGTTAACATATATTTTATAAGATTCAGTGGTTTTTTCAGCATTTTTCCTACTTTTGTTTAAGAAAATTTTGAAAAAAACAAAATATCAGTTTTGAGAACCACGCCAAATAAAATGCATATTTTTGGCCTTACCGTGAAACGGGTGAATGACATCCTAGAAAGACAGTATTTCATATCTGAGTATTTATGATAGAATAGAATATAAATATGGGTTTACATTGGTTTATTTCAATAAATTTAGAAAATTGGGGCTGATTTTCGTGTTTTAGGGGTCATTTTGTGAAAATTGGGTCATTTTGACCCCGAAAGACTTACAAGGGTTAATTTTTGAAAACCCAAAAATTTTTAATTTATCTTCTTATACTAAAAACTACTCGTGTACCACTTTTTAACAATATATTCAAAAAACAACACCATTTATTTATTGTTTTTCATCAAAATATGGCTATTTTTTGACCTTTGACCTTTGACCTCGATGAGCCTCGTGTTAACGTTGTCCGATTTGGCTGAAATTTTTAGCATAGCATTTTTAGACCAAATGTAATAAAAATTAGGGGTGCACTCCTTCAAATTCGAAGTTTTGCAAAATAGCTGCCACCCTAACGTACATATTGTATTTTTTGTTATTGTTTTTACCTCTATTAACCGTGCTTTACCTCTATTATCCGTGCAATATATTCACGAACATATACAAATGTAGAAAAATATATAACCTCTTTTAACCGTGTTTTTCGATTATCCGTGCTAAGTTCGGTCCCGTGCAACCCGGATAATCGAGGTTCAACTGTATTTGTGCTCATGTGTTGAAAAACACACTAAACTAACTTTGAATCACATTAGTAAGCCACAAAAACATTTTACTAAGTGTTTTTGCAACTAAAAACATTTTTTTTTTAATGTTCGGCTTCGGTTTGGCCGAATAGTGAAAATTTGGACGAATATTCGGCTTCGGCCAAAAAAGGTGTATTCGGTCGGACACTAGTAATGGGTATTGGGCTCCTAAAAAAGGTGAAAATCAAATAACTCAAAAACTTTTGATCTCAGGACCTTTGGGTATTCTGTGGTCAAGTTCGAAAAGTAAAGGGCAACAAAAATGCCTTCGGACATTTTATCGCGTGGGCACTACTTACCGAGATATTTGCTTTTTAAAAATTTCCGGAATGCGAATTTTAATTTCAAAATTGCGGACCTATTGAGTACACACTCAACCGTTTTACCCGGGTAACCAGTCCTGCACACAAAAAAAATATAAAAAAAATTGTGTACGTTTTGGGGATAATACAACCTACACTCATAGAAATATCTTAGTAGAAAAATTAGTAAACCCATTGTAGATCAAGTTTTACAGAATTTAACAAAAATCAATGTTGATATTACAAAATTCAATAGTTGAAAAATACATAGTTGGAAAAAATTGTATAAAATATAAGTATATGAAGTGTGCAACACTGTTTTTGCTGAGCGCCATTTGTAATTTTTTTGTTGTCTTGTACAGAAGGGATGTTTCTCAAAAAAAATCTTTTTTATTACAAAATTAAAAGAAAATATTTGGTGAGTAAATAGATATATTTGTTATTTAATGCATAAATAAAGCAATTTTTTATTTTTTTTAGCAATTTGTGATTTGGAGTCTTTCTAAAAACCCCAGAAGCTAATGACGTAAAATGATTGCCGACAGCAAAACAACAGCAAAATACATCACAGTCCAAGAAAACAAAAAATATCATCTACACCCAAAAAAATAACTAGTGTTAAACAGTCTAATGTGACTTAGGTAAATTTTTTTTATATTGAGTTCAAGAAATTGCTCAAGTTTTGACTAAATTGTATGTGACATTTATTTTGTAAAATAGCATTGTATACAATATCAAATTTAACCTACACAAACTTGAATCTTTTACCTAAGTTTTTTTTTATAAATATTAATAAATTTAATTCAATAAAGTCGACAAATTAATGCCACATTGTAAGCAACATATTGACAACACATTGTCTTTAATTTTTTATAAAAAACATGAGGAAGTAATTTTTTTCATTAATTAAAAAGGTAAGCAAAACGAATGTGTTTATATATTTGCTAAACGTATATTAACCAAAATATTAACTTTCAGTTGCAGACGGTGGTGGTTTATCAGAACATTTGCGGCATCCGCCACACACTTTAAATCGGAACTTTTAGACAGTTTACATTTTAAGAAACGGGATACAAAACAAATTTAAGAGAACCCAATCATGCCTCAAGTGTTTCAGCAGAGGTAAAAGTTTAATATATAAAAAACAATTAAAAAACCCTAGACCTTGGTCTCACAATCTGGTACATTCTACAGAAAAATTGTCTCAGAATTAAAAAATTGTTCTAAAGAAAAATTGTCTTAGAATCTGAGATTTTTTCTATAGAAAAATTGTCTCAGAACCTGAGCCTTTTTTGTAGAAAATTTTTTACAGAATTTAAAATTTGTTCTGTAGAAAAATTGTCTGAGAATCTGAGATTTTTTCTATAAATTTTTTTTTCAGAATTTGAAACTTTTATAGAAAAATTGTCTCAAAATGCAAGACTTTTTCTATTGAAAAAATGTCTCAGAATTCGAGAATTTTTCTATAGAAAAAATTTCACAAAATTATAGAATTTTTGAACAAGTGTCAAAGAATCTGACAATTTTTCTATCGAAAAAATATCTTAGGATTTGAAACTTTTTTCTATAGAAAAAAAAAACGTCTCAGAAACTTAAAAATTTTCTATAGAAAAAATGGACGGAGTCTGAACATTTTTCTATAAAAAATTTTCACAAAACATTTCAAAATTTCTCAAAAACAATTGTTCTATAGAAAATTTCTCAGACAATTCTATAGAAAATTTCTCAGACAATTTTCTATAGAAAGTTTCCCAAAAACAATTGTTCTATAGAAAATTTCTCAGACAATTTTTCACTAGAAAATTTCCCAGAAAAAATTACTCAAGGAAAATTTGTCTATAGAAAATTTCACAAAGACACTTTTTCTATAGAAAATTTGTCAAAGTCAATTCTTCTATAGAAAATAACTCTAAGGACAAGTTTTCTATAAAAAAAAAATCTGAAAGACAATTTTTCTTTAGAAAATTTTTTGAAAGACAATTTTTCTATAGAAATTTTCAAGCAATTTTTCCATAGAAAATATCACTAAAAGCAATTTTTTTATAAAAAATTTCTCAAAGACAATTTTTCTATAAAAAATTTCTCCTACAATTTTTCTATAGAAAATATCTACAAAGACAGCTTTCTAAAGAAAAATTGTTTTTGCAAAATTTTTTAAAGAGTAATTTTCTATAGAAAAATTGTCTTTGAAAAAGTTTCTATAGAAATATTGTCTTTCAAAAATGTTCTATACAAGAATTGCCTTTCAGAAATTTTCTATAAAAAAATTGTATTTGAAAAATTTTCTAAAGAAAAATTGTCTTTCAGAAAGTTTTTATAGAAAAATTGTCTTCAAGAAATTTTCTATTGAAGAATAATCTTTAAGAAATTTTCAGTAAAAAAAATTGTCTTTGGGAAAGTTTCTATAGAAAAATTGTATTTCAAAAATTTTCTATAGAAGTATTGCCTTTCAGAAAATTTCTATAGAAAAATTGTCTTTCAGAAATTTTCTAAAGAAGAATTGTATTTCTATAGAAAAATTGACTTTCAGAAATTTTCTGTAGAAACATTTTCTGTCAGACATTTTCTATAGAAGAATTGTCTTTCAGAATTTTTCTATAGAAGAATTGTCTTTGAGAAATTTTCTATAGAAAAATATTCTCTCAGAAAAACTGTCTTTGAGAAATTTTCTACAGAATAATTGTCTTTGAGAATTTTTCTATGGAAAATTGTCTTTCAAAAATTTTCTATAGAAAAATTTCTCTCAGAAATTTTCTATAGAAAAATTGTCTTTGAGAAATTTTCTATAGAATAATTGTCTTTGAGAACTTTTCTATGGAAAATTGTCTTTCAAAAATTTTCTATAAAAAAAAATTTTTCTCAAAAATTTTCTAAAGAAAAATTGTCTTTGAGAAATTTTCTATTGAATAATTGTCTTTCAAAATTTTTCTATAGGAAAATTCTATAGAAAAATTGTCTTTGAGAAATTTTCTATAGAATAATTAACTTTGAGAATTTTTCTATGGAAAGTTGTCTTCCAGAACTTTTCTATAGAAAAATTGAAAGATTTTCTTTCAAAAATTTTCTTTAGAAAACCTGTCTTTCAAAAATTTTATATAGAAAAATTGTGTTCGAGAAAGTTTCCATAGAAAGATTGTCTTTAAAAAAGTTCCTGTAGAAAAATTCTCTTTGAGACCTATTCTATAGGAAAATTGTTTTTGAGAAATTTTCTATAGAAAACCTGTCTTTCAGAAATTTTTTATAGAAAATTATCTGTTAGAAATTTTCTATAAAAAATCTCTCTTTTAGAAATTTTCTACAGAAAAATTGTCTTTGAGAAATTTTATATAGAAAATTTTTCTTCCAAAAATTTTCTATAGAAAAATTGTCTTTCAGAAATTTTCTATAGAAGAATTGTCTTTGAAAAAGATTCTGTAGAAAAATTGTCTTTGAAAAATATTCTATAGAAAAATTGTCTTTGAGAAATTTTCTATAAAAAAATTGCTTTTCAGAAATTTTCTATGGAAAAATTATATTTGTTAAATTTTCTATAGAAAAATTATCTTTAAAAAATTTTCTATTAAAGAATTGTCTTTGAGAAATTTTCTATTAAAGAATTATCTTTGAGAAATTTTCTATAGAAAAATTGTATTTGAGAAATTTTCTATAAAAAAATTTGATATAAAAAAAATTATCTTTCAGAAATTTTCTATAGAAAAATATTCTTCCAGAAATTTTCTATCGAAAAATTATCTTTTAGAAATTTTCTATAGAAGTATTGTCGTTTAGAAAGTTTCTATAGAAAAATTGTCTTTCAGAAATTTTCTATAGAAGAATTGTCTTTGAGAAAATTTCTATAAAAAAATTGTCTCTAAGAAATTTTCTATAGAAAAATTGTCTTTCAGAAATTTTCTGTAGAAAAATTGTCTCTCAGAAATTTTCTATAAAAAAATTGTCTTTGAGAAATTTTCTATAGAAAAATTGTCTTTGAGACAGTTTCTATTAAAGAATTGTCTTTGAGAAACTTTCTATAGAAAAATTGTCTTTGAGAAAATTTCTATAAAAAAATTGTCTTTAAGAAATTTTCTATAGAAGAATTGTCTTTCAGAAATTTTCTGTAGAAAAATTGTCTCTCAGAAATTTTTTATAAAAAAATTGTCTTTGAGAAATTTTCTATAGAAAAATTGTCTTTGAGACAGTTTCTATAGAAGAATTGTCTTTGAGAAATTTTCTATAGAAAAATTGCCTGTTAGAAATTTTCTATAGAAAACCTGTCTTTTAGAAATTTTTTATAGAAAGATTGTCTATTAGAAATTTTCTATAGAAAATCTCTCTTTTAGAAATTTTATATAGAAAAATTGCCTTTGAGAAAGTTTCTATAGAAAATTGTTCTTCCTGAAATTTACGATTATGTTGAAGGCAAGTCTTTAAATCAAAAGTATATATTTTAAGCTTATTAATATTTATATTTTATTATAAAAATGTCCTTTTTATTAAAAAAATTATTAAAAATAAATCTAATTAAAATTTATAATATTGAGCATTTTGTATGGAAGGGGATATATATAAAATTATTAAATCAACCTAAAAAAATACGTCATTTAACCAATCAAACTGTACCATTTATTTAAATATATTGGCTAAATAAACAAAACTAAATTTGAAATAATGCTTAGTTGCATTTTGTAAGTTTACCTAAGTTGTTTCGGCTAATAAGCAAAGAAACTTTTCAAGTTGGATTCCTGCGAAAAAACTTAGGTAAATTGTACCCTAAAATTTTATAATTCCACAATTGTTTTTTTTTGGGTGTAAAAACAAAAGTTTATGTGAAAATAATGAGTTAATGAAAACCACGAAAAAATATTGTGAAAATATTCAATTGAATAAAATAATATTTACAACACAAATAAGAATTTTATTTCAATAAATAAAATTGCATGAATATAAAAAAAAACGAGTATGATTAACAAAAATACGAATAGAACCAACAAAAATACGAGTTGATCAGCTTTTACAAAAACTGACAACAATTAATGTTGAAATCAACATAAATATTTGTAGGGTCAAAATCAACAATGATTTCTGTTGAATTTACTACGATTTTCTTTGGGAATACAATGATTTTTGGTTGAGTGTATAAAGTAGTTTTGGATAATTTACCTAAGTTTTTTAGAGCAAAAACTTTGGTAAGTTATCCAAAATCACTTTATAGGTTGTAATTAAACCAAAAACTGGCATAATTTTTTTAATTTTTTTTTGTGTGTGACCGTAGGCTCTATGGTATAGGTTGTGTATATATGATTTGACCCGGTAGATGGCGCTGGGGTGAAGCTCTCTTGTCGACCTGGGGAAACTTCAGCTAATATATATGTATAATTTTTTTTTTAAATAAAAACAAGTATTATTTACAATTTTTATTTGCTTTTATTAATTTTTTTTTGTAGTCATTTTCTTTATTTTTTGTTTTTGTTTGTAATATAATATAGTTTTACTCTAAAATTTGAAAAATTATACAATACAATTTATAAGTTTGTTTTTATTCTTAACAAAAAATAAAAGAAAAACTTAACGGAGAAAATGTTTTTTAAGGTGTAAATATTTAAAGTGTTTGTGTGTTATTTTACTGCTTGTTTGTTATTAAATCATGATTAAAAACTTTGGTCAAAAGATTTAAACAAAAAATATTTTTTTTTAAATGAGAAAACAAGGAATGATTTTGAAATTATGTAAAGAAATAAATTTTCTTTTTTTTAATAGAAACGAGAATGCAAAAGAATGAATGACTGGAAATATAAGTATGTATAGATTGTTTTAAAAACATATTTCATATTTCTATAAAAAAAATATAAATCAACATGAAAAACAACAAATAAATTGTAATGATTGTTAAATTTTTACATGCCTTATTAAAGAATTTGGAGTAATATTTATAAATGGTTTCCTGTTGCTATAAAAAAAATCCGTTTAAAAGTATTGTATGGATTTTTTCAAAATTAAATCAAAGAATAGTTATTTGGGGGGGGGTTTGGGTAGAGGCAATATAACACTGTGCAACAAATTTCGGGTCACCAAAATGGACAAAAAAAATAAAGTATACCATTAGCAGACGAAAACCCCCAAAGGATTTTGAAAATAAAGCTCGAGTTCCTTTTTATAGTTTCTATTTTTTTTTTCAAATGCGTTTGGAAATGTTAAAAAAAATTAATTAAACCTCTTTTGTTGTGCGAAATCTCAAATGTTTTCGTACGTTTTACGAAAGGATACGTATATTTTACGCATGATTTTTTTCGGTGTATAGAAAGTGCCTGATAATCTGAGACATTTTTCAAATAGAAAAAGTGTCAGATTCTGAGAAATTTTTCATGTAGAAAAAGTCTCTCAGATTCTGAGACATTTTTCAAGTCTCTCAGATTCTGATACATTTTTAAAGTCTCAGGATCTGAGACATTTTTCAAATAGAAAAAGTGTCCGATTCCGAGAGATTTTTCATGTAGAAAAAGTCTCTCAGATTCTGAGATATTTTTCAAGTCTCAGATTCTGAGACATTTTTCAAGTCTCAGGATCTGAGACATTTTTCAAATAGAAAAAGTGTCGGATTCTAAGACATTTTTCATAGAGAAAAAGTGTCATATTCTGAGAAATTTTCCATATAGAAAAAGTCTTAGATTCTGAATATTTTTTTGGTAGAAAAAATCTCAGATTCTAAAACATTTTTCTGACAGAAAAAAGTCTCAAATTCTGAGACATTTTTCTTATAGAAAAAGTGTAACAGCCGTATTCAAAATGAAGTTTTAGACACGGTTTGTTCACCCTGTACATCGAGTTCGTAACTAAAATGTTTTTAAGGCTTGTTTAATGTTTGTTCAAGAGTCTATACAAAATGATTTTAGTTAAGTCTGCTTAACAAAAAGTTGACCATCCCTGTTTTAATAAATCATATAAGAAAAAAGAAATGATTTTATGAAAAACCACAAAAAATATCTTAAATTTTTACTAAAAATGGCTTTAATTAAAAAAGCAAGTTGTGGGAATTGTTTTTAATAAAAGCGAGAGTTTTAAAATAACTTTAACTCTTTGGCATTTAATTTGTTGTTGACATTTTACAAAATGAGATGTTCAGCGTATGTTCATAGTTTAAGAAAATGTGTTTTGAATAAGAAATTCTTAAACAGTATCTAGACAGTGTCTAGAATTTCATTTTGAATACGGCCGTAAGACATTTTTCTGATAGATAGTCTTAGACAGTTTTTCAAGTCTTAGGATCTGGGACATTTTTCAAAAAGAAAAAGTGTCAGATTCTGAGACATTTTTCATATAGAAAGTGTCATATTTTGATATATTTTTTAATAGAAAGTCTTAAGATTCTGAGACATTTCGGTTGCCGGGCTTTTTCCCCTGTATACACCTCATAGCAAGATTAGGTTGTGTAAACATTTTGACGAATTTGGGTAATGGCATTTCATTCCTTTTTATTTAGAGCTTTAAAAATCGTAAACAAGAAAATCCTAGCGGATCCTGTTTTCGAGTAATTGCTAAAATTATTACACTGTTTAACAACAAAAATCTTCGAGCGAAAATTCCTACTGATTCTTATAGATTTTGCTCTCCTGATTAAAAATCTGCTACCCAAATTTTTCTAGCACGAGATATTCACTGTTAAAAGTAAAAAAAAAAAAAAAAAACTATAATTGGGGGTCCATTATTACATATTCTTAAAATAGGAATTGATTTTATATAAAATGGACCTCCTGATTCCAAAATTGCAATCCAAATTTTTCTAGCATTCTCCGTTTTCGAGATATTCGTGTTTGAACATTTTTTCACGTGAATATTTCGAACGAATATCTCCAAAACGGAACATGCTAGAAAAAATTGGATTCCTGTTTTGAAATCAGGAGGTCCATTTTATATGAAATCAAGTCCTATTTTTTTGGATTTTTTTTTTACTTTTTTAACTGCGAATATCTCAAATATTGGGTGGCAGATCTATAAGAATCAATTGATAATTTTACTGGGAGGTTTTTGTTGTCGAACAGTGTAATTATTTAGCACAAACTCGAAAACAGGATCAGCTAGGATTGATTGGGAATGAAATGACATTACCCAATTTTGTCACCATTTTTATTAAACCTAAGCTTGCTTAATGAGGGGTGTGACCTCTGGCACAAGATAAACATTTAAAAACCTTTGGTGATTTTTGGTCCACTAATGCTATACTTTCATTTTATTTTGACACCTTTCAAGTTACAAAATCGTGTTGCACATTGTTATTAGAATGACCATTATTATACAGGCTAGATTATAGAAACTATTTTCAAACTGATAAAATAAATCTTTAATAACACAGTGATACAAAATCAAACTTTCCGAATCGGAAAAGGATGAAACCAAAAGCAAATGAAAGTTGACATTTAACATAACAAAACTCTAAAGGTTTTTTTTTTTCGTTTAGTGCTATATTTTTTTACACACATTTAAAGTTGGTGATTTTAAAGCATTTACATTTTTTGTATAATAATATGTCCTACCTCGTGGTGCCCTTTTTGGATATGTGGGGCCCAGTATCCAAACTTAAACTCGAAATTACGTAACGTATGAATTTCGCTGCAATCAGTCCAGTACCTACTTACTGAATAGCCAAATTATTAAAAATAAACCACTGTGCACCGTTGCGTATGATTGTTATTTAAAGACAATTACAAAATTAAGTATACGCCACTTATACAGTTTTTAAATAAATTTTATAATTATAATTAAAGTTCTCCAACTTCAAAAGCGTATAAAAAAAATCTAGCACTGAACTTAAAAAAGGCTTGAGGATTTTGTTCTGGAAAATGTTAACATTCTTTTGGTTTCCTGCCATTCCGATTTAGTTGTTGCACTGTATAATCTAGAAATAAAATGGTTATTTTTAAGTGGTTTTACTATTTCTTTAAATAATTCTTAAATATTAATAAAAATGTTTTAATTTTTCATTTTCTTGTCTTTAGAAACAAAATATTTATTTCTTTTTTTTTTATATTTTCTGAAGGGAACCATAGTGGGAGTGTAAAAGTGAAGTTGTTAAATCAATTAACATACAATTAAGTTAATTTTCATCTTTCCATTTGTTGTAACTTTTACTATTTATGTTGTTGTTAAGTAGATATTGTTTAATGTATTGGGGGATTTTGTTTTATTTGAATTTTACTTTTTTTCTGTCTATTAAATATAGTATTTTTGTTGTGTCTTAACTTATTTCAAAATTTTTGTGTTGTAAATATTTATATTTTTATTACGTTTTTCTTTAAATTTTCTTCTTTTTTCAAATTGTAAATGAAATCCTTTAATTTTTTTTTTAAATGGTGTTTTTTGGGTATTTTAAAAATGTTTCTGTTATGTTTTCTTTTTTTTTTACTTAAGTATTAGTTTGATTTTTTTGTTGTTTCAGCTTTTCATAACGAAAAAAAAGATGCAAATATTTTTTTTTGTTTAAATATAAAGTAAAATTATGATCCATTAATATAAAAACGACAATGTAAAAAGATTTAATTATTAAAAAAAAAAAAAAAAAACACATGAAAATTAACGGGATGATAACCGCGAATTTGATGTTTATTTATTTTAACCTTCATGCTTTCTTTTTTTGCCTCGTGCCTGAGTTTCATCGGCTGAAAAAAAAAAAAAATAAAGAAAAATATTGTTAATTAGAAAAAATTATATTAATTTACAGTGCCAGACAAAATTATTCGTACAATTTACTTTTTGTACAAAAAATTACATAAATAAAGATTACAGCCCTAACTAGGAATGCCAAATGGGAAATTCCAATCACGAAAATCCCGGTATTTTTAGGATATATAAGATCCAGAATCCCTGGGTTAGGGGACGGGCCGAACAAAACTAAACTTTCTAGTCCCCTGGATCCAAGTGCAGGACTTTGAACTTTTTTTAAATAAAAAATGTTCATTAATTTATGAGCAAATACAATTTTGTCTGACACTGGCTGGACTTAATATGTATTAAGTTATATTAGTCTTAAGATTTGAATACTTTTTTACACAATTTTAGTGAAGATTCAATAAAATAAATGAATGAGAAAAAAAAATTGCTTAACAAAAAAACAAGAAAACATGTAAAAAAAAATTCGTTTTTCTGAGGCTGTTTTAGTTATTCAAGGGGAAATTCCCCCCTGATAGGATTGGAGGACACCTCCACCTTACCATAGATGTTATAAAATGGATTTATAATGATTCTTGCTACTAATTAATACAATAAATCATTTTTAAATGTTTTTTATATCCACGCCCACAAAAGGGACGGGTCAACAGTTTTTTTTATTTTTTTTTTGATCCGCTGGGTCCACATGTAGGATTTTAAACTTTTTCTGACATAAAAATGTTGCATTTGCTTAATAGTACCAAAGTACCAAAAATCCTGCAAAAAAATAAGTTTTTCTGAGGTTGGTTTAGTTCTTCAATGGTGAACTTTTTCCCCTTAGTCCGATTTTACTCATTTCCGAACTTAACCAGCCTATGACCATAAGACATATCCGTGCCAAACTTCGGAAGTCTAGCTATTTTATTTAGGACTGTATCGTGTCCTCTACAGACAGACAGACGGACAGTCATCGCTAGAATGTCTTAGAATCGATCAATAATATATATATTTTATGGGACCCTAGACCGATATTTCGATGCGTTACACACGGAATGACAAAGTGAGTATATATATATACAGTCCAAAATAAAAGATCTAGACTTCCGAAGTTTGGCACGAATATGTGTTATATTCCTAGCCAGGTTAAGTTCGGAAATGGGCAAAATCGGACCAAGGGGAAAAAAGTTCCCCCTTGGAGAACTAAACCAACCTAAGAAAAACCGCATTTTTTGCAGGGTTTTTTGTACGTTTGCTAAGCAAATGCAACATACTTATCTCAGAAGCAGTTAAAAATCGCAAGGGGAAGGTGTCCCCTAACGTCTCCCACCAACCCCCCCCCCCCCCAAAAAAAAAAGACGCCTCTGTTTTTTTTAAATATTTTTTTTACATTTTGGAGGGTATAAAATATTCAACACAGCCGAATGTAACACTCTCACTTGTTTTTTATTGTATCGTGTCCTCAACAGACTGATTAAAAATATATATGGGGGTTTTCGTTTTTTGGCTCATGCTTTCTTTTTCGAACCTATCAAAATTAGAGGGTGTCCCGGATCGAAATCGAAAACTGGTGAGCTATCCCACGACTAATAGTACAAATTGAAGAACCATTTTTTGTGTTCCAAAGTTTAAAAAAAAAATTTTTCATAGATATCCCACTCGCATCCCACTAAGCGACCCCATAGCTCTTAAAGGAAATCACCAAAGCTTTCTTTCGAATAAAAAAAAAAGGCCCAATTTGAGAAAAAAGTCAAAAAAGTTTTGAATTTTTAAGAAAAATAATACAAAATTATTTTTTTATTTTTTTTTAATTTTTTTTTTCGAAAGACTGAAGAAATAGCTATCTAAACTATTTGGGACACATTTTGCTAAAAAGCAATAGGTAAGAAGTTACATGGATGAGAATAAACACATCTTTGGCCAAAATGTCAAATTTCGACCCCCTCTAACTGAGAGAGTTCTTGACCGATCTCGTTGAAAAATTGTGTCTGAACTACTGTCCAATAGGACTAACCTTGGTGTCTTCCCGATCGGAAGACATTGGTTTCAAAAGTTGTGTCAGTTGACACGAAAACCCCCATATACTTTAAAAGGTCCTAGACCGATATTTCGATGCGTTACACACGGAATGACAAAGTATAACTGTAGTTGGAGGGTATAAAAATGGAGATATGTTCTAGGAAAAGAACCGCCATCATATTTTACCAAAGACATGTACATTATCTAGGTCAACAGCAGATTTAATTAATTTTTTTTACTTATTTCAAACGTTGTTGACGCAAATTAAAAACTTTTTTGGACCATAAAAAAAAAATCTCGAGCTAAGTTTCTAAACAGATTCACAAGGTTTGGTCTACTAAAATTTGGATGGCAGGTTTGGAATCATGTGACCAAAATCATTAAGGATCTGTTAGATATTTCACAGGGAGGGTTTTGGAGTCGAAAAGTGATATCAATTGGGATTTCTGAATTTTAATTTTTCTGATCTTAAATTTGGCTTCCCGGCTAAAAATAAATGTGTATGTTCATATATGGCTATGTATTGATCTTTATATGATCATATATGACATATAAGGAAGCATATATGTGCCCATATATGCAAAAATCGATTCCATATATGAGGTCGTATGTAAACTATGTACCATATATGATATCATATATGGAACCATATATGTTGCAAATTTGAATCAGAATTACAAAAAAAAGTTTTTTACGAATAAAATTTTATTTTATTACCATCGATTAACATATATAAACATAAAAATAACTGCAATAGCGGTGCATATAAATAATTTAACAACTATTGTCCTACTTGCAAAATATTCTGCTTAAAAAATTACTTTTACATAGAAAAATGTTGGAAAAGGTAAGTTTTCATTAATATATAAAGAATTCTAAAATCATGTTTTAATTTTTTCCATTATAAGCGTGGACATTTTATTCCAAAACAAGATGAACTGGAAATTTTCGTATTCAAAATGTCGAAAAAACAATATTCTTGAGTTCTCTGATGTTGAAGAAAATTAAACTACGCAGCTACGTTAGGCTTTTGCAACATGGTGGAGAGGGCATATGCACCACCATAATGTTATCATTACGATTTCAATATCCCGGCTAAAAATGTTGTATATTATCATATATGATATCATATATGAGACCATATACAGTATCATATATAGTATCAAATATGGTCTCATATATGACCATATTCCAAAATTGGCGCTTATATAAGACACGATCATATATGATCCAATATATGTGATCATATATTAGATCATATATTGAATCATATATTGGATAATATATTGAATCATATATGGGATCATATATGATGTTGTTTTCAATTTGTTTTACATTCTTTTTCATATTTTTTATTTATTTTTTTCATTTTAAACTATATGTAATAGATTATTATGTATATATTCACCAGAATTGCAAACGGTGTACATAAGTATAATTTAAAATTAAAAATATTTTTTTATTAATTTTGGTGTTTTCATATATTTTAATGAAACCCTTTAGTTTGATGATTTTCATTTTTTAGTTACTATCGTTTGCATTTTTGGTGACCATATAAAAATAAATAATTTAACTTATAGATATGAGAATACATTTTGATAGTCAACAAAATAAATTGAACATAAAAGATCTTATATATCAAGTTTTTCAATTGATATCAATTACGAAAGATGGGAGCAAAGAGCTTATTAAAGGAACGTTGATTTCCATTGTGTTTTCTTGTTTTAGTGTTAATTCCGATTATCTTCAGACTTAGCGTTTTTGTTATGGTATAAGCCTCTATTTTACAATATTTATAGTCAAAATCTGAAAAAGGATATAAAATAATATTAATATTTGAGATATTTCTAGAATTTTTATTGTATTAAAGTATTACCAACGATAGCATTTGGTGCTAATAGGTTAATGATAACACGGATGTCATTTAACGAAGCAACCATCTACCTTTAAAGATTGGCTAGATACTTCTAGTTACATACATACATGTTGGAGTGTATTTTGTTAAGACCATGGGATGCTTAAGTCCATTGGATGCTAAAGACTATGGAATGCATTTCAAGGAAAGATATATTGTCTTTCAGAAATACATCTGAAAAAATATTAAAAATTATTACACATTTCTTTTTTATTCCAGCAAAAAAGAACTTGCTACTACTAAATGCACGCATCAAAATTCATAGCAAGCAAATAATTACTTAAGACTTTGATTAAAAGCAATATATTCAGTAGTACATATGTATTTTATCTTGCTGGGTTATGTTTGTAAGAATATTTGAAGGATATGGATAAAAACTATTTCTACTTACATCATGTTTGTAAGGATATTTGAAGGACAGGGATAGTAACTATTTCTACTTACATCATGGTGACAATTGTCACTTTCGCTTATAGACAGCTTTCTTGTAATTGTATAAAAACGTTGTCCTTCCCAAATCGTTACTCAACCTTAAAACTGATCGTTCTTTTCATTTCGATTTGCTATGGCTATAGTAAGCGATTTCAAAATAGTTTGTAGTGTTGGAACCGTAGTGATAACGTTATGGTCGTGCATATGCCCTCTGCTCTAAGTTAAGCGAGCTTAACGTCCCTCCGCATGGTTGAATTTTCTAGTAACTCGGCCTTCAAACTTCTTATACGTTCTTTCCATTTCCAATTTTCTACAGTAAGGGATTTCAAAATAATTTATAGTGTTGGAATCGTAGTGATAACATTTCTGGTGGTGCATATGTCCTCTTCTCCAAGTTGAGTGAGCTTAACCTTATTCGGGCTCAAAACTGCTTATACGATCTATCATTTCCAATTTGTTATGGCGACATTAAGGGATTTCAAAATAGTTTGCAGTATTGCAATCGCAGTGAAAACATAATGGTGGTGCATATGCCCTCTCCACGAAGTTGCACGAGATTAACGAAGCTGCGTAGTTTAATTTTCTTCAACATCAAAGCACTCTATATATATGATCCTTTTGAATATGATCTTGTTTTGGAATAAAATTTACACGCTTATACTTGTTATGACGATGGAAACTGGAAAAAATAATACATATGATTTTAAAATTCTAAATTCATTTAAAATTCTAATTAAAACTTACCTTTTCCATTTTCTTTATGTAAAAGTAAATTTTTTAATCAGAATATTTTGCAACTAGGAAACAATATTTTTTAAATTATTGATACGAATCGGTATTAAGGTATAAATATGGTAAGAAAATATAATTTCAATCCTACAAAACTTTTGTTTTGTGATTCCGGTTGATATTTTCATACACATGCACTAAAACTTAACATTTTATGATAACATATATGTTTCCATATATGATATCATATATGGCACATATTTTATATACGGCCACATATATGGGATCGTTTCTTGCATATATGGTCACATATATGTTTCCATATATGTCATATATGATCATATAAAGATCTATATATAAGCATATACGAACATACACATTTATTTTTAGCCGGGTAGTGTTGAAATCGTAGTGATAACATTTTTGGTGGTGCATATGTCCTCTTCTCCAAGTTGAGTGAGCGATCTATCATTTCCAATTTGTTATGGCGACATTAAGGGATTTCAAAATAGTTTGCAGTATTGCAATCGCAGTGAAAACATAATGGTGGTGCATATGCCCTCTCCACGAAGTTGCACTAGATTAACGAAGCTGTGTAGTTTAATTTTCTTCAACATCAAAGCACTCTATATTATTGTACACTCCGCATCATAACTATAGCCGCATTGCATTTTTCGGTTTATTAAATGTTCAAGAAGTATTTTTATGAAACCTATTATGGTATATTACAGTGTTATAACAGTTCACTTGTTTTTGTAAATTTGAGCCATCAGCTGTTTGAATTGAGAAAACGGCGACCTATAACTGTATTTCTCAGTGTTTCATAACTATAGCCGCATTTCAATAAAATAAGTTGAAATGAGTTCAAGTCAAAGTTTCGTGGCCAAATTTATTTTTTTTTTGGTAAAATTCGTTCCTCTATTAATTTTTAAATAAAATGCCACATGGTAAATCTTTAAATGAAGTCGAAAAAGGCCAAATTTTAGCCTTTTTAGAAAGTGGTTTAAGTTATCGCGAAATTGGACGAAAAATTAAGCGATCTGACAAAGTTATCCGAAGTTTTGTAGAAAATAAAAGTCTTGTTATCGTTCCAGACTCCTTTAAGACTCTACTTATTGTAGAATTGGACACATTCAACCCGCATTCATTACCAATCTGCGAAAGAGTTTTCATAGATTTGCTAGCAGCGTTAATAATACGGCGTTGATCTCTCTCAGATTGTTTTTTTTGGACCCCCTGTTTTGTTCATCCCGTATCCACTTTTATTTTTTACAAAATTTCGGATAACTTTGTCAGATCGCTTAATTTTTCGTCCAATTTCGCGATAACTTAAACCACATTCTAAAAAGGCTAAAATTTTGACTTTTTATACCCTCCAACCACAGTATGGGGGTATACTCACTTTGTCATTCCGTGTGTAACGCATCGAAATATCGGTCTAGAACCCCATAAAGTATATATTTTATTGATCAGTGATCGATTCTAAGACATTCTATCGATGTCCGTCCGTCCGTCTGTCCGTCTTTCCGTCTGTCCGTCTGTATAGGACACGATACAGTCCAAAATAAAAGAGCTAGACTTCCGAAGTTTGGCACGAACATGTCTTATATTCCTAGGCAGGTTAAGTTAGGAAATGGGCAAAATCGGACCAAGGGGAAAAAAGTTCCCCCTTGGAGAACTAAACCAACCCAAGAAAAAACGCATTTTTTGCAGAGTTTTTTGTACTTTTGGCAAGCAAATGCAACAATCTTATCTCAGAAGAAGTTAAAAATCGCAAGGGGAAGGTGCCCCCTAACGTCTCTCACGAACCCCCCCCCCCCAAAAAAACGCCCTGGATTTTTTTTTTACATTTCGGAGGGTATAAAAGATTCGGCACAGCCGAATGTAACACTCTCACTTGTTCGACTTCATTTAAAAATTTACCACGTGACATTTTGTTTAAAAATTAGTAGAGGAACGAATTTTACCAAAAAAAAATAAATTTGGCCACGAAACTTTGACTTGAACTCATTTCAACAGATTTTATTGAAATGCGGCTATAGTTATGAAACACTGACAAATACAGTTATAGGTCGCCGTTTTCTCAATTCAAACAGCTGATGGCTCAAATTTACAAAAACAAGAGAACTGTTATAACACTGTAATATACCATAATAGGTTTCATAAAAATACTTCTTGAACATTAAATAAACCGAAAAATGTAATGCGGCTATAGTTATGATGCGGAGTGTATTTGCGACATATGTTCATTTACTCATTTTGAATATGATCTTGTTTTGGAATAAAATGTCCACGCTTATACTTGTTATGACGATGAACTGGAAAAAAATAATACATATGATTTTAAAAGTCTAAATTCATTTAAAATTCTAATAAAAACTTACCTTTTCCATTTTCTTTATGTAAAAGTAACTTTTTTAATCAGAATATTTTGCAACTAGGAAACAATATTTTTTAAATTATTGATACGAGTCGGTATTAAGGTATAAATATGGTAATAAAATATAATTTTTAATCGTACAAAACTTTTATTTTGTAATTCCGGTTGATATTTTCATACACATGCACTAAAATTTAACATTTTATGATAACATATATGTTTCCATATATGATATCATATATGGCACATATTTTATATACGGCCACATATATGGGATCGTTTCTTGCATATATGGTCACATATATGTTTCCATATATGTTATATATGATCATATAAAGATCTATATATAAGCATATATGAACATACACATTTATTTTTAGCCGGGATTACAAACTTTTTACAAATCCCTTAATGTCGCCATATCAAATTGGAAATAAAAAGATCGTATAAGCAGTTTTGATACCGAGTTACGAGTTGAAGAAAGCTCTTCTACTTGGAAGAGAGAACATATGCGCCACCAGAACGTTATCACTACGATTTCAACACTACAAACTATTTTGAAATCCCTTACTGTCGCAAAAGCAAATTGGAAATGGAAAGAAATATGTTCTGAAATATGCAGTTTGAAGGTCGAGTTACGAGTTACAGCAACGTTCAGCTCACTCAACTTGGGGGAAAAATCATATGCACCACCATAACGTTATCACTAAGATTTCAACACTACAAACTTTTGACATCCCTTACTGTCGGAAATGAAAAGAACGTATAATCAGTTTTGATGTTGAGTTACGATTTGGAAAGGACAACGTTTTTACTAACAATCACAAGAAGACTGTCACCTTACCTACATGGAAAATATTGTCGGCATGATGTAAGTATTAATAGTTTATTTATCCCTGTCCTTCAAATATCCTAACAAACATAACCCAGTAAGATAATATACAATCTACTAAATATATTGCTTTTAATAAAAGTTTTAAGTACTCATTTGCTTATTATGAGTAAAAAATTCTTTTAGTAGTAGCAAGTTATTTTTTGCTGGAATAAAAAAGAAATGTGGAATTATTTTTAATATTTTTTCACTTGAAATTCCATAAAAAGTATTCGATGGTCTTAAGCATCCCATGGTCTTAACAAAGTGGTTTGAAAGTTTTTCTCTAAAAACGTAAAACAAAATATTTTTTCGGAATAAATCCACTCCTATGCAATTGAATCCCACTTTGATTTTTGATAAAGTGATTGAAGTGATTTCATTCCGAAAAAAAAATATTCGTTTTGGGTTTTACGAGTAAACCACTTATTACAATTCCAAACGGAATTAAGCCTGTGACATGCCCTTTAATACAATAAAATTTCTAGAAATACCTTATTAATATTTTATATCTTTTTTTTTTATAGATTTTGACTTTAAATATGCTAAAATGAAGTTTATAGCATAACAAAAACGCTAAGTCTGAAGAAACTCTAATTTAACAATAACACAAGAAAACAACAAGGAAATCATCCTTCCTTTAATAAGCCCTTTGCTCGCTTCTTGATATTTTAAATCCTTTACTATTTTTTTACTATCAAAATGTGTTCTAATAGGTCTATTCGATTACCCAAATTTTTTACTATTTTTTACTACAACTGGAAAGTCTTGTTTACTTTTTGTATTGAAAATTTCCAGCTGTAGTAAAATGAGTAAAAAATAGTAGATTGTAGTAAGGTAATCGAATAGACCTAATATCTATAAGTTAAATTATACTACTATATTTTTATATGGTCACCAAAAATGCAAACGGAGTAAGTAAAAAATCAAAATCATCAAACTAAAGGTTTTTATTGAGATATATGAAAAACCCCATAGTGAATAAAAAAAATATTTTTTATTTTTAATTATACTTATGTACACCGTTTGCAATTCTGGTGAATATAATAATCTATTACATATAGTTTAAGATGAAAAAAATAATTAAAAATAAGAAAAAGAATGTAAAACAAATTGAAAACAAGATCATATATGATCCAATATATGATCCAATATATGATCCAATATATGACCCAATATATGATACAATATATGATAACATATATTGGATCATATATGATCGTGTCTTATATAAGCGCCAATTTTGGAATATGTTCATATATGAGACCATATTTGACACTATATATGATACTGTATATGGTCTCATATATGATAATATACAACATTTTTAGCCGGGTTTTCTTAATTTTAGTAAGGCTTTATTAAATTTCAATTAAAATTTTCTGAACTTCAAATGGGATTTTTTAAATTACAATTAGGTTTTTTTTAGAAATTCAAAATTGGGATTTCTAAATTTCAGTTGGCTTTTCTGAATTTCAATTGGGAGTTTTAAATTTCAATTCTGATTTTTTGAATTTCAGTTGGATTTTTGATATTTCAATTAGGAAGTGGTTGGATCAAATTATAGTAGAATACAGATATAATTATGTTAACCGGTTAATCGAAACATTTTAACCGATTAATCGGGTCGAATAATTATTTGCGTTTTAAATTATTTGTTTCGACATTAACCGAAATAGAGGCGATTAATCGAGGAATCGGTTAATCGATTAACTGAATTGGAAACACTACGTACGACCCCCAAAATCATATATAATAATCTTTATTAAAATTTAGCTGACCCGTATTTTGGCGTTTGGCGAAATTCCTGATAGTTCGACTTTTATTCGGATTTTCCCGAGCCCAAATTTTTTCATAAGGTGACAATCCATTTTTAAATTTGAGATTGGGATGCTAAAAAAACAGGTAGCTTTCATTTTCCTTCCCTCATTCCAATATTCAAGTTTCAGGGCAATTGGTGGGTGCCCTGTAAAAGACCTTCCTTGTTAGTGTTTCCTGGGTTGGGGCTCTTTAGTGTGTTAATTTTCAAATTTTCAAAATTTCCATATTTTTTTTTACACACCTGTCCTTTGTGTAAATAATTTGTACAAACAATTTTTTATAATTTTTCGCATTCGAAATTCCAAAATACAATTCGTCCAAAAATTTTTGAAAAAAAAATGTTTATACTTGTTTAAAAACTGTTTTGTATTAAATTCTGGTCGCATTCGATAAGTTAAAAACAAAACGACATCCACTTCTCCCCCTGTTAATTATAATATAATACTTAAATGTATTATATTATAATTAACATTTAACTTGACTTACCATCAGCATTATCGTCATCATCCTTTTTAGCATTTGCTACAGGTGGTTGATTAGCTTCCTCTCCCTCATCACAATCACCATCACCATCGCCATCTTCATCACTGTCATCATCGTCATCATTAGCAATTGCAGGAGCATTTTCCTCATCCCATTCATCTTCATCTTCTTCTAAATCCTCATTATACACCTTAATCAAATAAACGAAATTAATCCGTAATTATTATAAATACAAAAGAGTTTACGTAAAAAATGATACTTACCTCCGATAATGAAACATCATCGTTATCATCATCACTGCCGAATTCTTCACCACTATCATCTTCAGCATCATTGTCACCAGATTCACCACCTTCAGTATCTAAAATTACAAAAAAGAAAAAGAACAAATTGTATTGGATTAATTTTCGACTGTTAAAATAATTTGGAATAATGCTTACAAAAAGTGGCACTGGCCAAATTTAAAATTGCTAAAAACCAATATAAAAATAGAGCAAAATTCATAGATGATCTGCTATTATCAGAATCAATAGTTGTAGAATTTGGTTGGGAAGTTGAAGAAGTATTTGTTGCATTGAATGTGGTTAATGCTTTTGTTTCTTCTTCTTCTTTTAATTTTAAAGTTTTCAAATATTCATCTAGTTCGTCGACTTCTGCTACCGCATCGGTCGCAATAGTATTAGAATTATTGGTAGAATTTAATGGGTCTGTCGTTGATTGATTTGTGTTTTGTTGTTGTTGTTTTGCCTCACGCTTGGCTTTTAAACGCTTTTCAAATTCTTCTAATTCGTCCAAATCAATTTCTAAACCATTTAAATTAAATGCATTTTGTTTATCTGAAATAAATAGTTGGCATACCAGTCAGCCAGGCGTGGAAGATTTTACAAACGATGGACAATTTTAATTTAGAAATAAAAACAAAAACTTGAAGAAATATTAGAGCTTTAAAAGAATTCGTTATAAAATTTAAATAAAATTGATTCTTCACATTTAAAAAAAAATGCTCAACTAATGAATAAATTTTTATGCAGGATCATGTTAACCAAAAAAAAAAAAAACAAGTAAAAAAAGTTAAATTCAGACATGCTGAACATATTTATACCCTCCACAATGTTAACAAGTAAAAAAGTTAAATTCGGCCTTGCCGAATGTAGTCATACCCTCCACAATTTCAAAAAGATTATTGCCAAAAACTTTATTTAAAAGGAAATTACTTTTGAAAAAAAAAAACTTTGAAAAAAAAATTTCCGCGAAAAAAAAATTTTGGTAAAAAAAAATCCGCGATTTTTTACTTTTTTTTGTCAAAAAAATATGTTCGTACTTGTTTAAATACCATTTGGTGTTCAATTATGTTCACATATGTCAACCAGAAGCCGAATTAAAGCATTTTGTATTTTTAGGTTATGTTGAATGTACTGAAATTTTTGAGGTGTGCTTACATTTTCGCTTATAACTTTTGAACCGCTGAACCGATATCGCTCAAATGCAATACCAAACTTCTCGGGAGAACATCCAATAAATATGTTAAGTTTCAGTCATCTCTGTGCAATATTTTGTCCGTGATAGCATTTTCCACAGACAGACAGACGGACAGACGGACTTCGCTAAAATGTCTTAAAATCGATCGGGCATCATGAATATATATACTTTATGGGGTCCCAGACCGATATTTCGATGAGTTACAAACGGAATGAAAAACTTATATATACCCTCTATCACTAAGTGGAGGGTATAAAAAAATAATGGTTAAAAACTAAAAAAAAAAAAAAAATCAGCAGAAAAAAAAAACGCGAAAGTGTTTGTATAATAGAATCTTGTCCATAAATAGGGTAAAATTCTTTGATGCATTTATCAGAAATACTGAACCCATATTTAGTATAACGATAATTTGACTGATATTCAAATTTAAAGATATTAAAAAATTGTACCAAATTGAAATTGAACTAAAAACTTTTGATAAATTTAAATTTTTTTTTTTGAAATAAATAAAGATTTTAAATTATTTTTTCAACAAATTTGGAAATTACTTACAAAATTTTACTTTTTTTTTTTAATTTTCAAGATTTTAAAATAATTAGAAAAAAATGAACGATAATAGAAATTACGCTGGAGGTAAACCTCCAACGTAATTTTTTTTCTTAATTTTTCTTTTTTTTTTCAATCAAACACGGCAAGTTTGTCAATTTTTAGCGCTTTTTTCGTAATTTAGCGGGAGAATTTAAAATTTTCCCGCTAAATTTTTTTTTGGCGTTTTCTAGAGATATATTTGGTGAAAGTCAATGTGCGTGGAAAAAAATTGGAGTTTTTTTTCATTTTATTTTCAATCAAAAACGCCAAGTTTGTGTGTTTTTAGCTCTTTTTTTGTAATTTAGCGGGAAAATTTTAAATTTTCCCCGCTAAACTATTTTTGGCAGTTTCTAGCGCTTTTTTAGTGAAATTTAGAGGTTTTTGATGAAAAATAATTGGCAACAATGTGTAAACATAGCTTTATACAGTGAAAATGCGGTTTGGTTTTTGCCTCTCTTTATTTTACGTTTGAACTTTTGTGTGGTATTCCCATATTTTGGTTATTATTCTTAGCGATGCCAGATCTACAAAACGACCGATACATTACTCTTTAACTCTGGTCTCAGTTATATCTGTTTAATTCTTTAGCAGTGATCACCATTTCAACAATAGAACAGACGGGCTTCCCTAGAATGTTTTAGAATCGATCACTGATCAGTAATATATAGGGTGCTTTTCATCTCAAATGGCAAAACTTTTGGAACCGATGTCTTTCGATCGGGATGAAATTTTCACCAAGGTTTGTCAGTCCCATTTGTTAACGAGATCGGTCAAGAACTCTCCGAGTTTGAGGGTGTCGAAATTTTACATTTTGGTCAAACAGGTGTTTTTTTGCATCCATGCAAATTGTTACCTATTGTTCTTAGCAAAACTTTTCCCGAGCTATTTTTTTAATCTTTCAAAAACTTTTTTTTGATTTTTTTTTTTCAAAATGGGCCTATTTTTTGCTCAAAAGAAAGCTTAGGTATTTTCATTTAAAAGCTTTGTGGGATGCAAAAAAAAAAATTATCCAAAAAAATATTTTGAAACTCAAAAAAACGGATTTTCAATCTTTAGCATATGCACAATTAGGGCTGGCACGAGTTATCGATTTTTATCCGCTACAGCGGATTAAAAAAAAAGTAAGAAAATTGAAGTCGACCATATAATACCCTACACCCGAGTTACCCGGTTGGATGTTTCTTTTGTCAAATATTTAGTAAGTGTGAAAAACACAAACCAAATTTAAATGGAATATGATTATTTTGTTGCTAATAAACCGCTTTAACTGAATATCGGGTGAAATTTTCACATAGGGTCTAAGTCCAAATATGGTCCGATTATAATCAGATTTTATTAGGTTATTAAAGTATGTGTTAAACATACACAAAAAAAATGTAATTAAATATTTTCTTTTTTCATGAAATTAGAGAGATTTATGTGAATATCGGGAAGGTGGTTTGTATGGGGGCTACAAGAAGAACTGGTCTGATTGCTCTAAAATTCGGAATGGTGATTTGTGAAAACAAAACACCTACCAAATTTCGAAGGGAAATCTTTTATAATACGGTTATTAGAGTCATTTGAGGCAAACTTAAAGAGGACATTTGTATAGGGGCTAGGTCTAAACATGGACCGATTTTTTTTCAATTTCAATAGGCTTCGTCCTTGGGTCGTCCTGAGTCATAAGTTTAAAATTTCAAGTCAATTAGTTACAAATTGCGACCTGTATCGTTTTTACAGACAGAAGGACGGACATCGCTAAGTCGACTCAAAAAGTGATTCTGAATCGATCGGTATACTTTCGGGTAGTTACAAACATCAACTCAAACTCATTATACCCTGTACCATAGAGTGGTGTAGGGTATGAAAACACATTACCCAAAACATGGGGAAAGTCATATGACCCCACATCGGGGTCAAAGTAAGGCGTAACTCGTTAAAAATCCACAAAAGCACAACAACTGACTTAGAAACGCCGTTAAATTATATATCGTCGAACTATATTCAATAAATGCCAACTCGAAAAAGCTTACTGTTCAGGAGAGCTAAAAAACTAGTTATTTCGCATATTATTGCAAAAATAAACAATGTACCTTCCACAAGATGGTTTAAATATTCTAAACAATTTGTACCTATGCAAAAATTTTCATATTTTGCACTTGTTCGCGTATTTTTCAGAGATGGCATTTATTACTATATCAAAAAACAAATATTTTTTTAGAGTTGGCATATTTTGTCGGAAAATAAAAATACATTTTTTTTTGAAAAATTTTTAAAATTTTTTTTTTTTTGGTTTTTGTTATCCTTAGTACGGTAATTGCAAAAATTGAACAAAAAATTAAAAATCTTTGCATATTTTTAAAAGTTACTAGCTCCGAAAGCCTTTTAATCTCAGGGTGGTCAACTTTGGCACTCTGTAACTCACGCTGTATTGCAATAGGATCACTCCAAACTAGCTATTTTGAAAGCTTATATCATTGACTTTATTTGCCCCATTCATTATGTTTCAATCTGATAAATAGTTTGAAAGCTACATAAATATAAGCAATTTTTTTTTTGCAAACACTATTTACCGATATTTTCAATATGGCAATATCTCGAGAACCAGTCATTAGATATCAAAATCTTTACAAGATTCGTGTTAAGCATGGAAAATGCAATAAGATATGTGCTCTAATTTTTTTTAAAAAAAATTTTGAAAAATTTTTGGAAATTTACAATGGGAGTTGGCATTTATTTCCACCAAAAAAATATGTACTTTGAGTTAGCAGAATAACAAAAATGGATGTAAAACGACAACAAATTATTTTTTTGCTCTGAAATTTTAATGGCAGATAGGTATTACATAGGGGAGCTATTTGCCATCGGAAACTCATTTCCGTCAAATTTGAGTTGGCATATTTTGAATATAGGTTCACGATATATAAACTTTTTTAATCGGGAGCTTACACTTTTAGAAAAATGAGTATTTTAAAAATGGCAGTTAGGATTAAACAACTTTAAAAATTCTTTCATAGCTCTGAGATAATACTAATGAACGAATTGATTAAAAATATGATGAAATTGATGCAGTTACATATAGTTGTTGTATATAAATTTGTCCAATACCAAAATTTTAATATAAAGTTGTTAAATTTAAAAATTAAAATATTTTAAAACTCACCCTCATCTTCCGAATAATTTCCATTTTCTTCTTCATCGTCGCCTTCAGATGGAGCTTCAACATCATTGCAATCAAAGCTATTTGAAATAGAAAACAATATATTAATACATTTACAAATTTGATTTTAAAAATTTGTACTTTCTAGTTTACTTACCCATCTAAAAATTTTAATGAAGGCAGCATTTCAAAGATTTTCTCACGATAATTTTCAATTTGTGTTGCTTCATTATTGAATAAATCCAATATAGCTAAATTTTTAAATTCTTCCAACGGTTTTAAGGCGTCTAAATCTTTAATTTTGTTACCAGATAAATTTAAATATTGTAGTTTTGGGCTAGTATGCAAATAATTGAGGCCATTTGATATTCTGTAATGTGGTAAAAAAACAAACAAATATTTATATGAATTCTAAATGTTATACAAAATATGTTTACTTTATCTATTTACCTATTATCTGACAATTCCAATTTTTTTAAATTGGGCAATTTCGGGAAACCTTTTAATGTTGTCAAACCAACATTAATTAAACTTAAGGATTCCAAAGCTGTATATTCATCAGTAAGGCCAACAATGCTTGTACTCCTGCAATTGTCCAAATTCAATTCTGTAATCTAAAAGAAATATATACATATAAAGTTAGGTTAAGTTATGTATGTTTTTTGTTTGAATTTATTGAATTTTAAATTCTAGTAATTTTTAGAGAAGAGTTTAAAAAATCGTAAAAGCACTTACATGGGAAGTATCTCAACCCTTATGAACCGATTTGCCTGAAACTTAAAATATATATAAAAAGAGACGATTTTAAGGTTGGGGTGTCTCGGCTTATCGGCTTATCAGTGTTTCAAAATTTCGTTGTCCCCTTATGAAACAATGTGGACCTCCGGGAAAATTTCGATAACTCCCGAACTAATAGGAATATCCTCTAGAGCGAAAACACGTGTCAACTTAAATTTAATAAAGATTATTTCGTATTTATATGGACATCGTAGGTCTATGTCTTCATATAAATACCCCACAAAATTTACACATTTTTGTGAAAAAAGTATTTAACGAATCCAAACTTTTACAAGGTTATGTCACCGTTGGATAGGCATTAAAAAAAACTTTCTTCTCATATGTAAACAACATATAAATGGAATTCACGTCAGAAATTTTAGTCTTGCAAAATTGCGCAATGTCAAAATTGCAACTTTTTTTGCTTGTTTCTTTGTGAATAAAAGCAAATGTATTTATATTAAAATAAATTGCAAATCTTTTCTTGCAACTACGCATCATATAAAAGGTAATAGAAAAATAAAAATTTTATTAAAAATTTTTTTTTTTAAAAAAGTTGCAATATTGCACTGTTGCAAGGGTCAAAAAATTCTGAAGTGAATACCCTGATAGTTTCTTAGAAAGAAATGGCTGAAAAATCCAAAAAACGATTTTTTCGCCAATTTTTGACCCATGTATTGAACCCCTAAATCCTCGATATGGCCGATAAGCCGAGACACCCCAACCTCAGAATTGTCTCCTTAATATATATTTTACGTTTCATGTAAATCGGTTCATAAGGGTTGAGATACTTCCCTTCTTAGAGCCGTTGTATGCAAAAGGGCCCCTGGAGGTGCCCCTATTTGACATGTGCGGTCCACCGTCCAAACTTAAGCTCGAAATTAGCTATAACCAGCATTTATACCCAGTACTTACTGAATGTCCGAATTATTTCCAAAAAAAAAACGAAAATAAGCCACTATATATTTGAGTTTTAAAGTACTTTGCTAAATCTTTAGATAACCTACGGCATTTTATAGCAACGGTGTTATAAATCTGGTACTTACGAAGTACTTACATAAGGAACATGACAGTACTTGTTATACCGTGCAAGGTACTTTGGCAGTACTGGTCCGTTTGTATTTTTCTGCCTGGGTAATTATAATAAGATCAAATAGGTTATCAATGGGCGAACATGTTTAAAAAAAAAACGACATTAATGTTTACATAAATAAACTATGAACGTTTTTTATTTATCTTGACCGCTCTAATCAAGATAAAACGTGGTAGACAATACAAATCAATAACTATTGGGAGTACAGAAACCTTAAACAAATTTAAGGGTATATTTTACTTTTGGGTACAGATAAAAGGAGTACAACCCAGTGACATTATATGTACATTAGAGTGTCCCTTATTTTGGAATTGGACGGTACCCGCTAATTTGTTTCTATTTGAATTGAAAATAACTCATGACTCGTTTACGCCCCTACGACCACGCCTTCCCTAAGCGACGATCCCTTAAAATCATTTTTCCATACAAACCAAACATTTTTTTATATACCCTCCAACCACAGTATGGGGGTATACTCACTTTGTCATTCCGTGTGTAACGCATCGAAATATCGGTCTAGGACCCCATAATGTATATACATTATTGATCAGTGATCGATTCTAAGACATTCTAGCGATGTCCGTCTGTCCGGCCGTCTGTCTGTCCGTCCGTCTGTGGAGGACACGATACAGTCCAAAATAAACAAGTAAAAAAGTTAAATTCGGCCTTGCCGAATGTAGTGATACCCTCCACAATTTCAAAAAGATTACTGCAAACAACTTTATTTAAAAGGAAATTACTTTTGAAAAAAAAAAAATTTGGAAAAAAATTTCCGCGAAAAAAAAATTTGGTAAAAAAAAAATCCGCGATTTTTTTCTTTTTTTGTCAAAAAATATGTTCGTACTTGTTTAAATACCATTTGGTGTTCAATTATGTTCACATATGTCAACCAGAAGCCGAATTAAAGCATTTTGTATTTTTTGGTTATGTTGAATGTACTGAAATTTTTGAGGTGTGCTTACATTTTCGTTCATAACTTTTGAACCGCTTAACCGATATCGCTCAAATGCAATACCAAACTTCTCGGGAGAACTTCCAATATATATGTTAAGTTTCAGTCATCTCTGTGCAATATTTTGTCCGCGAGAGCATTTTCCACAGACAGACAGACGGACAGACGGACATCGCTAGAATGTCTTAAAATCGATCGGGCATCATGAATATATATTCTTTATGGGGTCCCAGACCGATATTTCGATGAGTTACAATCGGAATGACAAACTTATATATACCCTCTATCACTAAGTGGAGGATATAAAAAAGCTAGACTCCTGAAGTTTGGCACGAATATGTCTTATGGTCATAGGCTAATTAAGTTCGAAGATGGGCAAAATCGTACCACGGGGGAAAAAGTTCCCCCTTTAAGAACTAAACCAACCTCTGAAAAAACGCTATTTTTTATAGATTTTTTGTACTTTTGCTTAGCAAACGAAACATTTTTTTATGTCAGAAGAAGTTCAAAGTCTTGTAATTGGATCCAGAAAGGTTGTCTCCCACCACCGAACCCCCCCCCCCTCCCCCACAAAAAAAAGACGCCCCTGTTTTTTTTTTTTTTTTTAACGTGTTGGAGGGTATAAAAAAATCGGCACGGCCGAATTTAACACCCTCACTTGTTTAAGAATAGGCTTGTTTTTTGCAGACCGAATTAAGATTTGGATTAACTCTATTTAGTTAAAAAATGGGTCAAATGAAGTCCAACAAATTTTTTAATAATTTTTTCTGAATCTACATACAATTGGTGAATATAAAGAGGAAAACAAATTAAGCGTTGTCCAAGATGTAAAATGGTATAAATAAATCAGGGGGCTAATCACGTAAAACGAAAACGATAGACGATGCATAAACGACATCAAAATACATATCGTTTTGAAGGGAAATTTGAAAGTTTTTCTTTATTAAATTATTAAAAATTGTTGTCTAATCCAGAAACATTCAAAAAATTGGAAATATTTTGAATATTTCCGATTTCCAAAAATCGACGATAGTTAACTATCATATTACGTGATCACAGTCCTGAATTAATCCTAGGATTTAACTTAATTTATTTTTCATTATTTACATTTTGGGCAAAGCATAATTTGTTTTTCTGTTTATATTTACTAATTGTATGTAATTTCAGAAAAAAATTATAAAAAAATATTCTAGACTTGATTTGACCCATTATTTAACAAAATAAAGTTAATCCTAATCTTAATCCGGTCTGCAAAAAACAAGGATAAATTGGATTAAATAATTGGATTCTCTATCAAAGCTTAAAAAGAACGAAACATCTAAAAACCAATTTTTAAGCCTTTTTGCCGAAAAAAATTATCCTTAAAGAACAGTTGCTGGCGCTTTATATACACAGATGGGACTAAATCACAATATAACCTTCCAGCCTACGCTGCGGTAGACGACTTGGGCAGGCCCCTTATTCTCAACACTCTAAACCAATAATCATCGATCTTTACAGCTGAATCATGCGCCATTTATCGAGCTGTTCGATTGGCAATTAGTGATAAAAAGAAAACTATTATCTTTACCGACAGCCTCTCCGTCCTAAAAGCGATATCAAATCCTTTTAACAACAAATGGAATACAGTAATAAAAATTAGAGATGCCCTCATTGGCAACGAGGATAAAATCCGAATACACTGGATCCCTAGCAGTGAAGCAAGCCGGTCGGCGCGGCTGACGGCTGAGTCGCTAAGCCGATATTTTTCCACGAGCCGCGCCGCCGCCGATATCATCGGCTGATCGGCGGCTCAAACTCCAGCCGATTTTGGCGGTTTTGAAATTAAAAAGAGCATATTCCTCAATTTTGTTCCATTTGGATATTAAAATTTCTAAAAGTCATATTGAAATTCAAAAAAGTCCAATTAAAATATAGAAATCTAATAGAGAATTACAATTTCTGAATGACTATTGGCCTTTTCCAAATTTCAAATGAAATTTCTAGGTTTCAATACTTTTTTCTAGATTTCATTTGAATTTCAACTAAACTTTTCTCAAATTTAATTGCGATTGCTGAATTTTAATTGTCTGTTTTATTTGTGTTTTATATTGTTGGGCTTTATATTTTATAATTTAATAGGTATATTAGTTCGGTTTGAGTCCTTATTATTTCTGAGAAATAATAACTCTTGTTTACAAATTAAAAAAAATTTTGCGATCCACGGCACTTTGCATTTATTTTCAATGTAAAATCTTACGCAAAATCCGAAAATGTTTTAATATTTAAAAAGTTTATGTAAAAGTTATTCATATCTTTTTTATTCAAATTCCCAATAAAAGTACCTAACTTTTGCAAGAAATCCGGAATCGGTACGATCAAGGAATTCATCAGGATATTGTAAGGAAGTTCAAAATATCCTTTTTATGGTTATATCCTTATAAGTATCCGAAGTTTGCAAGAAATTTCCCGTTCAAAACAGATGTGTTAAATAGACACTCCAATAAAAAGAAAATCTAAAATCCATTAAGTATATCCTGAAATATTTGCAAAAGAAGTCAAAATATTGAACCAAATTTGAATATTTTTTTCATACATTTGTTCGTACCAATTTTTATGATTTTTTTGGTAAAATTAAAAAAAGAAGATTAAATCACATTTCCTAAAAATGTTTGCCTCCTAAAAACGAATCTGACACCAAAAAATTGTATCAAATCGCCTTCTCGAGATATAGCCATTTTTAATTTTTGTGGACCAAGTTCAAATAAATAAAAATATGAATAACTTTAACATACACTTTTTCAATATTAAAAAAATTTTCGTTTTGAGCGCTTAGTCCACAAAAAATGAAAATGCCTATATCTCGAGAAGGCGATTCGATACAACTTTTCTGATTACAGATTCGTGTTTAGGAGGCCAAAATACTTTAGAAAATGAATCCAACATGTCTGTGCAAAAACCGTGTAGAGTAGTGTTAATGTTTATATATTTTTAACGAAAATAGTAGTTAACTTTAATTTTTTTAAATACTTTTTTGTGATTTCGTGTTACATGGCGTTCACACTTTCGACCTTAAACAAGTTGTTCAACAAAACACCAGTAACAGAATAAAAACGTAATGGACAAGGAACAAAGACTTTTTTAAACATCTCACTCTTAAACACTTCAAAACAGCTAGTGAACCCCGTATTATATGTATGTTTTTTAGTTTTGTTTTAATTTTTTTTGTTCGGAAGGGGGGGGGGGGCTTTTGCCCACCCCAGAATAATGGCCTAGATACGCTTATGTCTACACCACTCTATGGTACAGGGTACAGATGGTCGCGTGAGTGACTTTTGACTCACTCTCACGAGTACTCACACAAACTTCACTCACGAAACTTTTTTTTATAAAAAAAAACTTTGCTTTTTTTGGAATGAAAGAAAATATAAAGAGAAAATAAAGCACGCAAAAAAAAACGGCAATTTTTTTTCACTCACTCACAACCACTTGAGTAAAATTGAGTTTCAGTCACACTCAAGCATTGGCGTATACAGGGGGGGGGCCCAACAACAACAACAAAAAAATATTTTTTTATATGTATTGGAAAACACAAATCTCACGAAAAAAAAACAACAAAATTTTTTTTGTTGTTGTTGTTGGGCCCTGAAAAAACAGTCCTGCATACGCCGTTGCACTCAAGCGTGAATCACGCACAAATCTGCTCATGTGCCCATCTCAAGTACAGGGTATGATGAGTTTGTCTTAATGTTTGTAACTATCCAAAATATTGGTCCCAAACCAAACTTCAAGTATAGCGATCGATTTAGAATCACTTTCTGGGTCGATTTAGCGATGTCCGTCCATGTAAACATAGTGAGCACGATACAGGTCGCAACAATCATTTGATTTGACTGAAATTAAATTTATGCTTCCTTTTTCCCAAGGAAGAAGCCTCTTGAAATTAAAAAAAATAATCGGTCCATGTTTTGACCTAGCCCCCATACAAACGCCCCCCAAATTTGGCTAACATTACTTTTATACCCGTAATTTAATAGGTATCCTTTCGAAATTTAGTATGTGAATAACGAAATACCCCAAAAATAACATATTTTGTAATCATATATTTGAATGTTTCCAAATTATAAAGAAATCTGACCATTTCTACTTGTTGTCCCCACACTAACAAAAGAGCTAACTTAATTTTGGGATACTATTTTCTTCAAAATAGTTCATAAATTTTACCACAATTTAACTAAAAGTTTAGTAATTTAGAAAAGTTTGGAAACTTTCTACCCATTAGTTTATCATATTTATCTTCTTAGATTTAAGAAAGTTTTTTTTTTACTACTTTAGTAAATTTTTTAAAAGTTGAGAATTTTTTTTAAAAAACATAAAATGGCGATATCTAAACTAAAAACTAAGATTTCAAACCGAAAAAAGCTTGTTGAGCGGTGTAATTAGACCATTGTTGGACTCAAATTAAGTTTGTGCACTAATTAAAGATGCCACAAAATATAGATCCAATCGGTTCATGTTTGGACTTCGGACACATTTTCCGGAAAACACTGGTGTAGGGTATAAGGTCGGTCTTGACGCACTATAATTTTCTTACTTGTTACCATAACTCCAATAAAATGGTAATTAAACCATTAATTGATCGACCACTTGTTCGGTAGGGTATCGTGATTAATATGCCTAGATTTAAACCGTTTTTTACTATAGAATAGCGGCGCAGCCGAATTTTTTTTTCAGCCGCGCTGTTCTAAAAAAAACGCGGCGCGCAGCCGAAACGCCGCCGCCGCCGAAAATTTTTGCTCTTCAGCCGCCGCCGAAAATTTTGCATCGGCTTGCTTCACTGATCCCTAGTCATATAGGCATAGCAGGTAATGAAAAAGCCGATATTGCAGCAAAACACGCTGCCTACGCCCCAGTTTTACTAGATGCAACTTTTGAAAAAATTGACATTCGTCGCCATATAACAAACTATATTAGAATTAAAGTCAAAAACAATCAGGTACACCATCACCACTATCACAACATTAATCCAAACTACAAACCTCCTATTTATCCAACATCAATTGATAAGAACAAAATAAGAATCTTTTCTAGACTTCGCCTTGGGCATACAATCTTTTCTCACGAATACAGGATTAAACAAGTAAGAAAATTATAGTCGGTCAAGACCGACCATATAATACCCTACACCAAGGTTTCCCGGAAAATGGGTCCCATGGATCGATTAGATCTATATGTTGTAAAACCTTTAATAAGTGAAGAAAACACTCACAAATCAAATTTGAGTGAAATAGGCTTCTATTTGTTGACAATAAACCGCTTTAACTGAATATCGGGCGAAATTTTCACAAGGGGCCTGAGTCCAAAACTGGTCCGATGATTATCAGGTTTGATAAGGTTATTTAAGTACGCGTTTAACATACACAAAAAAAATTTTAATTAAATATTTTCTATTTTCATGAAATTTGAGACATTTATGTGAAAATCGGGAAGGTGGTTTGTATGGGGGCTACAAGAAGAACTGGTCCGATTTCTTTGAAATTCGGAATGATGATATGTGAAGACAAAACATGTTTACCATCCAAATTTCAAAGCGATACCATCTATAATACGGTTATTAGAGTCATTTGAGCCAAAACTAAAGAGGACCTTTGTATGGGGGCTAGGTCTAAATATGGACCGATTTTTTCCAATTTCAAAAGGCTTCGTCCTTGGGCCAAGAGAGACTTAAGTTTCAAATTTCAAGTCAATTGATTAAAAATCGACTCAAAAAGTGATTCTGAGTCGATCGGTATACTTAAAGGTGGGTCTAGGACCAATATTTCGGGTAGTTACAAACATCAGCACAAACTCATTATACCCTGTACCACAGTGTGGTGTAGGGTATAAAAAACCACTACACCAACCTGTCCTAATTGTAATAACAACCTCTCCATCAAACACGTTCTCAGCGAGTGTCCAACATTAAGCAGCCTAAGAAGAACACACTTTAGTAATGAACCAGCTTTCAGCCTTCTACAAGACCCCTCCATATCAAACATTAGTAATATTTATATCTACATAAAACAAACTAAACTAAGAATTTAAACAAAAACCCCAATGTAAATAGTACAAGTATTTTTTCGAGCTGATAGCCTTGGCAGCTAGTGCTCCTTTAATTTTTTTTTAGTCTTAGAATTTATTCATAAGATTAAACCAATAAATAAATAAATAAATAAATTGCATGAATCATAATAAATCCATTTGATAACATCTATCGCAAGGGGAAGGTGTCCCTCAATGTCTCGGAAAGATATCTCTTATATAATACGGTTATTAGAGTCATTTGTGCCAAAATAAAGAGAACCTTTGTATGGGGGCTAGGTATAAACATGGACTAATTTTTTTCCAATTTCAATAGGATTCGTTCTTGGGTCAAACAAAGCTAAAGTTTCAAATTTCAGCTAAATTGATAGATAATTGCGACCTGTATCGTGTTTACGCCGTTTAGATGGACGGACGGACATCACTAGTATGACTTACAAGGGAAGTATCTCAACCCTTATGAACCGATTTGCCTGAAACTTAAAATATATATCAAAGAGACAATTCTAAGGTTGGGGTGTCTCGGCTTATCGGCCATATCGGGGATTTAGGGGTTCAAAACATGGGTCAAAAAATGGCGAAAAAATCGTTTTTTGGATTTTTCAGCCATTTCTTTTTAAGAAACTATATGATGTATGCATATGAGAAGAAAGGTTTTTTTAATGCCTATTCAATGGTGGCATAACCTTGTAAAAATTCTACTTCTTTAAATATTTTTTTCAGGAAAATGTGTAAATTTTGGGGGGTACTTATATGAAGACAAAGACCTACGATATCCATATGGATAAGAAATAATCTTTATTAAATTTAAGTCGACCCGTATTTTTGCCCTAGACGATATTCCCGTTAGTTCGGAAGTTATCAAAATTTTCCCGAAGGTCCACATGGTTTCATAAGGGAACAACGAAATTTTTAAATGCCGATATGGCCGATAAGCCGAGACACCCCAACCTTAAAATCGTCTCCTTAATATATATTTTAAGTTTCAGGCAAATCGGTTCATAAGGGTTGAGATACTTCCCTTGTTAGAGTTATTCTTAGTCGATCGGTATACTTGAAAGTGGGTGTAGGACCAACATTTCGGGTAGTTACAAACATCCGCATAAAGCCATTATACCATCTGTACTACAAAGTGGTGTAGGGTATAAAAATAAGACGGTACCGTCTCAACATTTCCAAAATAAGGGACACTCTAATGTACATATATAAGTTTGGGACAGGCTCTGACCAACACACACACATCTTCATATCTAAAAGAAGATGCATAAGAATGCATTCAAGAAAACAATAGGTAAAACAACAAAAATATGCAACTACAATTCAATGAAAACGAAACGATATAAAACAATACAATGGAAATGCATTGAATGAAACAAAATGTAAACAATACCTTGTTGCTCACTCATTTGGTTGTATTAAAAAAATTATACAACAGCATAAACTTAAGTGCGAAACAAAGATGAAACTAGTCGCATTTCAGCAAGCATTCATACAACAAACGTCGCCATATTGCGAGTTGTGTTGTAAAAGTGTGAACACGTAAAAAAAAATTACCAAAGGTTTACATTTTTTTACACTTTCTTTATAAAATGAATAACAAAATTTGACAGTAAAGAAAATTCATATGAAATATTCTTGTTTTTTAATGCAAAAAATATCATAAATTCTTTTTATATGAAAAATATTTATGATGTAATCAATTTTTGTTACAAGTGATTAGGAAGTGTTTTTTTTTTTCAGCATAACGAGAAACAAATTGGGAAACAGGGGGTTGTCAGTTTTAGATGTTTGTGTGAAATTAAAATTCTAATTCGCACATTCCCACGAAACGGCGAAAAATAATCTATCAAAGGGAACAACGTGGTAAGAGTTTAATTCATATAAAAAGGGGAGAAAAAAAAAATACGAAGAAATATTAAAAGAAAACAAAAATGCCGCTCAAGAAAAAATTGTATGGATAGAAGGGGGTGGGTTGTATTAAAGAAATATTTTTTTAAGGAACTAAAAATGTATTTAATAGTTGTTTTAGGTTTTTATATTATCACATAATTAAAACTGTTGGTTTGTCAATATTGTGGTATAAGTGTGAACTAATTACACTGCGCTATAAAAAACCAAAATTAAATATAATTTTCAAATGACCTAGTGGTAATGTCGAGTACATAACAAAGATGCCCATTAAATTTGAAAGACGCTCTAAAATTGCAATTTTCATCAAATTGAAAAAATCGGTTGCAAAAATGCAGTGAAAGCCCAATTGGCACAATAAGACTGAATAAACCGAATTTCGATGTTTGTGTGAAAGAGAGTGCATACTTTTAGGCTTAACCTTTATGTCAACAGCAGAACTGCTTTACGCACGTCAACAGCAACATACCTGGGTATGTACATTAGGGCGGATCGAGAAATGCTTTTTCACGAATTTCGCTTGAGCGCTAGGCGGGATTGGTAAAACTAGATGCCAAAACGATGTGGTTAAAATTTCAGGAAGATCGCCCTTCATCTAGGGTTGCCCCTCCAGCGCTGAAGTTTCAACTTTTTTAAGCCAAAGAGCATTTTTTTAAAAAAATTGTCAAAAATTCAAATTTGATCAGATCTTCTTAATTTTGGATTTTATGTGGTCTAGTTAATCACATCTAGTTATATTTTTAATATCAGCTTAATACGATATCGCTAACCTCCAAAAACCAGAGGTGGAAAAGTATACTTACATTTTGGAGAAACCCGAAAAGCAATTTTTTGCAATTATGTAAAAAAGAACACATTAAGGGCCTAATTTTGTAAATCACTCGCGTTGAACGCATCACCAACGTTAACGTGAACGCGAGGCTCAAAAAGTGCAATTTTGTAAATCACTACGTTATTGCGTTCAATTTTTACGTTATCACTTGAAATGTCAATTATATTAGAATCAGTGTTGCCAGACATTCTAAAATTAATAAAATTTACTACCCATTTTGTAGGGGATACACACCCATTATCGTAGGGAAACACATATATAAAATAAGGCAACACCTGCAAAGAGAATATTTGAGAAAAAAGAGAACAAAAAAAAAGTAACATAAATTAGTTGAAAAAAAAACAGCAAAAATCACAACAAGCAGCTTAGCTGTTTTCGATGTTTTTCTTCTGCCGGAGGAGTTTTTTTTACACATTTATTACTTTTTTATTGTATGTTTACATATTCCAACATTATTTATTTATTTTTTGGTATTTAAAAGCAAATTTGTTACATCAACGCCCCAAAATTTCAAGTGATCATTTTGACACTTCAAGTGATGGAAAAACACTCTCTCGCGTTTTACAAAATTCCGTTTTCCATACAATTTGTTCTCAAAACACTTAAGTTAACGCGAAAAAAACAGCTGTTCAGTGCTCGCGTTTTACAAAATAGAAAATTGTACAACGCGAGATGAAAAGGCGCGTTGCGTTTTACAAAATTAGGCCCTAAAATTACAAAATATGATTTTTTTCTTTTCGACTTGGAAAAAAGACTACTCAAGGATTCCAAAACCGTTAAAACCAAAAAATACGAAATTCTTGAACGGCGTGTGGACCAATCTGAACTCACGATATTTTCCAAAAATTTATTTCATGAATTTTTTTTGCTATATAGTTCTATATTTTAAATTTTTTTTACAAAATATGTCATATTTTCCTATAAAAGATAATTTCATTAAAATTTAAGAGATCATTAACCCTTGTCGACATGGGGTCATATATGTCCCACACAAAAAATTGTTTTTTACCAATTACAAATAGATTAAAATTGAAAACTTTTATGAGTTTAGCGGATCATATTACGTATACAAAAAATATTAGCGGTTAGTTCGCATTTTCATTTAGGAATTCTCTTTTCGAGGTAGGGACTTTATATATGCAGCTGCATGCGCACCATGTTACGCATTTGCATGAGCAAATATCGAAGAGTTTTTGTCCAAAATCATGGTACCTCTTTTTTGATAATTTTAAATGTTTTTTGAACTGTTCCAACTTACAACGGAATACCTTAAGCTTTCCAATAACAGATTTTGGAGAAATTGTTGGAGTTGTTGTTTTTTCCCATATAGATAAAATGTCTTTCGCTAGAGGCTTGGCAATACTCATAAAAGGCAGATCATTCCCTTTTTATACCCTCCAACTACAGTATGGGGGTATACTCACTAGAGCACCCATATGTGCATAATTGTTTTTTTTATCGCTCCCCGCTCATTTTCGGTTGAGTTGGGAGTAAAAAATAATATCTATCCAGAAATTGGACTTCTAGGTTGCAAACAGACCAAGCGGTTTGAACTTTTGACCTCAAAAATGGGCTAAAAAACCTTTATAGATTAATTTGGCTGTAACTCTTAAAATAAAAGTTTTTCGCAATTAACTTTCATAACAACTTTTTTGTAGAATCAAAATGCAAAGATTTTTCTCTCAAACTGTTTTGACCTTAATATGTCCGATCGCGGTGTTTTAAGCGCTTAAAGTCGAAATTTGGGTCAGAACTTTTTTTTTTTAAATTCTCGTAAATTTTTAAATTGGGGAAAATTTGAGCTCTTTGCACAATTCACTAGGGTATTGAATGTAGTTTTCCAAAAAAATTTCTTTTGCAAAAATATATCGACCCTTCCATGAAAAAATTCCAAAGTCCTACTCTGAATCTCACATTTTTACTTTTCCACCTCAATATAGGCCAGTACTCACTTTGTAATTCCGTGACTTTCGCACCGAAACATCTGTCTAGGATTTCCCTAAATATATATGGGGTATTCAATGCCAAATTGGACACTTTAAAAATTTTTATTTTAGATTTTTAAAAATTTTTATTTTAGATTTTTCGCACCGAAACATCTGTCTCGGATTTCCCTAAACATATATGGGGTATTCAGTGCCAAATTGGACACTTTTAAAATTTTACTTTAGATTTTTTAATTATTTTTACATTTTTTAAAACCCATTAAAACCCCCATCCAAGTAAGTTTTCAAATCTTTTAAATTACCCGTTCCAAAGATATCGAATTTTAAAAAAAAACTATCGTTTTCCGTATTTTTATCATAAAAAATTCAAAAATGGTCATTTATTTTTTTTTTTAATTTTATTTTTTTTAATAAAAAATTCTTAAAGTGTTCTAATATGCGATTTTTAAATGATTGCACTCTTTGTTTTTTTTCAACCTTTTCTTAAAATTTTTTATATGTTTTTTTTTAATTTTTCGTGGTAAACTTAATATTTTTTTAAAATTTTAAGCTTAAGTAGATCGTGGGATTATGGTTATTAATATATTCAGCGGTTTTTAAATTTTTTTGTTGTCTTCCAATCTTTATTAAAACACTTTGAAGAAAGAACTATCATTTCAACAAATTATTTCGAATTAGGACAATTTTTAAAGAAGTGATAAGTAAAAATCAGAAAAAACGTGTTTTTTTTCTATTCGATACTTTAAGAAATTTTTAATAAAAAAAATAAAATTAAAAAAAAAATGTTGGCCATTTTTGAATTTGTTATGATAAAAAATACAGAAAACTATAGTTTTTTTTTTTTTTAAATTCGATATCTTGGGAACGGGTAATTTAAAAGATTTGAAAACTAACTTGGATGGGGGTTTTAATGGGTTTTAAAAAAATGTAAAAATAATTAAAAAATCTAAAATAAAATTTTGAAAGTGTCCAATTTGGCACTGAATACCCCATATATATTTAGGGAAATCCTAGACAGATGATTCGGTGCGAATAATCTAAAATAAAATTTTTTAAAAATCTAAAATAAAAATTTTTAAAGTGTGCAATTTGGCACTGAATACCCCATATATATTTAGGGAAATCCTAGACAGATGTTTCGGTGCGAAAGTCACGGAATTACAAAGTGAGTACTGGCCTATATTGAGGTTGAAAAGTAAAAATATGAGATTCAGAGTAGAACTTTGGAATTTTTTCATGGAAGGGTCGATATATTTTTGCAAAAAAAATTTTTTGGAAAACTACATTCAATACCCTAGTGAATTGTGCAAAGAGCTCAAATTTTCCCCAATTTAAAAATTTACGAGAATTTAAAAAAAAAAAAGTTCTGACCCAAATTTCGACTTTAAGCGCTTAAAACACCGCGATCGGACATATTAAGGTCAAAACAGTATGAGAGAAAAATCTTTGCATTTTGATTCTACAAAAAAGTTGTTATGAAAGTTAATTGCGAAAAACTTTTATTTTAAGAGTTACAGGCAAAGTAATCTATTAAGGTTTTTTAGCCCATTTTTGAGGTCAAAAGTTCAAACCGCTTGGTCTGTTTGCAACCTAGAAGTCCAATTTCTGGATAGATATTATTTTTTACTCCCAACTCAACCGAAAATGAGCGGGGAGCGATAAAAAATACACTTTTGCACATCCCATACATTTTGTGGGTGCTCTAATACTCACTTTGTCATTCCGTGTATAAGGCATCGAAATATCGGTCGGGGACCCCATAAAGTATATATATTATTGATCAGTGATCGATTCTAAGATATTCTAGCGATGTCCGTCCGTCCGTCTGTCCGTCCGTCCGTCCGTCTGTAGTTAACACGATGCAGTCCAAAATAAAAAAGCTAGACCCCTCAAGTTTGGCATAAATATGTCTTATGCTCCTAGGCAGGTTAAGTTCGGAAATGGGCCAAATCGGACCAGGGGGAAAAAAGTTCCCCCTTGAAGGACTGAAGCAACCTCTTAAAAATGCTATTTTTTTCTGACGTTTTTTTTGTATTTTTGTGAACCAAATGAGAAATTTTTATGTTCGTTGAAGTTTATAGTCCTGCGCTTGGACCCAGGGGATTAAAAAATTTTGCTTTTTTTGCCCCGCCCCTTTTTTATGGGCGTGGATAAAAAAAAAATTTAAATAATTATAAAACTATAATACTTTAGTGCACAAAGCAGACAAAAATGAACTTGTAAACATATACCGTGAGAGCCATGGAGTCACCCCAGCTTACCGACCCCTTCCTTCCCCCCCCCCCTTAAAACAACGCCCCTGTCAAACATTTTTTTTTATTTTTTTACATGTTGCAGGGTATAATAGATTCGGCACAGCCGAATTTAACACTCTCACTTGTTTAACTTTATTTTGAATGAAGCAATATCCTTTCGATACATCGGAAAATGTTGGTAGTTGGTTTACGGGTAGTTTATTGGCCTTACCGAAAATTGGACAATTTATATTTTTATTACGAATAGGCGACATTTTAAAGACTGCGACTAACTTTTTTAAATTAATTTTTTATTGCTTTGCAAAAGTTATATGATATTTGTAAAACCTAAGCCTACTATTAAAATCAATTTTTTATATTTCGCACAGGTTAAAGATGAAATTGGATTTGATTTTTTTTTAAATAATTCGAATAATAGTAGTCTACAACGAAAACGCGAACTAACAGAGAATTTTTTTTGTATATGTAATATGATCCGCTAAACTCATAAATGTTTTCAATTTTAATCTATTTGTAATTGGTAAAAAACAATTTTTTTTATATGACCCCATCTCGACAAGGGTTAACGATCTCTTAAATTTTAATGAGATTATCTTTAATAGAAAAATATGACAAATTTAGTAAAAAAATTTTAAAATATTTTTTGGAATCCTTGAGTAGTCTATTTTCCAAGTCGAAAAGAAAAAAATCATATTTTGCAATTTTTATGTGTTTTTTTTTTACATAATTGCAAAAAATTGCTTTTCAGGTTTCTCCAAAATGTAAGTATACTTTTCCACCTCTGGTTTTGGGAGGTTAGCGATATCGTATTAAGCTGATATTAAAAATATAACTAGATGCGATTAACTAGACCACATAAAATCCAAAATTAAGAAGATCTGATCAAATTTGAATTTTTGACAATTTTTTAAAAAAATGCTCTTTGGCTTAAAAAAGTTGAAACTTCAGCGCTGGAGGGGCAACCCTAGATGAAGGGCGATCTTCCTGAAATTTTAACCACATCGTTTTGGCATCTAGTTTTACCAATCCCGCATAGCGCCCAAGCGAAATTCGTGAAAAAGCATTTCTCGATCCGCCCTAATGTACATACGTTTTGTATGGGAAATGGCGTGCCGTTAGCATAAAAATGCTAATATCTAATTAAGATTAAAGCTTTTTAGATTAGAGATGGGCGCGTGAGTGGATTTTATTTCACACTCACTCACGTTCACGCAAACAATAATCGTATCACTCACTAATCACTCACGTAGATTTTTTTTAAACCCACGCTCACTCACAATCACGTGATGAAATGAAAATCACTTACACTCACATGTGACTCACACCAGAGTCGATCACGCTCACGCGAGAGTCACGCAAATTTAACTCACGCTATACAATTTTCTTACAAAAAAAAAATCAAAAAATATTTTTTTTTCAAGTAATGAAAAAAAACTAATAACTTCTTAAGAAAATAAATCAAATCACCCAAAAAAAATAAATCACTCACTTATCACTCACGCAAAAATTCGACTTACTCACGTAGATTTTTTTTTAACTCACGCTCACTCACAATCACGTGATTGATTGCGAAAGAAACGTTGGCGAAAGAGTAGTAAATATTTTTTGGCGGAATTGAAAGAAATATTGTGACCACTTTTTTTAATAGACAACAATTTATCTACAGTGACGAGCAAAAGTGTAACAGGGTTCACATTGCTTAGATAATCTGCTCTATATTTTAAACTACACAAGATAAAGTATTGAAGTTTTTTGATAATTTTATTAGTTAATTGATCAGAATTTATAAACATTATCGAAATATGCTGTAAAATTTTTTATAAAAAAAATATAGTAAAAATTCCATAAAAAGGCAAGTGTTACATTATTGCACTCATGATTTTTCTACATAAATCTTTAGGACAGTTTTTATATTTCGCGCATATAGACCCGGATTTTGCATTTTTTTTATAAAACTTAATAAATAACATAAAAATAATTCATTTGTTGAAAAGAAATTTTGGCTAAACATTTTTTTTAACTCAAAAGTCCGTTCTTTTAACGATTTTAGGAGAGCCACACGTATTACTTAAGCTTAGAATATTCAGACATTATTTTTTTGGAATGGCGTTTATATCCGGCGATAGTAGAGCCCATTTATAATCAAATTCATAAGTGGTTTGTTTATTTTGCAATTAATACATTTTTTTTATTGGGTACTCAATTTGGGTTTTTGGCGGAATTTCAAATATTTTTGCAGATATTCAACATTTTTCGGATGAATACGAGCCAATTCTGGCCGATGATGTTTTTTCTATATTCGGTCTTAAATATATCGTCAATTAAAATCATCAGTAGATTGACAGTATTGTTATAAAGAATGTAGTTATTATTAAATCCCTATTTAAAATTATTGTTTGGGGTACCTAAATTGAATTAGTGAATTTCGTCCAATGATAAGAGCAGCAAAAGACTTTTATTTATTAAACATTATTTATGTTTGTTCTTTCTGAAAAAATTAACTCCAAAGATTGCGTTCTGATTCGATAATTTGACACTATGGCACTACCCCGAGGATAATGTCCAAAACCACGAAATGTGATAGTGGTTTTAAATGGCATAAACCCATTCTTAACAAAATTTATGATCAACTGGTGATATAACTTGTTGATTTATTACTTACGGCTGAATTAAGAAAACACTTCTTGAGGCAAAATTGGCCTTTATTCAGCCGAAAAATGTCGAATTTCGGCAAAAATATTTGAAATTCCTCCAGAAACCCAACCCCAGTACACAATAACTTTTTTTTTACTAATTGCAAAAGCAACAATCCATTTACGAAATTTTTTATAAATGGTCTCTATTATCGCCTGATATAAACACCATTCAAAAAAAATAATTTCTGCAAATTCTTAGCTTGATAAATATGCGTGGTTCCCCAAAAAACGTAAAAAGGACGGACTTTTGAGTTAAAAATAATGTTTACCCAAAATTTCTTTTCAACAAATGAATTATTTTTATGTTATTTATTAAGTTTTATAAAAAAATTGCAAAATCCGGGTCTATATGCGCGAAATATAAAAGTTGTCCTAAAGATTTATGTAGAAAAATCATGAGTGCAATAATGTAACACTTGCCTTTTTATGGAATTTTTACTATATTTTTTTTATAAAAAATTTTACAGCATATTTCGATAATGTTTATAAATTCTGATCAATTAACTAATAAAATTATCAAAAAACTTCAATACTTTATCTTGTGTAGTTTAAAATATAGAGCAGATTATCTAAGCAATGTGAACCCTGTTACACTTTTGCTCGTCACTGTATATTGGTTACTTGAAACAAAAGGCGTAAATTCGTGCCAGCAGCATTTGCCAACCCCTAATGACGTGAGGCTGAATCATCAATGTTTGGGTTCAATATTCAAGTTACGATGTGCTCGTACGAGTCCAAGAAAAACAAAAAAGTTGTAATGTTGTCCACTACTCATTATACAACAGAAACGGCCGGTCCTAAGAAGAAGCCATTGCTTATATTGTACTACAACAAAACCAAAGGTGGCCTTGATAACATGGACAAGTGCTTGTCCAAATTTAGTTCCAAGCGGCGCACAAATAGATGGCATTGGCTATGTTTTATAATATCGTAGACGTTGCTGCGTTTGCTGCATACGAAATATACGTTGACCACAACACTCATCTGAAGGCATCTAGAAGCCGATGTAGGATGTTTCTCCATCAGCTAAGCGAGCAACTATGCAAGCCAGAAATGGAGAGGAGGACGAATAACACCAGAATATCCAGAGTTTTTTCAACGCGCAACGCCATTGAAGCCATGATAGGCAGGCCCATCCGAGTTGTCGATGCTGTCGTACATGATGCTACAGTACATTTGAAAGACTTGCCGCAATGCGATGGATGTATTTGAATTGTAATAATTTTAATTGCAAATAATTATATAATAATAAAAGATGGGCGCGTGAGTGATTTTTGACTCACACTCACGACAGGAACTTTTGAATACCAAAAAAATTTGTTTTGTCGTTTTTTTTTCGTACAAAAGGAAATATGAAGAGAAAATAAATCACGCAAACTCACGCAAAAAAATCGACTCACGCACACTCACTCACGCAAAAATCTTACTCACGCACACTCACTTACGCAAAAATCGTACTCGTGCACACTCACTCACGCATTTTTTTTTCCCACTCACACTCACAATTACGTGAGTAAAATTGAATTCAGTCACACTCACGCGTAATCACGCGTGAGTCATGTGAATCACGCTCTAATCCGCTCATGTGCCCATCTATTATAATGATAATAAAAAAATTACAAGAATTGACTCAAAATAAACATTCCTTTTCAATTATATCATTATATTAGCATGCGTTTTACTATACATACCCAGGTATGTATGCTGTTGACGTAAGGGTGCAACTTTGTAAATGGGCTTTATCTTCCAAACGGATGATTCAATCCTAACCAAACTTGCGACTATTGCGTAAAATAATTTCGGCTAGGATTAGTGTTTGGGAATTCCCGGACTTTTCAATTTCCCGGGAAACGGGAAAAAAATAATTTATTTCCCGGGATTCCCGGGAATCCCGGGAAATATTCATTATTAATATAAATCACAAAAAACATTAAAATTTGACCAACTTTTTATTGAAAACAGTTCTATTAGAGATAAACATAATAATAATTTAAACATAAAAAATCAAAAAATAAAAGTTTAAAATCCTGAAATACAATAAAACAAAACGCAAAAAATATTGCAACTTTTTTCCCCACAAAAAATCGCAAAAAATAGCTAAAAATCGCAAAAAACATAAAACTGCGTTATTCGAGCAAAAACTAATATAGTTGGCAACACTTTTAATATTTGTTCTGGAAATGTAAATTCTAGGTTAAAAATTTTTATATTTTTTGGCAGTCTTAGCAAAATTATCATTAATCGACGTATATTTTTTGAATTTTTAAGTTTTTTCATGATATTGTCATACTTTTTACACTTATTGTTAGTCAGTTTTCCTATGAATATATATTTGCACTGTTCTTTCAAATAGAAAAAATATCAAATATAATTTACCTGTATGCAAAAAAATTTTTTAAAAATTAAATTAAATTTCCCGGATTTCCCGGGAAAAATTAAAAAAATTCCCGGGAATTCCCGTCAGCCTTTTCCCGGGAATTCCCGGGAAATGCGACCAGGGAATTCCCGGACCCCAAACACTAGCTAGGATATCACGAAATTTGAAGTCGATCCGATTTTCCAGTTCAGAGTTACAGCGTTTTAAAAACGCAAAACATACCTAGGTATGTTGCCGTTGACATAAAGGTTAAAGAAGTTTTGGCTAAAGTCATTTCTCTGATAAAAAAAAAACAAGTAAGAAAGTTATAGTCGGTCAAGCCCGACCATATGATACCCTACACCAGTGTTTTCCGTAAAATGTGTCAAGTCCAAACATGGACCGATTGGATGTGTCTTTTGTTAGATCTTTATTTAGTGTAGAAACACACACAGATAAAATTTTATTGGAATTGCTTTATTTTTTTTGTCAATATACCGATTTAACTGAATATCGGTCGAAATTTTTATGAAATTTTGAGTCCAAAAATGGTCCAATTATATTCAGATTTGATTAGGTAACTAAAGTACACGTTTAACACCCAAAAATAAAATTTTTATATATTTTAATTTTTATGAATTTTGAGGGAATTATGTGAATATCGGGAGGGTGGAGGGTTGATGACCTGCTGAATTTCAAAGCGATATCTATTATAATACGGTCATTAGAGTCATTAAGCCGAATCCAAAGGGGGCGTTTGTATGGGGGCTAGGTCTTAACATGGACCGATGTTCTCCAATCTCCAATTTCAATAGGCTTTGCCCTTGGGCCAAAAGATGCGTAAGTTTCAAATTTCAAGTCAATTGATTGAAAATTGCGACCTGTATCGTGCTTAAACCGATAGATGGACAGACGGTCGAACGGACATCGCTTAATCGACTCAAAAAGTAATTCTGAGTCGATCGGTATGCTTGAAGGTAGGTCTATGACCAATATTTAGGGTAGTTACAAACATCAGCACTCATTATACCCTGTACCACAGAGTTGTGTAGGGTATAAAAAGATTATTTGGAAAAAATTATTTTGAAGAAAAAAAAATTAAATTTTGAGGTAAAAAAGATGTGATTTTTGTTTTGATGGCACATCGATGAAAGTTGGCATAAATATTAGATGCTATTTATGAATAAGAAAATCTTTCGCGTCAATTAAATCGCGCATGGGGGTCAAAAGTTATGGCGGTTTTAAAAATATTAAAAATATTTTAAAGATTTTTTTTCTACACATTTGTTGCATGCGTTATTAAAACATGCCAGGATATATCATTTCTTTTAAAATATATGATATAAATTTAACCCTTTAATGACTAAACGATTAAAAAAAAAAAATATCTAAATCTAAGTACCTAAAATCGCAATTAATTCGCGGTAAAAGAAAAGTTTCACAATTTTTTATAACATATTTAGGCAATGCGCGTTGGTATTACTGAAAAAAAAAATCACGGAAAATCGTATCATTGTACCAGTAGTTTAAAAAAAATCGGTGATGCTTTTTATAACAAGAACATTTAATATGGTCCAAAAAATCTATAATCATCAACATTTTTTAACCCGCCTCTGATTTTATGATGACACATCAGGTGGGCTTTCATTTAAAAAAAATTTCATCCGATTTCGTGTAAAGCCTTGGATGTGCCAGATCAAAACAGGGAGCTAATCACGTAAAACGAAAACGATAGACGATGCATAAACGACATCAAAATACATATCGTTTTGAAGGGAAATTTTAAAGTTTTTCTTTATTAAATTGTTAAAGAGTGTTGTCTAATCCAGAAATGTTAAAAAAAATTGAAATATTTTGATTAGTTTAGGAGCAACAAGGCTCCAAAAATCGACGAAAGTTAACTATCGTTTCACGTGATCACAGTCCAGGTTTAGATAAAATCATCGCGCTTTCCGCTCAGAATGGCTTAAAGTAAAAAGTCAAAAAGCAAATCAGTTCTACTCGTTAGGGCACGTCTTTTGGTGTATTAAAATGAACCTGATGCATTAATTGCTACTAAAAAAATAGGAAACAGGTTTGCAAATTTCGCACAATTTTCAAAAATGTCATAAAATTTTGGCAATTTATTTTTTATAAACCCGCCAGTGAATTTTTTTATGTAAACTCAAAAAAAACTCGGTTTACGCAAGAGTCCACCAAATTTCGAATGAAACTGCGAAAAACTGGTATTTTAAAAAAAATTACGTTTTTTCTTTCGAACTTTGATCTGCAGAAACTCGCAGGATCCTTATTTATTCGTGGCACATTAACGGGATTAATTGCAAAATGTTAAGAATTACAACAGCTACCAACTCTAGTTCAACTTTTTTTTCATTTTATAGAGGGGTCCGAAATCCCTGATTAAAAAACCTCGAAAATTTAAAAACTCTTAATTTTTGGTTTCAAAACTTAACCGTCTTATAACTTCTTACCAAGCGATGAAGCATCTATCAAACCAACATTAAAATAATCTCTTATTTGTGTTATGCCGGAAAAGATTGAAATATAAGGAGAACATAAAAAAAGCGAAGGTAAAAACTATGGATTATTTCAAGCCATTTTTGTCGATTTTTAAACTTTAAGCCTCTGTAACTTTTACGGATAAAGTGGGGTAATCCTTAAACATTGCTCAGTGATGGTTCAAGGTCTTGTTTAGACAACTGCATATACAGTTTTTCTAAATTCCAAAAACTGCCGGTTTTTTTTAAACATTTATTTCAGTTTCACTGAGTTGAAATTTAAAAAAGATTTTGTGATATTTTTAGCATATCGAGGGCCTATATTCAAAACCCTCTATCTAAAAAAACACAACTTTTCAGGAGAGCCAAAAAACTGTTTATTTCGCGGATTGTTAGAGTAATTAAAATTCGATATTCTACAATATTTTTTTGAATCATCTACTGAATCTCACATATAATTCGTTTTTAAAATTTTGCACTATTGGTGATTTTAGAGGATAGATAGAGGGTTTTGTTTCTCAAAAATATTAAGTACAGGAATGAAAATGATCAGATAGAGGGTTTTGCATTTTAATAAAAATGAATTATTATGATTTCATTTATGACATTGGTTAATTTTTAACGTAATTTATTAATGATAACGGCTTATAAATAATTTCGAAATCGCGGTTTTGGTCCACAGGTGCGGATTTTTAAGACAAAAATTATTTTTTTTACCGAATTCGTCGCAAAAGTTGACAAACTGTTGAGTATGTTATGTAAGAAATAGTAAAAAAAATAAAAACGCGATTTTGGTCCACAGATGCTGATCATCATTGGGATTTTTAAGATAAAAATTTTTGTTTCATAATGTACACAAGACATCCAAAGTTTGAGACATATTTCTCAAAAAAGTCAAACAAGAATTTTCAGAAAAAATTAGCATCAGTGGACCAAAATCGTGGTTCTGGAATTTTGTTGACAAATTCATGTGCAGCATGCAAAAATTAATATGAAAACATGTAATGCATGATGAAATTATTCAAAACAAATATTTATAAATTAATTATTTGAAAAGATAGAGGGTTTTGCATTTAGAAAAATTAATTGTGTAAGAGATAGAGAAAACCAAAAATGCAAATAAAATAGCAAAAAAAAATATTTTTGTTCTAAATTTTACACCATAGATGAGGGCCGTTTTACTGAATATTTTGCCATCAAAAAGTCATAGGCCCTCGATATGTAAAGTAGACACTCTAATAAATAGAACTTGGAATTAAAATCCAAAATCCATTCAGTATATTCAGAAATATTTGCAAAAGAAGTCCAAATTTTGAACCAAATTTGCATATTTTTTCATACATTTTTTCGTAACAATTGTTATGATTTTTGTTAAAATAAAAAAAAAATTAACCCTTTGACGAACATACATTTTCAGTTGAAGCAATTTGGATTTTCTTTACAGTATTGTGATCTTTGACCTACCCACCCACTTCCTTCCCCCTTATTTTTATTTTGAAAAAATTTGCCCTTTGACGACCACGCAGTTCTGGCCAAAGCAATTTGGTAACCGCTGTGATTTTTAAGATCTGCAACTCAATAGTAGTTATTCTGCAAGAATTTGGATCTCTAAACCCACTTTATGACCCTTATTTAACTTAAGGTCTTTTTGCCCCTAACACAGATTTTTATTTCACAAAGGATAGAGTTAGATACTTTCTGAAAACTAGACTTTTGTTGCTCCAACTCTACTCTACAATTCATCTTTTTGCACATTTATAATATATTTTACCAAAACAAAAATAATCGCCAAAAACCCTTTGTCAAGTATACTTGCCTGTGGTCGTCAAAGGGTTAAAAGACATTTGCTAAAGTATTTTTGCATCCTTAACACGAATCTGACAACAGAAAAATTTTATAAAATCGCATTCCCGAGATTAAGGCATTTTTAATTTTTGTGGACCAAGCCCTTAAAACAGATTTTTTTTTTTTTAATATTGGAAAAGTGTATGTTAAGGTTATTCATATTTTATTTTATTCGAACTTCCAATAAAATTACCTAACTTTGGCAAAAAATCCGAACTCGATACGATCAGAGATACCATCAGGGCAATAAAAGGGCAATAAATTTCAAAATGTCGTTTTTCGGTTTTATCTTAAAGTGTTAGAATTTTGTCAGAAATTTCCTGTTCAAAGCAGAGATGTAAAGTAGATATCGCTCATTTACTTGTATAGTGTCATAACTCAAAATGATTGATTTTACAGAAAACCTGCTTAAAGTTTACAACTGAAACTTTGTTTACGTTGTAAAAGGCATGTGAGTAGAAAATGTTATAATGGCGGTTCTCTTCTCAAACGGTGAGTTTAAATGATATTAATACGAATTTTTGACACATTATAAAGCAGGATATAACAAATAATTCTGTATTGTTTACCCAAAAACGACATATTTTGAGTTATGACACTATACAAATAAATGAGCGATATTTACTCCAATACAGAGAACGTGAGGTTAAAATCCAACAATAATCGCCTTAAGAAGGCGATTTGATACAACTTTTTTAAAATCTATTTAATAAAAATTTAGTTTTTGTTTTATTTACTAGTTAAAGATCTAACTAAATGTAGATCGAATCGGTCATGTTTGTACTGGGGTAGTTCAGGATATTATCTAAAAAAAGTCATTATACAGTAGGGTGGATCAAATTTTGGTTTTTTTGAATTTCGAAAACGTCGGTGTCGGGAAAGTTTTTTGACTTAAAAATCAGAAAGTTCGGAACAAAGTGAAAAAATACTCTTTTTTTTGCTTAAAATATTACTAAATATTCGGACATTTCTGAAAGTGTTTAAGAATTAATTCAAAAAATGAATTAATTCAAGAAATGAAAAAAGAATTAATTCATGCTTGAATTAATTCTTTGAATTGAAATTGAATTATTCCCAAAATTAGTTAATTCTTTTTTTATATAATTCAAATTTAATTCAAAGAATTAATTCAAGCATGAATTAATTCATTAATTAAAATTTTTGATTTGAGAAATTGAATGGTGAATTACAATTTCGAAGGTCTGATTCATATTACCTTTAAATAGACAATTTTATCATTATTTGCAATATTTTTTCATCCACGCCCACAAAAGGGGCAGGCAAAAAAATTTTCATTTTTTTTATCCCCTGGTCCCAAATGCAGGACTTTGAACTTTCCTTGCACAAAAATGTTTTATTTGTTTAAAAAAAATACAAAAAAAAAACATGTAAAAAGTGGCGTTTTTCAGATGGGCCGATTTTGCCATCTGAAAAACGCCACTTACGAAATTAACATGCTGACGATCATTAGACTTTTTTCTGCCAAATTTCAGGTCTCTAGCTTTATTATTTTGAACTGCATCGTGTTATATACAGGCGGATGGACGTACATTCATAGAATGTTTTAGAATCGATCATAGATCAATAATATATACCCTTTATGGGGTTCCCAACCGATATTTAGATGCGTTACACACGAAGTGAGTATATCCCCATACTGTGGTTGGAGGGTATAAAAACTGTATTTTAAAACCGCAATCTTTCTTGATATATAAATTGATGTCAAAATAATATTTTGAATATTTCTTGATTTTAAATATATAAAAGGATTAATTTTAAATTCAAAATTAAATTAATTTCCGGAAATTCCAAATTTTCAAGTTTATTTTATGTTTCCTTTTAAGAAATTGTAAAATCAACAAAAACTTTTAATGACTGCATCATCACGTATGTATGGTTCCCCATTACATGGCTAAGAATTGAAAATATGTAAAATATATTCGTAATGTGAAACTAAATTTTATCTACAACAATATGCTAGCAAAAATACTCGTAATACAGTCAACGTACAACATATTGTGCTGGTGTGTCTCTATATGGACACTAATATTTGTTAATGAATGCTCCATAAATTTGCAAGAAAAATCACACCAAAGAAAAAATTATAATCAATACAGGGGAGATTATTCACACTTGATCCCTAGAAAGGTAAATGCTAATGCACAAGTTTACTTTTGAGAAGAACCTTACATTTTCCAAAAATAAAAAGTACAAACTTTAATTTCGGTGTTGCCGAATATATTCCCAGCAAAATTTTCTGTTCCAAACAATCGGTTCGAGAACGTATCATATTACCCTGCAACCGATTCTACTTAACATTCCAGAATCAATGAATCGTTTTTTAGAGCAAATAGTTTTTTTGAAAAATAATTTTACATAAAACAAGTGAGAGTGTTACATTCTGTGCCGAATCTTTTATACCCTCCAAAATGTAAAAAACACAATATAAAAAAAATCCAGGGGCGTCTTTTTTCGGGGGGGGGGGGGGGGGGGTTGGTGGGAGACGTTAGGGAGCACCTTCCCCTTGCGATTTCGAACTTCATCTGAGAGAAGAATGTTGCATTTGCTTAGCAAAAGTAAAAAAAACCCTGCAAAAAATGCGATTTTTCTTAGGTTGGTTTAGTTCTCCAAGGGGGAACTTTTTTCCCCTTGGTCCGATTTTGTCCATTTCCGAACTTAACCTGCCTAGGAATATAAGACATATTCGTGCCAAACTTCGGAAGTCTAGCTCTTTTATTTTGGACTGTATCGTGTCCTCTATAGACGGACGGACGGACATCGCTAGAATGTCTTAGAATCGATCGCTGATCAATAATATATAAACTTTATGGGATCTTAGACCGATATTTCGATGCGTTACACACGGAATGACAAAGTGAGTATACCCCCATACTGTGGTTGGAGGGTATAAAAATTTTGATGTGATTACCGTAGAATATTTTCAAGAATCTATTGGACCAGGAACTTGTGTTGCAAAAAATTTTCCTGATTTTTTACCCTCTACAACGTAAAAAATAAGTTAGAAAATTATAGTCGGTCAAAAATTATAATATAATACCCTACACCAGTGGTTTTCTCAAGTCCAAACATGGATCAATGGGATATATCTTGTGAAGGATATTAAATTTAGTGTAGAAAACACTCAGCAAGGCAGAATTTAATTTTTTTACTTGTTAAAGTTTAAATAAATATTTTTAGGGAATTATGTACAGAATAGGACACTAAGTCCTCTTTGTTGATCCCAATTTTTATTTACAATATTGGATTAAAAGAACTAATATGTGTGGATTAAAAAAAAAAACTTACTTTAAATAATTTAAAATTCGCTTAAAATCCTTCACCCTTAAATTGTTCTATTAACTTCTATAAACATTTTGTAGATACATAAATCGTGCAACATTTTTATAAATACATAGTTGGGTTGTGTGTCGTTATATTTTTTTTAACAAAAGTAGGTGGTGATGGTGTTTTCATAACGAAAACAAATCAACCACTATATGAAGAATCTTACTCATATTGCAGTTGACTTTCATTATTGTGTCTTGTTAACCAGTGTTATCTGTTATCACTAGTATCCGACCAAATATTCGGCTTAGGCCAACAACCACTATTCGGTCATATCTTTGGCCGAATACCGAATAGTTATATAAAAGTTGTACTCACGTGTTAATAAACACTATTGAGCGACATTTTGAGACCTCAGAAAATTTAACAAAGTATCACTAAAAAAAAAAAATTTTTTTAATGACTAAACTTTTTTTTCCCGAACGGTCCCACCTCACACTTAGACCCCTATGACACTACATTTTTTTTGTATTAAATTGAAATTGATGGCATACTAATCACATTAGAGAACAGCATTACCGGAGTCGGTAATACTGTGATCTAATGTGATTAGTATGCCGTCAATTTCAATTTAATAAAAAAAAAAATGTAGTGTCATATACCCTTTACTAACCCCAACAAACTGAGAGGGTTTTTTTGATCTCAAATTAAAAAAAAAATTAATTAAAAAAATAGGATTTGATTTGGCCGAATAGTGAAAATTTGGCCAAATATTCGGCTTCAGCCATAAAATGTGTATTCGATCGGACACTACTTGTCACAACGTTTTTTTCTTAATCAATAGAAACAAGTAGAAAAGTTTACATGTTTTTTTTTTTTGGTATTTTTGTTAATACATTTTTGTGCAAGAAAAGTTCGAAATCCTGCATTTGGACCCAGCGGATTAAAATATTTCGGGGGTTTCCCCGTTTTAAGGCTTTGGTCAACAGGGGTTAATGATTTTCTGAGTAAAAATAATTCATTAATCATTCTTATTGTTAGTTATTAAATAAAACATTGCAGTAATTACTTTTAATAATTTTTGGAAACTTTTTTCCGTTGGTCAACATGGGTTAAAAATCTCGTGGACTGGTATTCAAACAAAAATAATTAAGAATAATGGTTAAAAAACTAATTTTCTTAAAAATCACTAAAACTAAATCGCTACATACTGGGCCGGATTAACTATGTCGGGGCCCCTGGGCAATGTATGGTTGGGGCCCCTTCTGCATTTTTTACCAAAATGTATTTTTGTTCATAATTACACTGTTTACCTTACAACCACAGTACGGGGTTATACTCATTTTGTCATTCCGTGTGTAACGCATAGAAATATTGGTCGGGGATCGCGTCTAATGGTGCTAGGCTGGTTAATTTCGTAAATGAGTGAAATTGGACCAGGGGAAAAAAGTTCCCACTTGAAGAACTAAGCCAACTTCTTAAAAACGCAACTTTTTTAGATGTTTTTTGTATTTTTGTTAAACAAATGAAACATTTTTAAGTTCAAAGTTCGCACTTGGACCCAGGGGATTAGAAAACGTCTATTTTCCGTCCTCCCCCTTTTGAGAGCGTGGATAAATAAATAATTGAAATAATTATAAAATAACATTACCTTTGTGTAAAAAGCAAAATAAAATTAATTTGTAAACGTTTACCGCAAGGGGCAAGGGAATTAATCAATAATTAGTGATAATCATTGATTAGCTTTTAATAAGTTACCAGCCTATAGAATTGGAGCATTTTTTATAAAAACACTAGGTATGAATCTAATATTTTTTTTACAGGAAAGTGTTTCGTAATCTGAGATTTTTTTTACTAAAAAATGCCTCACATTAATTATGTGAATCCCAGAATCCGCGAGTTTTTTTATTAATAAAATACTTTAACATCTGCCTCAGTATTATTTTAAAAATCTTTCGGTATCGGAAAATTTTTTTAAAGATAAAACCTTTCAGAGAATTTATTCACAAAAAGTTCAATTCTGTTTTGCAAAGTTTTGAATTATCATTCCTTACTAGCATTCAATTAATTCAAAGGCTTAATTCTCAAAGCTTAAATCAAATTGAATTAATTCCAAAGAGAATTAATTCCTTGCAAGCTTATCATTCAATTGAATGATCAAAATTGTTCATCATTCAAATCTATTACAAATTGAATGATGATTTTTTTATTTCATTCCCTATGTATTTTCAAAATGTGTTGCTTGTGTGCACTTTAAGCATCTTCGTGTGTAAACGATCGGCTGTTGTTTTCTCGACGTCTCGTCTGCTGCTTCCCACCCACACAAGCATAAATGTGTGTGTATGTGTGTTGCGCTTTACTGTTTTAAATTGAATGATGAGAAAATTTCATCATTCAATTTGTAGTAGATTGATTTGGATAAAAAAATAATGATTCAAGTTGAATGATCATTCTTAAGGAATGAATTCTTAAAAGAATTAATTCAGTGATTTTGAAAGTTGAATGTTTTTAGGGAATGCCAAATTCAATTTTTTTAATTCGAATTAGAAAATTAAATTAAATAATTAATTCTTTCGAACCTTGCCAGAGATAGATCTTTTGATTACAAATCGAAAATCTTCGGGTGAATTCTTGTCGGCGAGATCTGGTTCGCGAGTTATATCGACTTGAAATTCGAATATTATAACCGGGCAAAAGGCTTGATACACAAAAAAAACTTTATTAAGCGAAGCCGCTAAATTAATTTATGGAATTTGTAATCCCTAAGCCCGGCCTAAGGCCGTTACGCAGAAAAGCTTTTTGACGAAAATTAAAAAAAAAAAAATAAGTAAAAAAATTATTGTCGGTCAAGACCGACCATATAATACCCTACACCAGAGTTGCCCGAAAAATGGGTCCCAAGTTCAAACATGGACTGATTAGATATGTATTTTGTCAAATCTTTAATAAGTGTAAAAACACTCACAAATCAAATTTGAGTGAAATATGCTTCTTTTTGTTGAGAATAAACCGCTTTAACTGAATATCGGGTGAAATTTCCAAAAATGGTCCGATAATAATCAGATTTGATAAGGTTATTAAAGTACGCGTTTAACATACACAAACAAAATTTAAATAAAATATTTTCTATTTTCATGTAATTTGAAAGATTTATGTGAAAATCGGGAAGGTGGTTTGTATGGGGGCTACAAGAAGAACTGATCCGATTCCTTCAAAATTCGGAATGGTGATTTGTGAGGACAAAACACGTTTACGTGCCAAATTCGAAACGAAACCTATTATAGTACGGTTATTAGTCATTTGATCCAAAACTAAAGAGGACCTTTGTATGGGGGCTAGGACCGATTTTTTCCAATTTCAATAGGCTTCGTCCTTGGTGCAAAAGAGGGTTAATTTTCAAATTTCAAGTCAATTGGTTAAAAATTACGACCTGTATCGTGTTTACACCGTTTACATGGACAGACAGACGGACGGACATCGCTAAATCGACTCAAAAAGTGATTCCAAGTCGATCGGTATACTTGAATGTGGGTCTAGGACTAATATTTCGGGTAGTTACAAACATCAGCACAAAATAATTATACCCTGTACCACATTGTGGTGTAGGGTATAAATAATAAATATTTTTTTTTTTTTGCCTTTTATGGGTTAATATTTTTTTTATCAAAATAGAAGATATTTTTCAATTACCTTTCGAATAACACCAATATTTTTGAAATTGAACAATAACGAAGATATAAGCTTCAAGTCAAGATAACTCGCTAAATACGTGTCGCCGAAATTTTTTTTTCGAAATCATCGCTAAAAGGGCTATTTTCAATTTTTTTTTGGACCAAAGTCAGTAAACTCAACTTGTTCCAAAAGTTCGGTATTCTTATCTATGCCAGAACTTTAAGCACGTTTTCTGCGAAAACAGGTTTTTTGAGTTATGTCACTATTGTAGTAAATAAAGCGAAATACATGTCACATATTTTTAATGAATGTATCATCTGTACTCTCTGAGATTACCTAACCTCAATATATATTGAAATTGGCAATACTGTACTCAAATATTTAGTTCACCAATAAAAGGATATGTTTTTTGCACTTCACATTTTATGCATACCAAGATATAACTACTTCCAGATACACATCATAATGGTAAAAATTACAAATAAAAGATTTCATAACAAAACATAATTATTAAATAAATGTACCTAGTGGTCAATAATAATAAGACTTACTTGATTAGCTTTACGAGCGCGTCTTTCCAATTCTATTCTTTTTTCCATTGTTTATATTTTTTGTGTAATTTTCAGTAGATGATTTTTTGCGGCTTTTTAGGTTTACAGAACAAAAATTTGTTCAACGAATTAAAAAAGAAATTTGTCTGTTTTTTGCAAATCTTGTCACCGCGCGCACCTTGCGTACGTGTTTCGTTTTAAAATGGCTGGAGAGCAAAAACGAAAACAAGAAGCAAAATCCAAAAAAAAAAAACAATACGAAGAAAAGTGCGTATGTTAATGCGCCACTGACTCCTTTCCCAATGTTTTGTAGGTATATGTGTCTGTTGCTGATGGCGAAATATTTTTCGTGTTGCTAGCTTTGCTAGTTGCTGTTATTACTGCTGGTGGATCTACTATCAACCACTTTGATCGGTATAGATTTTTTTTAGCTATAGATGCATACAAACATACAGATTTTTCTTGCTTTACAAGTTCAATGTCTATCTTAATACGAAATTTATTAAGATTTTCTTTGTTTTTCCAATACAGCACAAACACGCAGGCATATGAAAAATTTTCACAATCAAAGATAAGCCAAGAGTTTTGAAAAAGAAAAAAAAAAATGTATGAATTTTAAATTAGTTTGCGTAAAAAAACATTTATATGCATTTTTTTTTTCTGCTTAATTGAAATTTTTTTGATGGTTTGTGTAATACTTACATGCAATTCTGTTTTATATCCACACAAGTATTATTTTTTTCCTGTCTGCCTTTATTAATATTTTTTTTTATAATAAAATTAATAGATTTTGGAATTTTTTTTTTTTTTTTTAAACAATTCCTTGCTTTTTATAACACCACATAAAAATTATAAATTAACACACACGCTTTATGTTTTGTCGTTGTGTCGGTCTTTTTTTTTTGGTATCGTCTTTTTTCCATTTATTCCTTCTTTAATTCCAATATGTTTCAGTTTTATCATTAAACGTTGTTGTTTTTTTCGGTGTTTCAATTTGTGTCGTAGCGTTTCAATTCGTTTTTGAACCGCCATTTATACAAAAACTTGTCTTCGTCTCTTTTCTTTCTAATGTTTTCTTTTTTTAATTTTTGTTTTTATATGATGAAAAAAAACGCGCAAATTGTTGTTTTTCTTTTGAACTGTCATTCGTACAGAGTTGTATTTACATAGGGTATTTTGTAAAAGTTATAAAAGTTGAGTGGGGCTGTGCTCAGGGATGGAAAGTTAGTACTTTAGTACTTTTTTCAGTACTTTTTCACTCTCAAAAATACCGTAGTACCCCCGCGACTGATTTAGTACCTTTTCTATACCAGTCGATTTCATACATTTTTCAACCAAATCTAAAAAAATCCGAAAATCGACCGATTTTCATTGGAAAAATGTTTCAAAAGCTTCATATAAATGATATTTTTGATTTTAACCAACCTTTATTGAAGTTTTCTCTAAAAAAATAAATCTATATATATAATTTCCCTATTTGTGTGTTCCTCTTTTTTTGTCTATCCAGAGCTTTTTGAAGCCAACTGATGAGCTACAAAGCTGAAAATTGGCATGCATATAATAAAACACCTGGGGCAGATCCTAACGTAGCCGGATTTTCGATTTTTGGCCTGTGGGCGGAGAAATAAGCGGAAAAGTGGGCGTGGTAGAACTCAATTTTTTGACATTTTTGCTTAATTTAAAGCCCCCTAATGACTTAGGAAGCTGAAAACTTCCTAGAATATAGTCCTAATGATGGCGCATATCACCAAGTAGTCGGATTTAAAATTTTCGCAATGTGGGCGTAGAATTGAGGGGAAAAGTGGCGTGGCAAAATTGGGAATTTTTAACATTTTTACTTCTTTTGAAGCCCCCAAATGACTTAAGAAGCGGAAAATTGCACAGCATTTAGTTCTAAAGGTGCGTACAGACGACGCAATATAATGCACAATGTGCAATTATATTGATCGTGTGTGGGTAATATTGACGATTGTACAATGGTCAATCTTACCCACACACCATCAATATAATTGAATATTGTACATAATATTGCGTCGTCTGTAGGTACCTTAACAATGAAGCATATCCTGAAGTAATCGGATTTAAATTTTTTAAACTGTGGAAGAAGAATTAAGAGAAAAATGGGGCGTGGCAAAATTGTGTCTTTTAATATTTTAACTAATTTGAAGACCCCCCATGACTTATGAAGATTAAAATTGCCATTTTTGCTTATTTTAACGTCCTTTAATGACTTAGGAAGTCCTATCTATGAAGCATATCCTGAAGTAGTCGAATTTTAAATTGTTTGACTGTGGGTGGAGAGTTGAAAGGAAATGGGGAGTGACAAAATTGGGATTTTGAACATTTTAACTTGAAGCCCCCAAAGGAAGCGGAAAATGCATTGCGTATCCTAACGATGTAGTATATCCTGAAGTAATCGGATTTAAAATTTCTCGACTGTGGACGGAGAATTAAAAGATAAAAGAGCGTGGAAAAATTGGGTTTTTAATATTTTAACTAATTTGAAGACCCCCAATGACTTAGGAAGATGAAAATTAGCATGTATATCGAAGGTTTCATGGGGAAGATTAACACGAACCTGGATTTTTGATATCCAGTGTATGGGTGGAGAACAAGAAAGGCAAAGGGACGTGGTAAATTTATTTCCATCTATTTTATATATATTTTTGTTTTTGTGTTTCTCTTATTTTTTGAGTATCCAGAGTACGAGAAGGGAATGTCGAGCTCTGACGGGAATAATAACTGGTCACTGTCTCATCGGCATTCATGCTAAGAATATTAGACTCATCCCGGACGCCAGTTGTAAAAGATGCGGCTCACCAGGAGTGGATGAAACGATAGAACACATACTTTGTCACTGTCCAGCGGTGGCAAGAAGTCGGCGATCGATTACTGGTCAGATAAGCTTTAATACTTTGGAGGATATAACGCGAATGGATCTTAGAATATTAAAGAGATTCGCAATGACTTTGAACGTGTTTACCTTGCGCCGCTAGCGAAAAAAAAAAGTTTTGTGGTATCGCTATGGACCAAAAGGTCTATGCGAGGTGTAAATCGTACACCGCCACCCTAACCTAACCTAACCTAACCTAACCATCCAGTGCCTTTTGAATCTCATTGATAGACTTATTAAACGCTTAAAATTGGCGTGCATATAATAAAACACCGGAGACAAACTCTTACGAAGCCGGATTTTTTGCCTGTGGGCGGCGAATTACGAGAAAAAGGGGACTTTGCAACATTTTAGATTATTTGAAGCTCCGCCCCAATGAATTAGGAAGCTGAAAATCCCTAACATATAGTCCTTACTAAGAAACATATTCTAAAGTAGTACAATTTAACATTTTTGGAATGTATACGGAGAATTGAGAGGAAAAAGGGGCAAGTCAATATTGTGTTTTATTTTTATTTTAATTTAACTAACTTTAAAGCCTTATGACCTACGCAGCCGAAAATTGGCAAGCCTATTGTCCTGACACTGGATCATATTCTAAAGTAGTCAGACTTAAAATTTTTGGACTGTGGACGGAGAATTAAGAGTGAAAAGGGGCGTGGATGCGAGTATAGCACTAACAATGGAGCTTATCCTAAAGTAGTCAGATTTAAAGATTTTGAAATATGGACGGAGAATTAAGAGAAGAAATGGGCGTGGAAAAATTATGTTTTTACATCTTACCTAATTTTGAAGACACCTTATGACCTTGAAATATGAAAATTGGGATGCATATGGTACGGACTATTGCAAAGATCAACACTGACCTAGATATCCAGCGAAATGGCGGAGGTACAAAAAAAATCCGTTGTGAATTTTGTACAGTTTATATATATAATCTGTAACGTAGCCGGATTTTCGGCCTTGAGACAGGGGTAGTGGCGGAAGACGGCGAAATTAAGGCGAATTTTGATCATTTAAACTATTTCTGCAACCCCTAATGAGACAGGGGAGTGGCGGAAGACGGCGAAATTAAGTTTTTAATCATTTATACTATTTCTGCAACCCCTAATGACTAAGGAAGCTGAAAATTGTAAAGCATGTAGTATTGACAATGTATCATATCCTTATTAAGTCAACTGTGTACGGAGTATTATAAGGAAAAATTGAAGTGAAAAAAAAAGTGTTTTTAAAATTTTTTTCTAATTTTAAAACCCTTCATGACTAAGAAAAATTCAAATTGCCATGTATATAGGAGTGACCATGGGACAGATCCACACGATGGATTTTTGATATCCGGTTTAAGGACGGAAACGAAATGGGCGTGCTAAATTTAGTTCTAAAATTTTATCAATAAAACCTTTTATACTCATAAAATTTTTTTCCAGTTTGGGAAATATATTGATGTAACCAAATCTTATAGTTTGGTAAAAAATTAGAATTATTAAGAAAAGTGTTTTGGTGTTCCGCCTGGCAGGGACAGGCTATTCGACTAGTAAATGAATAAGGATATCCTTAATTTAAGAACTTTTCTATTGAAATATGCCTAGTTTCTTCTTATTCGTCGCAGACGAACGGAGTTTGTCGTACAGAAACTGGACTTTAATTATACCCTACACCACTCTGTGGTACAGGGTATAATGAGTTTGTGCTGATATTTGTAACTACCCGAAATATTGGTCCTAGACCTACCTTCAAGTATACCGATCGACTCAGAATTACTTTTTGAGTCGATTTAGCGATGTCCGTCCGTCCGTCCTTCTGTCCATCGGTTTAAGCACGATACAGGTCGCAATTTTCAATCAATTGACTTGAAATTTGAAACTTAAGCATCTTTTGACCTAAGGACGAAGCCTATTCAATCTGGAGAAAATCGGTCCATGTTAAGACCTATCCCCTTTGGATTAGGCTTAAATGACTCTAATAACCGTATTATAATAGATATCGTTTTGAAATTTAACAGGTAATCAAATTTTGTTTGCATGAATCATCATTCTAAATTTCAAAGGAATCGGGTCAGTCCTTCTGGTAGACCCCATACAAACCACCCTCCCGATATTCACATAATTCCCTCAAAACTCATGAAAATGTCAATATTTGATAACAATTTTATTTTTAGGCATGGTTGGTTACCGTTACCCTAATTATACCGTTACCGATTCAAAACCCTTTCAAATCGAATACCGTTACCGTTACCGCTAAAAATATTTTTAAAATACCGTTACCCTTACAGTTATAATTATTAGAAGTTACCGGTATTGTACCGGTATTCAAAATTTTACCTGTTTTAAGGGATTTTAACGAACAAAAAAATAAATTCAAATTGCTAACATAATTTTAAATTTATAATTTGCAAATTATCATAAAATAAATGACAAAAATAATAATCATATCAAATCTATACTGGTTTTTGGGTCTATAAAATATTTTTAGCTTTCAGTTCTATCTTTTTTCAAATTTTTAACTAAATTAATAATACCGGTACGTACCGGTTTGGTTGGTTCGGTACCGGTACATACCGTTACCGAAACGATTTGAAAACACTTACCGTTACCTTTACCGAAATAAATAAAAATTAGATACCGTTACCCTTACCGTTATTCGTTTCGGTAACCAACCTTGTTTTTAGGTGTTAAGCGTATACTTTAGTAACCTTATCAAATCGGAATATAATTGGACCATTTTTGGACTTAGTCCCCCATAAAAAAATTTCGACCGATATTCAGTTAAATCGGTCTATTGGGAAAAAATAAACCAATTCCACAAAAATTTGATCTGTGCGTTTTTTACACTAAATAAAGATCTAACAAAAGGCAGATCCAAACGGTCCATGTTTGGGCTTGGGACCCATTTTCCGGAAAACACTGGTGTAGGGTACCATATGGTCGGTCTTGACCGACAATAACTTTCTTACTTGTTTTTTTCAGTACCGTCGAGGGCGAAAAAGTACTTTTTTGGTTGAGCTCCAGTACCATTTCAAAATTTCGATTTTCCATCCCTGGCTGTGCTGCAAATGTATGCTGTTTACACCACTGATGCCAACTATTTTTGGTAAAAATCCGCTAAATCAGAAAAAATATATAGAAAAATAAAAATATAAAGCACCAGATTCAACAACAGGAAAAAATAAGGCTAAAGTCAAGTTTACGTCCATCCATCCAAATCTGATCAAAACTTTGACTTCATTCTGAGTGGGCCCAAACAGTTTTTTACAATTTTATCAAAAACTACTTAACGTATATGGATGAATTAAAGCTCAATTTAAAGCTTATTTCAAGACATTTCTTCTGGTTTGTCATAGTTGTATGGTGGTCTAAAACTAATGTGGACAAAATTTCAGCCAAATCGGATAACTTTATCCCGTGTTCCTTTTAGGTCAAAGTTCACAAGGTATAAAAAAATACATACACACAAAAAAATATTAAAAAAATTGTGCCAGTTTTTGGTTTAATTACAACCTATTAATATGCTATTTACATATACCCCGAAATCCACATAAATTTGGATTTCAAATCCAATTAAAATCTATACCGTTTACATATGCTTTTTTGACATTTAGCGGGATTTTGTTTGTACTAACTCTGTATTTTCTTTTGATTTGTGTACAGGGTTGTTAGTTGGAAAATTACCCAATTTTATAAATATTTCTAAAAACAATGATTTTTCTTTGCCGGAGCCAATATTTTCAATCCCACTAGTATTTGTTGGGACCACAATATCAAAAAATGTGTTTTTATGTAGAGCTGCTTCTTTAAATGCAAGAAAATTAATATTTTTGCCAAGTTTGGGGCCGCCACCATTGAGTGTTTTTCTTTGTTAGGAAGACCAAATTGGTCAACTAAATTGTGCGTTTACCATTTGCAATGGTAAATTTTAAATGAAACATTGTTAAACATTGTTTTTATTAATCTTTTAATAGTTTTAAAAAAATAAATTTTAATTGTTTTTTTACTTTATAAAAAACAACAACAGCTGATAAAAAATCATGTGCAGCGTTGTAAAAAAAGCATTAGGGATGATTATTTTGGGAAAACCCATAGTTGTACAATTAAGTAGTAGACATTTTTTGGATTTTAAATTGCGATTTTACGATTTTCCCAAAATCCAAGTTTTTTTTTGTATGGGATTTGACATTTGAAATCCAAAAAAGTAATTGGATTTACTTGGATTTTCATTGAAATCCCATTTTTTTTGGATTTCGAGGCATATGTAAATGGCCTATAAGAGGTTTTGGATAACTTGCCAAAGTTTTTGCTCAAAAAAACTTAGGTAAATTATCCAAAACCACTTTATACTTAGGTTGTATTATCCCCAAAACATACACAATTTTTTTTCGATTTTTTATTTTTGAATGTGGGCTTTATTAGCTCATTAACGGCAAAAAAGTTAATTTCGATCGGACAAGTTTTTCAAATCCAAAATGGACTACGAAAAAAAAAAATTTGGTGCTGGTTGGGCGATTACTCTTAAAAATTTTCAAAACGTTTATTTTTTAGTTTTGTCAAGCATAAAACTGAAAATTTGTCCACATCAGTTTTAGACCACGTGGCACAACATTCCGATCCGACAAGGTTAAAAATCCAAAGTTAAAATTTTGCTGAAACCCTACTGCGCATACTACTTGCACGAACTAGTGTTGTAAATGTCTGTTACTTAGTACTCAATACAACTCAATACTTTTTGAATTGGGTACTCGATACTTTTTGTTAAGTAAATATATATTACGGCCTTTATTCATAATACTTAAAGTGTACTTAAAGTAGGTTTATTTAACAAATATTCATGCAATATCAGTCAAATAAACCTACATTAGATTTAATTTACTCATTATGAATAGCCCAGTACATTAGACCGGGTCGAAAAAAAAAGTTCCCATTGTGCGGGCTTAATTTTAAAGCTTACCTCGAAAAAGTTCCATAGCCAAAATATAAGATTTTTTGGTCGCGATTTGGTACCGCCGAAATCGTTATTTGTTCATAACTTTGTCATTTGATGTCCTATCGTTTAAAAAAAAAATTTGTTTGAAAGTCCTCCGCGAGTACTAAATTTGACCCATATCTGGTTTTGATCTCTGAGCTCATCTTCGTGTCATGAGTGTTAGTTTCTCAGCTTTCTACCCACCTAAATGATTTTTATTTTTCCATTAAATTATAGCATTAAAAAATTCATGAAATTCTTCCCTTAGAAGTACCCTCTTAAATTAATTAACAAAAAAGTAACATTCAATTTTAAATTTCCATAGAAAAAGATTTAAAACACTTGTTCGTATGTATTTAAATACAAACTAAAAAAATTAAATATAGTTTAAAGGTAGGGTTGCCATCCGTCCTCTTTTCCCCGGACACCGTCCTCTTTTTTAGGGCGTCCGGGGCAGTCCTACTTCTTTTTTAGAAAGTGTCCGGGGTTGTCCTCCTTTTTTCCTCATACATTTTTTTTGTATTATTTAACGTTCGAATTATTGGCATCGCTGTATTTTTGCTTACCAGCAGTAATGCCAACTTTTTGAGAGCAAAACGAGCACAGAAATAAAAAACACTTAAAAACTCGTATATTTCGAGTAAAAAAGCACTTTATGTAGAGCGAAAATTACTACGTTATTATCAGCTGGTGTGTCGTAAAGTTGTCTCTTCGAGAAAAGAAGAAGAAAAAAATTTGTATATCAAAAATTTCCATTTCAAAATTTTCTAAATGATTTTAAGCAAATTCTGTTTGAATTTCCAAAAATTGTATTTCACAAATTCCCAATTGTATTTCAAATTTGTGTTTTAAAATTTTCTAAATGCTTTTTAAAAATTCCATTTCATAAATTTCAAATTGTATTTCAAAAATTTCCATTTATTTTTCTGTTTTAAATTTGTTTATGTTGGTCATTTTTTGCAAGACTTTATCGACACGTCCAATAAGTCCATTAAGTCTTGTAAAAATGACCAACATAAATAAATTTAAAACAGAAAAATAATTTTCTTGAAAATCATTCTATGAGAATATCATAGTTTTAATTAGTAAAGGAAATAATGACCTCGAGCTAGAATAAACCTACTCAAAATATTTCCATTTATATTTAAAATTTTTCTAAATGCTTTTCAGAAAATTCTGATTAAGTATATGTCAAATTTGTATTTCAAAATTTTTCAGAAAATTTTGATATACAAAAAAAAAATTTTGATATACAAAAAAAAAAATTTGAAAAGCAGTTACATAATTTTTAAATCAAAAGGGAAATTTTTGAATTACAATTAAAATATCTGAACTTATTTAAATTCAAAAATAATTTTCTTAAAATTATTTAGAAAATTTTGAAATGAAAATGGAAATTTTTGAAAAACAAATGGAATTTTCTGAAAAGCATTTAGAAAATTTTAAAATACAAATAGAAAACTCTGATATACATTGAAAAATTTTGACTTATATTTAGAAATTTTTTAAATATAACTGGAAATTTTTTAATTATAAATAGATATTTCCAAAGTATAATTGAATGGATTTATCCAAAATATTGAAATATAATTGGAAATATAACTGGAAAAAATAGTTTTCTTAAAAATTTTTTTTTTTTTTTTGCATATTGTATTCAGAGATGCCAACTATTTGAGAGCAAAACGCGCACAAAAATTTTATAAACGGGTAAAAACGCGTAAATTTGCTTGAAAAAAAGGGTAAAAAAGCACTGTTTTTTAAATAGATAAAAAAAATATTTTTTTTTTCAAACAAAATTTTTGATGAGTTTGTTGGTTGAACTTTTAAGCAACCGATATAAATCGTTGTACAATCTTACATGGTCTACATTTTCTGCTTTAAAAGCCGAATTTATTCTTTGAACTTCACCCAGAACAGAATTCAAATATTAAACCAAAATACAAAAAAAAAACCTACAAAGAATGGCATTTTTTAGAGGTTGTTTAGTTCTTCAAGTTAAAACATTTTCCCTTAGTCCAATTTTGCCCTTATTTCCGAACTTAATACGACCAATGGTTATTGACCATAATAATAAATTCGTTCCATATTTCAGGCGTCTAGCTCTTAGTTTGAACTGCATATTGCTTTCCACAGATAGACAGACGGACATTCAAAAAATGTCTTTGAATCGATTAAAAATCAATAAAATATATACCCTGTGAAGTCTCCGACTAATATTTCGATGCGTTACACTCGAAATAATATACTAAGTATACCGCCATACTTTATTTGGAGGCTATAAAAATTAATTTTAAAAAGCACTAAAAGCACCAACTGAAAATTTAAAAAGCACCAAGTTAGTGCGTTTTTCTAATTTGGCACTAGGTCAAAAATTTTCGCGTTTTGACACATCAAAAAGCACTAGATCTAGCGCGAAAAGCACTAAGTTGGCATCCCTGATTGTATTGTGTTGTTGACTTTTTTCAAATTAATTTATTTAAAAAAAACTGTCCTCTTTTTTGGGTCAAATGTCCTCGTTTTTTGAGGTTGACGTCCTCTTTTTCTCAAAATGCAAATGGCAACCCTATTTAAAGGCATAATAACAAGTGTTTTTTTCTAATACTATGTTTAGACCAAACAAAAACTAACTTGTTTTTGGCCAAAAATGATTTTTGAAAACCAAACCGTTTACACCGAATAAATAGAGTTTTTGTTTGTCAAATCAAATTAATTATTTTATAAATTCACTAAAAAACACAAAATAACAATAGCCACACGTTAATAAAAAAATTAAATTACATATTTATTAACTTTTTTAACAGATTGGAATAATAATTTTACAAAAAACAAATATTTTATTTTTGACATTCGAGTTAAGCAAAACAAAACTGAAAAAAATATTCACACAGAATGATTAGCTAGTAGTGAACACAGCCAAAACTCTAGTTTTTGTTTAGTTTTGGTTGGTAACGCAGTTTTTAAATTGTATGGAAAAACTATATAGTTTTTGCCAAAAACCAAAAAAATATTCAAAAACAAGTTGTTTTCGTTGGTGTAAATACCATATAATTTTCTTTATATTGTATATGAAAATCTTAAATCAAATGTAACTTTTTTGTTAATAAATTTAACTGGATACTTCCAAGGGAAGAATTTCATGAATTTTTTAGTGCTATAATTTAATGGAAAAATAAAAATCATTTAAGTGGGTAGAAAGATGAGAAACTAACAATCATAACAAGAAGATGACCTCTGAGGTTAAAACCAGATATGAGTCAACTTTAGTACTCGCTGAGGACTTTCTAACAATTTTTTTTAAAACGATCGGACATCAACTGACAAAGCTATGAACAAAAAACGAGTTCGGCGGTACCAAATCGCGACCTAAAAATCTAATATTTTGGCTATGGAACTTTTTCGAGGTAAGCTTTAAAATTAAGCCCGCACAATGGGAACTTTTTTTTTCTCCTTTATGGTCGACCCAGTCTACAGTACATATCGTTGGCTTAGTCGGCAAACCTGACAAGTCCAATTTTTATGCAAATTGAGTTATTGGTGTATGCTAGTATAACTCAAAACACATCATGTACAAAAAACAAAATGCCGTTATGTTGTTTTTTCTTCTTGTTATGCAGTGGAGTTAAAACACCTCAATTCAACCGAAAAAAGTAGCATTTTTGACCTTACCCCTCTCGAATTTTATGAAACTTGGAATATAGTTGGGCCCTTACAAAAAAATCATGGTGCCAAAATTTTGGACTTCTGGTAGTTTTTCTTCTCGAGATATGGGGTCTTGAAAATTGCCAAAATCGTATATATTTGACAAAAACGTTCTAAGATAAATATAGATAACTCAAAAAGTAATAAAAATACAGGTATCAGTCGGGTTGCAAATAATAGGTAATGAGACAGCCTTTAAAATTGCATTCCCCAAGATTTTTTTTGAAAAAGGTCAAAGGTCATTGGTTTTAACCTTAGTTTTTGGAGAGCTATATCTCAAAAAACGATATTTTTAAAATTTTGAAAAAAATATATGTTATTAGGGGCCACCTATAGTACTTAAGTTTAAATTTTCAGGATGGAGTCTTCATTGGAACTTTTAATATTACTAGAAACATAGTGACAGGAAATAAAAAGTGGTGTATTTTCCCTTAAAAAAAAAACTTTTTTTTTTGTCTTTGAGATTTTGGTACCAAAGTTCACTTTTCTGAATGTTTTTGACGTGCTGAGTCCATTTATGACCTTAGAACTGGCATATCGCTATTAGTTTTCGAGATATCTGCACATAAATGTGTGAAAATTGCTGAAATGCTATTGCTGTGTTTTTTTAACATTTAGATGCATATATCTTGAAAATTAATAGCGATAGGTCAGTTCAAAGGTCATATTTGGACTCAGCACGTCAAAAACATTCAGAAAAATGAATTTTGGTACCACAATTTCAAAGACAAAAAAAAATTTTTTTTTTCTAAGTGAAATTACACCGCTTTTTCTTTCCTGTCACTATGTTTCTATTAATATTAAAAGTTCCAATGAAGTCTCCATCCTGAAAATTTAAATTTAAGTAGTATAGGTAAATCTTAACAACATATATTTTTTCCAAAATTTTAAAAATATCGTTTTTTCAGATATAGCTCTCCAAAAATTAAGGTTAAAACCAATGACCTTTGACCTTTTTCAAAAAAAATCTTGGGGAAAGCCATTTTAAAGGCTGTCTCATTACCTATTATTTGAAACCCTAATGAGACCTGTATTATTATTACTTTTCGAGATATCTTTATTTATGTCATAACACTTTTGTCAAATATATGCGATTTTGTTAATTTTCAAGACCGCATATCTCGAATACTAGAACGACCAGAAGCCTGAAAAATTGACAAAATCGCTTTGTTGGTAAAGTAAGCCCAAGTACTTAATTTCACTAAATTTGGAGAGGGTGCGGTCAACTCGTCGGTTGAATTGAGGTGTTTTAGCTCAGTGGTAAGAAAATCTGTCAAGTCCAAAAAATCAAAAAAAAAACATCGAAAGCCACGTGCTAAGTCCAGCCGAAAACAACACACATCTTGTTTTAACAAATTTGTTGAATAGATTTAAATTCGACGTTGGTGTATTTTATTAAAAGGACGCAAAAAGAGAGCTCGTATGAAAAAACCTGCTTGTTTTTTTTTTGCAAAATAAAACTTATAAAGGCAAAAGTTCCAAAAAATTTTAGCTGATAAATTTTGGTACATGATGGCATTTCCAAAGCCAGAAAAGGTAAATTTTTTTATATCAAAAATATTTTTTTTTTCAAAATTTTATTCAAATGGTACATAAGGCCGGCCGACTTAAGTACAGCAAAAATAAAAAAAAATGGCGGGTATTTAAGTGCAAAAAATTAGCAATTTGCAAAAAAAAAAAATCAAAATGGGAATCAAAAATTTTGTAAAATAAAGCGTACTAAGAAAAGAAAATTTGGCTTTTGATGTGCTTCCACGGACCAAAATTGATCAGCAAATTTTTTTTTTTTAATTTTTTATTTCACAAAATTGTTTAAAGTTGCGAATAGTTGACCTTTAGTATAGTAGTTTGTTGATTTTGTTCGGCATTAGGTCATGAGTTAAAAATTAATTAAAAAAAATTAAATATATTTTATTTTAAATGTTTCTTTTATTGTCCCAATATTTCAGTCAACATTGCTGGCCATCTTCAGAAAGATATTTAAAAATTAAATAAAAAAACAAAAAAATTCACTTTCTGGAGCTGTTGTTCAGCTGAAAATTTTGTCAACACAAAATTTTTCAAATATTAAAAAAAAAATATTTTTTTTTTTCAAAAACCGCGAACTAAAACCGCTTGTAGAGGACTAAAAGTAGCCTGCAATTTTTTTTTATAATTTTTCCCGTTATCAGCTCTAAAATACGCACCGACTTTTTGCTATTAGTTCACGAGATTCGCAAATATCCATATCATCGACCCACCCTACGGTTTAGGTTATAAATAATTACTTTTTTTTGTCAACAACAATGAAAAAGTATGTAGTATTTTTACTACAAAAAACACAAAAAAATCAATAAAAATAAAAAAAAAAATCAATAAAAATAAAAAAAAAAATACAAGAAAATCTGTTAAGTCCACAAAATGGAAAGAAAATGTGCTAAGTCCACATTTAAAATAGAAAATTATAAAGAGCAAATGTGCTAAGTCCAAAAAGAGCCTATAAGTGTTCCTTTCTTAAATTTTAGAGTTCCATGATTTTTTGGGGTTAAACAAGATGAACTTAAGAAAAAAACTGCGTTTACAGATTTAAAAAAAGTTAACAAAAAAAAAGTTAGACAGTTTTTTGTCTCTCCTGAAAAATTTAAAAAAACGGACTTGACAGGTTTGCCGACTAAGCCAACGATATATTGCTTCTCTTACGAGACATTATATATCACTATTCACTAGTTTTATACAAGCGTCAATGGATAACGCATTTTTTAAATACATTTTAAAAAGACTTATGCCATCTTTGCACTTTGTGGGTAAATTTATTACTAAAATGTAAAAAAAATACAACCCCAAAAAGTATTGGGTAGGGATCCGGAAAATTTGTTGGTACTCTATACTAAGTACCCAAATACCCGGTACTTTTTCAACCCTGTTAAAAATCGCTAGATTTCTCGCTAGAAGCAAAGAAAACGATATTTTAAGTGGAAAACACTAAATTGGCTACATTGCTGTGCAGAGTGGTATTTATAGCAATTTATAGCGAAGCCACAAACCATCACTGTTGCCTATTATTTTCCCCAAAAACCTCTAAATTTCACAAAAAAAGCGCTATAAACATTTTTCCGTTGTTTTTAATTTTGTATCATCCTTGTCTAATTAGTATTTAAAAATCACGAAATTAAAAAAAAAAAAATAAATAAATTTTTGCCAGAAATTTCTAATTTGTATTTTAAAATCTTCAATAAGTATGTAAAAAAACGACCAAAGTTTAAGCAAGTATTCGTTTTATAAAAATGGTGACAAAATCGGGTAATGTCATTTCATTCCCCTTTATTTAGAATCTTAAAAATCGTTAACCCGAAAATCCTATCTTATCCTGTTTTCAAGTTATTGCTTTATAATTACAACTAAAGGTGCTTATAAGCAAAAATTCCCAATTTCGGAATCATTCCTATAAATTTGTAAAATAAAATTTTTATGATATTATAATTGCATTTTGTAGCTTAACTGGATGTGCATTAGGAAAATTGGCTGAATATGGGTTATCTCTTAAAATTTGCAAAAAATTGATTTTTATATGATTGTTTTTTAAAAAACTTTAAAAGCATTTTGTGGCTTAATTAGAGGTGCTAGAGCAAAAATAACAATTTAGGAATAATCCCCATAAATTTTCAAAACTCCATTTTTATGTGAATTTTTCTAAAAACTTTTATTGCATTTTGTGTCTTAACTTAAGGTGCTAGAACAAAAATGGCTGAACTTCGGAATCATCCAAAAATCCATTTTTATATTAATTTTTTCTAAATCTTAAAAAATAAATTTCCAAAATTGTATGAAAAAAAATATTTAAGAGAATAATCACAATTGGAGCGGGAAGCGTTTTTTCGCAACTTTTCACACACGTTTTGTATAAAAACAAAAAACCGCGGCGTTTTTCCGCCAAACTAGATTCAATTCTACTTTTATGAGGAGAATTGCGGAAAACCGCTTGTCTCTCCAATTGTAATTATTGTCTAAATTGCATTTTGAGGCATACACTTAAAAAATTATGTTAGTAAAATCAACTGAAAATGTCAGTTAAAATAACTACTTTGTAAGTTGTTGTGGGGTCAACTACTTTTTCAGTTAAATCAACTTACAATGTTAGTTATTTTAACTGACAAAAAACAACTGACTTATGTAGTAAAAACTACTTACATTTGTAGTCAAAACAACTAAAATGTAGTAAAAATAAAAAAATCAATATATAATTTTTTTTTTCAAAATATTTTTCAGAAAAAAAAAAATTGAAGACCAAATTTTTTCCAAGTTTTTTTTTAAAAAAAAGTTGTGAAAAATAAAAATAACGAATTTTTTTTTTTTTTGGAAAAAAACTTTAAAACTTTTCAGAGATAAAATAAATAAAATTAACTACTTTAAATAACTGTTACTACATCACAGTACTTTTTTGTTAGTTGTTCAAAAAAACGACTTAAAATAACTAACAGAAATAGTTGTTTGATATTTTTCATACAAAAACAACTGACTTTGTAGTTGAAAACAACTAACTACTGTAAAATATACAAATAACTAACATGTAGTAACTTACATAATTTTCTGAGTGTAACTTAAAGGAGAAAGAGTTATTATTCACACTTACAGTTTTAACCTGTTTTTAGCAATTATTTTTAGCATTTTCTGTCAATATACTGTAATAGAATAAAGAAAGTGCTAAATATATTACTGCTAAAAACGATTTAAAACTGTAATATGGAGTTCACACTAGCGACCTTAAACAAGTTGTTCAACAAAACACCAGTAGCAGAATAAAAACGTAATGGACACAGAACAAAGACTTTTTTAAACATCTCACTCTTCAACACTTCAAAACAGCAAGTGTGAACGCCGTATAAGTGTGAATAGGGTATTAAACAGCGAATTTCGAAATACAGACTTTGGGAATCATCCAAAAATCCATGTTTATGTGAACTTTCCTAAAAAACTTTTATTGCATTTTGTGGCTTAACTAAAGGTGTTTGAGAAAAATAGCCAAATTTGGTAATCATCCCCATAAATTTCCAAATATCCATTTGTATATGCATTTTTTTGACTTTAAGTCTTTAATTGAATATTGTCGCTTAATAAGAGGTGCTAGGCCAGAAACAGATGAATTTGGAAATCATCTCTATGAATTTCCTCAAAAATCCATTTTTAAGATTTTTTTTCTACAAAAACTTTAAATTTTTAGACAACTTTTAGAGAAAAAATTGCCGAATTTAATAATCATCCTTTTAAATATCCAAAAAACCATTTTTATATGATTTGATTCAAAAAAACTTTAATTGCATTTTGTAGCTTAACTTGAGCTTCTAGAGCAAAAACTAACCGAATTTGTGTATCACCCCTATAAATTTTAGAAATTCTATTTTTATATGATTTTTTTTTTTAATTGACAAAAATTGAGGTGCTAGGGCAAAAATAGCTGAATGCGGAATTCAACTCTATGAATTAAAAAAAAAAATTTTTTTAATATAAGTTTTTTCTCAAAATCATTAATTGCATTTTGTGACTAAACAAGTGGCGCTAGAGCAAAGATAGCTGAATTTAATTTAACAATCCTATAAATTTCCAAAAATCAATTTTTTAATTATTTTTTTCTAAAAACCGTTAATTGCATTTTTTTTGGACTAACTAGAAGAGCCAGAGCTAATTAACTAAATTGAGAATCATCATACGGATGATTCTCAATTTAGTTAATTAGCTCTGGCTCTTCTAGTTAGTCCAAAAAAAATGCAATTAACGGTTTTCCAAAAATCCATTTTTATCCAATATTTTTTATTAAAAAACTTTAATTGCATTTTTTAACTTAACTAGATGTGCTACAGGAAAAATAGCTGAATTAAGGGATTATCCTTATAATTTTCCAATTCTTTTAAAAACGTTATTAGAAATTGTTGGTTTAACTAGAAGAGCAAGAGTTTAAAAGCTGAATTTAGAAATCATTCGTATTAAGTTTCAAAAAATCAATTCTTTTATGAATTTTTTTTAAAAAAACTTTAATTACATTTTTTGACTTAACTAGAGGTGCTAGAACAAAAATAGCTGAATGCATTTGCTTAAGTAGAGATGCTAGAGCACAAATAGCTAAATTTTGGGGTCATCCATATACATTTTTAAAAATCCATTTTCATTAATAAACTTCAAACCCACTTTCATTAATAAACTTCAATTGCATTTTGTGGCTTAATTGGAGGTGCTAGAGCAAAAATAGCTGAATGCATTTGTTTAAATAGAGATGCTAGAGCACAAATAGCAAAATTTTGGGTTCATCTATATACATTTTTAAAAATCCATTTTCATTAATAAACTTCAATTGCATTTTGTGGCTTAATTGGAGGTGCTAGAGCAAAAATAGCTGAGTCTGGAAATCATTACACTAAATCTACAAAAATAAAACAGAGGTGCTTGAGCAAAAAATAAAAAAAAAAAAATGCATTTTGTGGCGCAACTAGAGGTGCTTGAGCAAAAATAACTAAATTTGAGGATCATCACTAAAAAATTTCCAAAAATCCACTTTTTTAAGATTTTTTTTAAACTTTAATTGAATTAAGTGAATTAACTAAGGAGCTGCAACAAAAATAGCAGAATTTAGTAATCACAAATAAAAATTTTCAAAAATCCATCTAAAAAAAATATAAATGCATTTTGGGCGTAAATTTGGAAAAAATATAAATGCATTTTGTTGCCTAAATTTGGAAGTTTCACTATAAATTTCCAAAATAAATTTTAAAATGTGTTTTTCAACAAAACTAAAATTACATTTTGAATTTTACACTAGAGCAAAAAAAAAAATATAATTTGGGAATTTTTCCCATAAATTTCCAAAAATCCATTTTAATATGAATTTTTTCTACTAAAAATCTTTAATTTTATTTTTTTGTTAACTGGAGGTGCTAAAAAAAACAAAATTAATATAGGTTATGCCTGAATATAAGTAACACTTTTTTTTCTAAAATAGCTTAAATAGCATTTTATGGCTTAACTAGAAGAGATAGAGCAAAACTAGCTGAATTTAGGAATCATCTTAATATATTTCCAATTATTTTTTTAGCATTTGGGGCTAAAATAAAGGAGCAAGAGCTAAATATCTGAATTTTAGAATCGTCCGTAGTAATTTATATAAATCCATTGTTTTAAAAACTAACAAAAATAGGTTAATCTGCAAAATAATTCATATAAATTCGCAAAACTCCATGTTGGTGTGAATTTTTAGAAAACTTTTATTGCGCTTTGTGGCCTAACTGAAGGTGCTAGTGTAAAATTAGCTGAAATTGGGAATCACCCCAATAAATTAAAAAAAGAAAAAAAAAAACTTAAAATGCATTTTGTGTCTTAACAAGAGGTGCTATAGCACAAATAGCAGAATCTGGGAATCATCCACATAAGTATCCAAAAATTAATTTTAATTTACATTTTACTAAAAAAACTTAAATTGCATTTTGAGGTTTTACTAGAACATCAAGAGCTAAATAGCTGAATTTCGGAGTCATCCGTATTAATTATCAAAAATCTATTTTTAGAAAAATTTTTTGTAAAAAAACTTTAATTGCATTTTTTGGCTTAACTAGAGGTGGTAGAGCAAAAAATAAAATTAACTGCGTTTTCAAATCATTCTTAAAAATCCATCTTTTATATCCATAAAGAATGCTAGAGCAAAAATAGATAAATTTTGTGATCATCTGTATAAATTTCCAAAAAATTAAGTTTAACTTGAATTTTTATTAACCCTTTCACTACCGACTTTTTTGGCTAGGAATTTATTGATCAAAATTTATGAAAATGTAGATTTATGCAAATTAAAAACATTTTGTTGATTTCGTTGGTCTACCGCGCTCCCTAGCGGAGATATTTCCAACCAAACTTAAAGCTTTCACATGCAATAACTCATGAACGAGTGAACATTTTTCCGAAATTCGAATTTTGTATTTTTTGTACCGAAAAGTTCTACAAAATCCGCTTTTAGGAAAGCTTGTACGATTATTATTCGATTTTTGAGAATTTTTTAACGTTTATTTTGTTTTGCAATATTTTTAAATTATTTGAAAAATTTCCATTTTGCCAACAAATATTGCGTGTAGAGCCTACCGGATTGCAAATTTATTTTTCCGAACACATCTATCGTAAAGATAACCCTTCAATGATCAATTTTGTCCAAACAAAACACAAAAATGTTGGACAGTTTATTTTTAATGATTTTTTAAAGATGTGTACACTGTAGTGTACAAGGGGAGTGAAAGGGTTAACAAACTTTAATTGCATTTGTTGGTTTTACTAGAGGCGCTACAACAAAAATAGCTGAATTTGGTTATCATCCCTATAAATTTCCAAAAATCCATTTTGATATAAACTTATATTTAAACTTTAATTGCACTTTGTGTCTTACCAAGAGGTGCTATAGCAAAAATAGCAGAATCTGGAAATCATCCGCATAAGTTTCTAAAAATTATGTTTTCTAAAAAACTTTAATTGCATTTTAAGGTTTTACTAGAAGTGCAAGAGCTTAATAGCTGAATTTCGGAATCATCCGTATTATTTTTCCAAAAATCTATTTTTATATGAATTTTTTGTAAAAAACTTTAATTGCATTTTTTGCAAAAAAAATGGCTATGTTTCTTAATCATTCTCAAAAATCCATATTTATATGAGTTTTTTATAAAAAAAATTAAATTGTATATTATGACTTAACTAAAGATGTTAGAGCCAAAATAGCTAAATTAAGGGATTATCTCTATAAATTTACAGAAATTCGCTCAAATTTTTATTTTTTAGCGTCTTAACAAGATGCTTGAGCAAAGTTGCTGAATTTGTGGATCATGCCTAAAAGTTTTCAAAAACCATTTTTATATCAACTTTTTTCTAAAATTCTTTAAAATTCAATTGCAGTTTGTGGCTTTACTTGAGGTGCTATAGCAAAAATATGAATCTAAAACTAATTACTATAAATTTAAAAAAATTCACTTTTTATAAATTTTGTCTAAGAAACTTTAGTTGCATTTTGTGGCTGGTGCGAAAATAGAAAAATGGGGATCATCGCTTGAGCTAAAATGGCTGAATTTTGGGATCATCCCTAAAAATTTACAAAAATTCATTTTTATAAGATTTTTTTAAACATTAATGGATTTACTAGAGGCGCTACAATAAAAAGAGCTGAATTTAGTGATCATCCCTATAAATTTCCAAAAATCCATTTTCATTTCACTTTTTTGACTTTTGCGAGAGAAAAAATAACTTAATTTGAGTTAAGGGATCATCTTTTATATGAACTTTTTTTTTAATGTTAACTTCATTTTGAGTCTTAATAAGAGGTGCTAGATCGAAAATTGCAAAATTTGGGTTCATCCCTATAAATTTACAAAAATAAATTTATCTAAAAAAACTTAATTTGCATTTTTTGATTTAATTAATTTAAGTGGACTTACTAGAGGCGCTACAACAAGAAAAGCTGAGTTTGGTCATCACCCCTATAAATTTCCAAAATCCATTTTCATTTTACTTTTGTGACTTTTCCAAGAAAAACAAGTAAGAGTGTTAAATTCGGCTGTGCCGAATCTTTTATACCCTCCAACATGCAAATAAATAAAAAAAAAAAAAATTGCAGGGGCGTCTTTTTTTTTGGGGGGGGGGGGGTCGGTAGTGGTAATTGGGGGGCATAATTCCTCTCGAATAAGTGTTAAAAAAAAATAATTATTATGCTTTTTGGACTAAAGAAATACAAATTTATCATTATATAAAAAAAAAAATTATTCTACGCCCATAAAAGGGGGGGGGCGGACCGTAAAACGATATTTTCTAATTCCGTGGGTCCAAATGCAGGACCTTGAACTTCTTGTAGCATAAAAATATTGGATTTGTTAAACAAAAACACAAAAAATCATGTAAAAATATGATATTTTTCAGAGGTTGGTTTAGTTCTTCAAGGGGGAACTTTTTCCCCCCTGGTCCGATTTTGCCCATCTCCGAACTTAACCAGCCTATGAACATAAGACATATATGTGCCAAATTTCAGGAGTCTATCACTTTTATTTTGGACTGTATCGTGTCTTCCACAGACGGACGGACGGACGGACGGACGGACGGACGGACGGACATCGCTAGAATGTCTTAGAATCGATCACTGATCAATAATATATACACTTTATGGGGTCCTAGATCGATATTTCGATGCGTTACACACGGAATGACAAAGTGAGTATACCCCCATACTGTAGTTGGAGGGTATAAAAAAACTTAATTTAAGTTAATGGATCATCCTTTATATGAACTTTAAAAAAAAAAACGTAAACTTCATTTTGAGTCTTAATAAGAGGTGTTAAATCAAAAATAGCTGAATTTGGATATCATCCTTATAAATTTACAAAAATAAATTTTTAATATGAATTAATCTATAAAACTGTAATAGAAGTTTTGGAGTTAGATAGAGGAGTTAAAGACAAAATAGCTAAAATTGCAAATCATTTCCAAAAAATCGTTTATAGATATGCTAGAGCAAAAATAGTTGGTTTTAGGGATATTTCTAAAATTTTCAAAAATTAATTTTCACTAGAATTTTTTTTTCTAACTTTAAGTAAATTTGGTGGCTTAACTATATGTGCTACAGCAAAAATAGCTGAATTTGGTGATCATCCATATAAATATCCAAACATCCATTTTTATATGATTTCTTTTAAACTTTATATGAATTTACGTTCTTATATATTTTTTTATACCCTCCACTTGGTGATAGAGGGTATATATAAGTTTGTCATTCCGTTTGTAACTCATCGAAATATCGGTCTGGGACCCCATAAAGTATATATATTATTGATAAGTGATCGATTCTAAAACATTCTAGCGATGTCCGCCTGTCCATCTGTCCGTCTGTCTGTGGAAATGGTGATCACGGACAAAATATTGGACAGAGATGACTGAAACTTAACATATTTATTAGAAGTTCTCCTGAGAAGTTTGGTATTGCATTTGATTTTTTTATTTTTTTTCCAAATTTTTCCGCGAAAAAAAAAATCCGCGATTTTTGTCTTTTTTTGTCAAAAAATATGTTTGTACTTGTTTAATTAAATACCATTTGGTGTTCAATTATGTTCACATATGTCAACCAGCAGGCGAATTTAAGCATTTTGTATTTTTAGGTTATGTTGAATGTACTGAAATTTTTGAGGTGTTCATACATTTTCGTTCATAACTTTTGAACCGCTCAACCGATATCGTTCAAATGCAATACCAAACTTCTCAGGAGAACTTCTAATAAATATGTTAAGTTTCAGTCATCTCTGTCCAATATTTTGTCCGTGATCACCATTTCCACAGACAGACGGACAGGCGGACATCGCTAGAATGTTTTAGAATCGATCACTGATCAATAATATATATCGTGAACCTATATTCAAAATATGCCAACTCAAATTTGACCGAAATGAGTTTCCGATGGAAAATAGCTCCCCTATGCAATACCCATCTGTGGTAAAAATTTCAGAACAAAAAAATAATTTTTTGTCGTTTTACATCCATTTTTGTTATTCTGCTAACTCAAAGTACATATTTTTTTGGTGAAAATAAATGCCAACTCCCATTGTAAATTTCCAAAAATTTTTCAAAATTTTTTTTTAAAAAAATTAGACCACATATCTTATTGCATTTGCCATTCTGAACACGAATCTGGTAAAGATTTTGATATCTAATGCCTAGTTTTCGAGATATTGCCATTTTGAAAATATCGGTAAATAGTGTGTGCAAAAAAAAAATTGCTTATATATATGTAACTTTCAAACTATTTATCAGATTGAAACATTATGAGTGGGTCAAATAAAGTCAATGATATAAGCTTTCAAAATAGCTAGTTTGGAGTGAGCCTTCTACAATAAAGCGTGAGTTACAGAGTGCCAAAGTTGACCACCCTGAGATTAAAAGGCTTTCGGAGATAGTAACTTTTAAAAATATGCAAAGATTTTTAATCTTTTTTAGTTTTTGCAATTACCGCACTAAGGAAAACAAAATCCAAAAAAAAAAAAAATTTATAAAAATTTTTTAAAAAAAAATTTATTTTTAGTTTCTGACAAAATATGCCAACTCTAAAAAAATATTTGTTTTTTGATAAAGTAATAAATGCCATCTCAAAAAAATACGCAAACCAGTGCAAAATATGAAATTTTTGTCATAGGTAAAAATTATTTAGAATATTTAAACCATCTTATGGAAGGTACATTGTTTATTTTTACAATAATATGCAAAATAACTAGTTTTTTAGCTCTCCTGAAAAGTAAGCTTTTTCGAGTTGGCATTTATTGAATATAGTTCGACGATATACTTTATGGGGTCCCAGACCGATATTTCGATGAGTTACAAACGGAATGACAAACTTATATATACCATCTATCACTAAGTGGAGGGTATAAAAAATACATAAGAACTTAAATTCATATAAAGTTTAAAAGAAATCATATAAAAATGGATGTTTGGATATTTATATGGATGATCAGCAAATTCAGCTATTTTTGCTGTAGCGCATATAGTTAAGCCACCAAATTTACTTAAAGTTAGAAAAAAAATTTCTAGTGAAAATTAATTTTTGTAAATTTTAGGGATGATTCCTAAAATCAACTATTTTTGCTCTAGCATATTGATAAAAAGGATTTTTTGGAAACGATTTGCAAATTTTGATATTTTTTTAACTCCTCTGTCTAACTCTAAAAATTTTATTACAGTTTTATAGATTAATTCATATTAAAAATTTATTTTTGTAAATTTATAGGTATGATCCCAAAATTTAGCTATTATTGATTTAGCACCTTTTATTAAGACTAAAAATTATGTTAACGTTTTTTTTTTTTAAAGTTCATATAAAGGATGATCCATTAATTGAAATTAAATTATTTTTTTCTCTTGGAAAAGTCACAAAATAAAATGAAAATGGATTTTGGAAATTTATAGGGGTGATGACCAAACTCAGCTTTCTTGTTGTAGCGCCTCTAGTAAGTCCACTTAAATTAGTTAAATCAAAAAATGCAAATTAAGTTTTTTAGATAAATTTATTTTTGTAAATTTATAGGGATGATACCAAAATTGAGCTGTTTTTCATCTAGCATCTTTTATTAAGTCACAAAATGAAGTTAACTTTTTTTTTTAAACAATTTATATAAATGATGATCCCTTAAATCAAATTAATTTATTTTTTCTCACGCAAAAGTCACAAAAGTAAAATGAAAATGAATTTTTTAAATTTATAGGGGTGATGACCAAATTCAGCTCTTTTTGTTGTAGCGCCTCTAGTAAATTCACTTAATTCAATTAAATCAAAAAATGTAAATTAATTTTTTTTTAGATAAATTTGTTTTTGTAAATTTATAGGGATGAACCCAAAATTTTGCAATTTTCGATCTAGGACCTCTTATTAAGACTCAAAATGAAGTTAACGTTAAAAAAAAAGTTCATATAAAAGATGATCCCTTAACTCAAATTAAGTTATTTTTTCTCTCGCAAAAGTCAAAAAAGTGAAATGAAAATGGATTTTTGGAAATTTATAGGGATGATCACCAAATTCAGCTCTTTTTATTGTAGCGCCTCTAGTAAATCCATTAATGTTTAAAAAAATCTTATGAATTTTTGTAAATTTTTAGGGATGATCCCGAAATTCAGCTCAAGCGATGATCCCCATTTTTCTATTTTCGCACCAGCCACAAAATGCAACTAAAGTTTCTTAGACAAAATTTATAAAAAGTGAATTTTTGTAAATTTATAGTAATAAGTTTTAGATTCATATTTTTGCTATAGCACCCCAAGTAAAGCCACAAACTGCAATTGAATTTTAAAGAATTTTAGAAAAAAGTTAATAAAAAATGGATTTTTGAAAACTTTTAGGCATGATACTCAAATTCAGCAAATTTGCTCATGCATCAAGTTAAGACGCAAAAAAATAAAAATTTGAGCGAATTTCTGTAAATTTATAGAGATAATCCCTTAATTAAGCTATTTTGGCTCTAAATTGTATTTTAGTTAAGTCATAAAATACAATTTAATTTTTTTTTATAAAAAACTCATATAAAAATGAATTTTTGAGAATGATTTGGAAACTTAACCATTTTTTTTTGCAAAAAATGCAATTAAAGTTTTTTTATTTTATTAAGAATTACCATATAATTACAAATCATATACTAATTTTACCTAACCGAGAACTAGTAACAATGACCTTCGTCTCGTTGTAGCGAAACAGACCAAGGCCTCTGGTGGGAATCGAACCCACGACCCCCAGACTCATAGGCTAGCACGCTACCAACTAGCCTACTGGGGCGCCTAAACAATTAAAGTTTTTTACAAAAAATTCATATAAAAATAGATTTTTGGAAAAATAATTCGGATGATTCTGAAATGCAGCTATTAAGCTCTTGCTCTTCTAGTAAAACCTTAAAATGCAATTTAGGTTTTTTATAAAAAATAATTTTTGGAAACTTATGCGGATGATTTCCAGATTCTGCTATTTTTTCAATTTTTTTTTTTTTTTTTTTTTCAAAAGTGAATTCCTTTTAAATAATGTTTTTTGCAATAATCTTTTTGAAATTGTGGAGGGTATCACTACATTCGGCAAGGCCGAATTTAAATTTTTTACTTGTTTTTAACTATTTTTTTTAAAAAAATCCTTAAATTTCCAAAAATTCATTGTTAAAAAACTTTAAAAAAAAAAAAAAATCTTGCATTTTATGGCCTAACTAGAGTTGCTAGAGCGTAAATTGCATAAGTTCATAGTGAGTTTTTGCTAAAGAGTTTTGACAATGATCTTGCGACATTACTAAACCAATTAGTTCTTGAAAATTATTAATTTTCCAATATCATGGCAACGATTTGTAAGGTCCTCGAAAAAGACCTTTAAAGAAAATAAAACACACTTCCTTTTATACTTTTTTACAATTTTTATTTAAACCAGTTACAAATTTTATTTTTTATTTCTTTTTAATTTATACTGATTCTACGCAGGTGTTATTTTTGTTAAATTAATTTTTTATTTTTAATATTATTTCAGTTTCATATTATAATGTTAAATTTCATTAAAATTCATTATCAATTGCAATTTTATTCATTAATGTCATTTGATTTGATTTATATTTTCAACAATTAACATTTTAAATTTAAAATTTTTTCATTTATTTTTTTAATATTTTCAAAATTTTATCCATGATTTTGATTTGTTTTTATTTTCATTTAAGTGTAAAAGTGTTACTTTTACTTGTTTAACAAAAAAAAAAAAAAAACTTTATCATGAGTTTCGCTTTAGTTTTCATTTCAATTTTATATTTTTTACTTAAAAACTACAAAAATTGTGTTGTTTTTGGATTTTTGTTTTGAATTAAAAGGGAGGGAGTCTGGTGTAAATATTTTTTTTTTTTGAAAATCGTTGAAATTAAAATTTTAAAAACACCATAGCGCACAGCTGTTGTCTGACATAACCTAATTTCTAAAAGTAGTTTTCTCTAAACTTAATTTCAAAATTTAAATAAAAATTGTCTAACTTTAGGGTTGGAATTTTTAAGTTTCCTTTTGGGAACATTTTGTTTGAACCCGGATAAGAGCGTTAAGACGCATTTATAAAAATCTTTCATAAAAGTTAACAATTTGGGCGCCAATCGAGAGATACATACGTGTTCGGAATTATAATCAAGAATTATAATCAAGAATTGCATAAAATATGTTTTTATTCGTTCCCGGATAAACATTGAGACGCATTTATAAAAACTCCATGTTTTTATACCCTCCACTCTAGTGATAGAGGGTATATATAAGTTTGTCATTCCGTTTGTAACACCTCGAAATATTGGTCTAGGACCCCATCTAATCAAATGTTCTTTAATTTATTTGAAATTTCGCGCACAGGTACACTATGGAGCAATTAAAATAAATTCGTTTTTAGTTTCGCGAAAATCCACGAATTCGCGAACGCGAATATATTCGCGAATTCACGGATTTTCTCGGAACTAACAACTGATTTATTTTAATAGCTTCATAGTGTTCATGTGTGCAAAATTTCAAATAAATTAAGGAACATTTGATTAGATGCTGGGAGACATCTCATGGAATGAGCGATATTTAATTTTTAATTTAATTTTTTTTTTGTCTGAAATTATTAATATTTTATCATATTAATCATATTTAACAATTTAAAATAATAAAAAACTCAAAAAAAAAAATAAATCGTTATAAAACGCGAGATCGCGACCTCTAGATATTATTTTAAAAATCCAAAAAAAAAACCGAAATTTTTTTGCACAAAAAGGAACAAAATTTGCAGGTATCCCCCAAGAAAATAAAAACTTCGCTTTTTTTCTGGGCAGTCTAATATATATTCATGATCCTCGATCGATTTTAAGACGATCTAGCGATGTCCGTCCGTCCGTCTGTCCGTCTGTCTGTCTGTTGAAAACACGCTAACTTTTGAAAGACTTTACGGAGGCTCCTAAAGTTTGGCATATATGTTGGGCATTTACCTGGTCAGGTTGGTATTGCAATCCAGCGAAATCGGTCCAGTGGTTCAAAAGTTATAAGCTAGGGTTTTTCTGGAATTTACGAGATAAAACATACGGTAACTTTCGAACTGCAATTCTGAGGGTGCTGAAGTGTGGCATATATATTTGCCGTTCCTCTGGTCCGGTTCGTTTTAAATTTCAGCTAAATCGGTTCAGTGGTTCAAAAGTTATTAGCAAAACCGTAAATTTCAGATTAGTTTCACCTTAAATTCACGTGTTGAAAGCCCGTTAAACATGTTTTAAAAACATTTGTAAGTCAAAAAAATATTTTACAAGGTATTTTCGTCACACAAAAATATGTTTACACTAAAGAAAAAAAAAAATACACTCAAAAAAAATTTTACACTCAAAAAAAATTTTACACTCAAAAAAAAAATTAGTAAATTATTTTTTTTTTTTTTCAAAAATTAATAAAAAAAGTTTTTTTACACAAAATAAAATATTTCTAACCAAAAATTTTATTTTTTTCACGTTAGAAAATTTACTATCACTTAAAAAGGGCATTGTGGAGGGTATTCATAGATTCGGCCAAGTCGAATTTAACTTTTCTACTTGTTTTATATTTCAATGGTAGTTGGGTAAGTCTATTTAAAATTTAACTGGTGGATCACAAATTTTGTTTCTTTTTCGATATTTGATTGTTGGGCGCCAATCGAAATTTCTGTGATTTTGAATTTGAAAAGAATAATTATAATTACACTGTGCTACAGTGAAAAAATACTTCTGATGTGACATAGTATAGGTTGTTGGTCTTGTCGAGTAGACCACAAAAATGCCCATTAAACTTGCCAGACACCCTCAAATTTTAAGAGTTATTGTCAAAAAACGTTATTTTGGGACTTTTCTCACTAAATCTTTTGTAATTCAGAAAATTTTCAACTGATTTTATTTTTTTAACTGTTTTTGATAGAAGAAGTAGGGGGCTTTCCATGTGTGTGAATTGGTCTATACATATAAAAACAATATTTATTGATTTTTTCTATAAAATCAAATTTTTTTGTTATTTTTTGAAAATTTTTCGAGTTTATAGATTTTTTTCTGCTATAGTTCGTTTAACAACCTTTATATTTATAAATGTACCCATGTAAATGATCCCGCTTTTTAAACAAAAGTCCTGCTTCATGCCGCTTTATCCCGCTTTTTGGCTTTTGGAATAGCAAAGTACAATTTTTAGGTTATTTTAATAATATTTTGAGAAATATTTTTTTGAGCATATTAACTATTTCTTACCGTATAAAGAAAATGTTAAGAAAAATTTTGTTTATTCAAAAAATTTGTTCACAAGAGAACCCTACTGGACTGATTTAAATCAAAAATAAATTTTTACATAAAATTTTTTTATTGTGATACTTCGAATATTCCGAAAAAAGCTTTCAATAAAAAAGTATTAAACTTAAATACATGTTTCCTTCACAAAATTTCTTGGATATTAGGGAATTTTAACTAGAGAAAAACTCTTAGATTCTAAAATATTATTCATATAGTTATAATAACCTTTTTCTGAGAAATGTTCAGATTCTAAAACCCTTTTCATATAAAAAAGTTCTTTAGTTCTCAGATCGGATAAAAATTCTCAGATTCAACATTTTATTAATATTTTGAAATATTTTGAGATTCGGAGACTTTCTTTCTATATAAAAAATTTCCAAAATCTGATGCACAGAAAAATTCTGAAATAATTCTCTTATTTTAAGGTAATTCTCAGATTCTGAGATTTTTTTTTGTACAAAAATCCTCAGATGCTGAAACATTTTTTTAAATTATCGGTTTCTAAAAAAATCTTCATAAAAAAAATCTGATACCCTTTTCTAAAAATAAATTCTTAAATTTTATAGCCCCGTGAAAAAAATGATTAGATCTGGTCTAATTTTTAAAAATCTAATGATGTCATTTGTATCTGATCAGATCCTGAAATTGTGGAAAAATATCGGATCAAAAAGTCCTGATCAGATAGAATTATATATATTAGATCCAAGGGGATTTTTTTTTTATCGAAAAATTACCCTTTTTCAAGGGGCATTTTTCGAAAGAAAATATTTGAGAATGGAAAATTTTAAAGTTCTTATGTTTTCTAAGATAATTTCATATAGAAAAATTATTAGGTTTTATGACATTTTTCTAAAGAAAATCTAAGACGCAACTTCAAAAGAAAAATGTACAGACTCAAAGGCACATTTCCTTTATAAAATTTCTCAACAGAAATATGTTCAGATTCTGGGAGATTTCTCAAAAAAAACTTAGATTCTGATATAATTTTCTATAGAAAAATTCCAAAACATTTTTCTTTTTGGAAATAATCATAGATTTTGAAAAAATTTTCCTGTAGAAAAATTCTGTGATTCTAAAATATTATTTACACAGAAAAAATCTCTTTTTCCATATAATAAATCAAAGCTTCTGAAATATATTTCTCATAAAAAACTATCAGATTCTAAAACGTTTTTCCTGTAGAAAAATTATCCGATTTTAGAAATTTTTTTCCAGAAAAATTCTTGTCATTCTCTGAAATATTTTATTCCAAGGAAATTCACAGTTGCCAAGGGATTTTTTCTATAGAAAATTTATAAGATTCTTAACCATTTTTCCTACAGAAGAATTCTTAAAATTTTAGGTAATTTTTTTTCAAAATATTCTTACATTCTGAGTCAAATAAGTATCTTAATATTTTCTAAAGACTCGAGACTGTCTTTCTGAAACATTTTTCTATAAAAAATATATGAGATTTACTTTCTCTTAGAAAATGATAAGAAAAGTTATCAGATTCAGTCTACGACTCTAATTTAATTTTAGTTTTTCATATGCAATTTATTTGATTCTAAAACATTTTATCCCAAGGTTGGTAAAAACTTCCTTAGACTAGAGACCATGTTGCTGACGTAATCAAAATAAAATTTTTCTAGTCAAAGTTTTTATGAATTTTTTAAAAATAAAAAATTTGCAATCCCTTAAAAGTATTTCCAAAATTTTGTGCATTGTGGAGGGTATTTTTGGTTCGTTCAAGTCGAATTTCACTTATTAAAAAAATCCCGCTTTTTACATCAAAATCCCGCTTTTTCAATCTTTCGATCCCGCTTTTCAGTCAAAAGCAGTTGGTCAGGTTAGACATTATCCAAATGACCGATTGAACTAGAAGAACGAACTAGGTCTTTTAGCTGAAATGAACGAAAATGAGTTGAATGATTAAGCACAAGTCTATAAACCAATGAGTTCATAGAGTAAAGAAGATCAGAGATTTTGATAGGCCCCAAAACAATATGTCACTTTATATAAATTGGTTCTCTTAATGTTTAAGAGAGTTTTTACATGCAATATCATAGGCAACATTAAGAGAACCAACTTATTGAGAGAGCAAAATAAATGGCATCTAACCAATTTGACACCCACTCAATGAGTTAAATGATTTTCAACAGTTTTAGAAACAATTACAAAAAGCCTTTTTTGTTGGCAAACTTAGATTGTTAACTTGCGTCAAAACGAAAAAAACGACACGTTAACTTCCATAAATTTCTCAATTTAATTTAGCATCTTTTGGAATAGTTTTTTAAAATATTACACATTTTCGATGAAATATTAATAAAATTGGTTTATTAAATGCAATTTAGCGTGAAAGAAACACAAAAACATTTATCTTTTTTATTAATAGGCTTTTTTTGTTGGCATAATTATCAGTGTTCTACCATACAAAGTTCACATTAGTGTTAACGCTCAAAATTCTAGAAGTTAAAAATTAACTTGCATACATTGTGAATGATTCTCTTATTGTTAATGGCTCTCTTTGGTATTAATAAAAAAGATAAATGTTTTTGTGTTGCTTTCCAGCTAAATTGCGTCTAATAAACTAATTTTATCAATATTTCATCGAAAATGTGTAATATTTTACAAAACTATTCCAAACGACGCTAAATTAAATTGAGAAATTTATGGAAGTTAAGGTGTCGTTTTTTTCGTTTTGATGCATGGTAACAATCAAAGTTTGCCAACAAAAAAGGCCTAATACCAAAGAGAGCCATTAACAATAAGAGAATCATTCACAATGTATGAAAGTTAATATTTAACTTCTAAAATTTTGTGCGTTAACACTGACTTAAACTTTGTGTGGTAGAACATTGATAATTATGCCAACAAAATACGCCTAAAAATAAAGTTTTTGATTTTTTTCTTTGAGCCTAAAAGTATGCACTCTACACAAAACATCGAAAACCTGTTGACTCATTTGCTGTGTTTTTTAATTATTTTGACTTATTTACATTTTCTATTAACACCCCTAAAGTGTGCTTTGCAAATGTTAAAAATCATATAAAATGAAAGTTTCAAATAAAACACAAAAGATGGCACTATTACTCGCTGTATGATGTGATGGGGTATTGTTATTGTTCGCACCTTAAGGTATGCTTTAAGAATATTATAAAAATATACACAAAAAACAGGAAGAGTCGTAGATGAGTAAAACCTTAATGCGATTAATATTGTAAAACAAACAATTGATCCTAATTAATATAAATAATACAATAAAATGAAAAAAAAAAAAAAAAAAAATTGATTAAAACAGACTACTCCCCTTTAATTACAAATAACTAGTGTTGCTTAAATTTATATGATTTTAAATTTTGTTGTTAAATTTTATCGAATTTAATTTTTTTCATTTTTATAGTTACCTTTATATTATTTTATATTTTCTTTTTCAGTTTTAAATTAACATTTTTTTTTGATCTCACAGTAAACATTGACAATATTTATGGTATTTTTTTCTTAATTAATTGTTTTCTTTTGTTAATTTCCTGAAAAATTTGAAATTTTTTTTAAGTATTAAATTTAAAATTTCTTATTTTGTGTGTGTTTTAAAGCTTTTATTTTGTATGAATTATTATTTTTTTTAAATTTCCTACAATTTATTTACGTTTGGTTTTGTCAATAATTAATTTGACATTAATTTTTAATGTGTATAAATTTTAATTAATTAAAATTGTCTATTTATACATTGTTTTTTTTTTTTTTTGTTTGTTTATTATTTAATTAACTGGTGACAGGCACAATCTCTGCAAATTCACAACAATATTTTTTTATTATTTTTTTTGTAATAATAATTTTTTTTTTTTTTAAATACAATATGATTTTATGTGTTGAAATTTGATGTAATGTTTTTTTTTATTTACTTAATGTAGGGTGACTATTAAAGTAATTTTGGTTCATTTGTAATATTTTTATACCCTACACCACTCTGTGGTACAGGGTATAATGAGTTTGTGCTGATGTTTGTAACTACCAGAAATATTGGTCCTAGACCCACTTTTAAGTATACCGATCCACTCAGAATTACTTTTTGAGTCGATTTAGCGATGTCCGTCCGTCCGTCCGTCTGTCCATCTATCGGTTTAAGCACGATACAGGTACCAATTTTCAATCAATTGACTTGAAATTTGAAACTTAAGCTTCTTGTGGCCCAAGGACGAAGCCCATTGAGATTGGAAATAATCGGTCCATGCTAAGACCTAACCCCTTATACAAACGCCCCCTTTGGATTTCGCTTAAATGCCTCTAATAACCGTATTATAATAGATATCGTTTTGAAATTTAACAGGTAATAAAGTTTTGATCGCACAAACCATCATACCAAATTTCAAAGGAATCGGGTCAGTCCTTCTGGTAGTCCCCATACAAACCACCATAAAAAAACCATAATTTCCTATAAATTCATAAAATTGAAAATATTTGATTCACATTTTATTTGTAGGTGTTAAACGTGTACTCTGGTAACCTAATCGCATCGGAATACATTTGGACCATTTTTGGACAAAGTCCCCGATATGAAAATGTCGACCGATATTCAGTTAAATCGGTCTATTTGCAAAAAAATAAACCATTTGCACTAAAACTTGATCTGTGAGTGTTTTCTACACTAAATAAAGATCTAACAAAAGATAGATCCAATTGGTCCATGTTTTCCTCTAAATTCATAAAATTGAAAATATTTGATTCACATTTTATTTGTAGGTGTTAAACGTGTACTCTGGTAACCTAATCGCATCGGAATACATTTGGACCATTTTTGGACAAAGTCCCCGATATGAAAATGTCGACCGATTTTCTGTTAAATCGGTCTATTTGCAAAAAAATAAACCATTTGCACTAAAACTTGATCTGTGAGTGTTTTCTACACTAAATAAAGATCTAACAAAAGATAGATCCAATTGGTCCATGTTTTCCTCTAAATTCATAAAATTGAAAATATTTGATTCACATTTTATTTGTAGGTGTTAAACGTGTACTCTGGTAACCTAATCGCATCGGAATACATTTGGACCATTTTTGGACAAAGTCCCCGATATGAAAATGTCGACCGATTTTCTGTTAAATCGGTCTATTTGCAAAAAAATAAACCATTTGCACTAAAACTTGATCTGTGAGTTAGCGCGTCCCGAATTCGGCTTTTTTTTGAATTTGAAAATGCTTGCCCCCCCAAAAGATGGGGACTTAGGAGCCTTTTACGGAAAAAATAACAAAAAAAGTTTTGGACAAAAAACCAGTTGGCTACCAGCGGCTAAAGATTGCAATCTCAGTGCATTTTGATTTTTTTTTTTTTTTTGTTTTTTAAAAAATGCATGTCAAAAGTTGCGCAATATAGAGTACATTTCGGGAAAAATATTAATAAAATTTCCATGGAGTAATTTTGGTGCAGCGTTGCATTTTAAAGATGAAAAGTGTGTACTTAAATTTTTTTTATTTGTTCTTTTAAGCTAAATTGGTCTCAAAAGCTGTGCAAAATAGAGCACACTCATTAAAACTGTGTCAAAGCAGATTTTGAGACTAATTTAGCTTAAAAGAAAGAAAAAGTAAAAATTAAGTTCACTTTTCATCTTTGAGATGCAACGCTGCACCAAAATTACTCCATGGAAATTTTATTAATATTTTTCCTGGAATGTACTCTATATTGCCGAACTTTTGTTTTCGCGTTATTTTAGTTAAATTGGGATAATAACAAAATTTTCTGATTATATTTTATTTTATTTTGACAATTTATATTTTAAAATTGTTGAACATTACGCATTTAATGTTTAATATCAAAAATTAAACACTAAATGTTTACAATAAACATTAAATGTGTAATTTTAAAATTCTTGTGTTTATAATTTTATAAAAATATTTATCAATTCACAAAATACTATATAATGTGCGTAATATTCAAATTTTTGTGTGTAAATTAAAATTTTAAACACTTGGTGCTCAATTTTAGGCGTTGTGTGTTATTTTACATAAAAATTTACCCACTTTATAGTAGTATTTTTACAAAGATTTTTTAGAGTGTGATTTTTTGTGTTTTTGTTTAACAAATGCAACATTTTTATGCTACAAGAAATTCAAAGTCTTGCACTTGGACCCAAAGAATTAGAAAATGGCACAAATATGTCTTAGGCAGGTTAAGTTCGTAAATGATCAAAATCGGACCAGGGGGCAAAAAGTTCCCCCTTGAAGAACTAAACCAACCTCTGAAAAATAGCATTTTTTTATGTGATTTTTGGTGTTTTTGTTTAACAAATGCAACATTTTTATGCTACAAGAAATTCAAAGTCTTGCACTTGGACCCAAAGAATTAGAAAATGTAGTTTTTTTCGGAAATTTGCCCCCCCCCCCCCCCAAAAAAAAACGTTGGAGGGTATAAAAGATTCGGCACAGCCGAATTTAACTCTCCTACTTGTTTGGTATTTTTGTTAAATAAATGAAACATTTGGCATATTGATCGCGATGGGTAGGTGCCATCAACGTCCCCCACTGAACCCACCACCCCTCCCCCTCCTCAAAAAAACGACCCTGAAAAAATATTTTTTTTTTTACATTTTGGAGGTTATAAAAGATTCGCCACAGCAGAATTTAACACTCTCACTGGGTTTTTCTACTTTCTTTCTATACCCTTCAAGGGGGCCCGTAGTCTAGTTGGTAGCGTGCTAGCCTTTCAACGTGGGGGTCGTGGGTTCGATTCCCACCAGAACCCTTGGTTTTTTTCACTACAACGAGACGACGGTCATTGTTACCAGTTCTCGATTAGGTCGAATTTATTAAAAATGAGTTGTAAATAAATGAAGAGAATAAATAAAAATAATTGATCAAATGTCTGTTCAAATGGCGATAACGGCCAAAATACTACACGGATATGACTGTATCTTAACATATTTAATTGTTGCTGCTTTGCATTTACATTTGAACAATATTATATTTGAACAATATTGGTTCAGCGGTTCAAAAGTTATGAAGGAAAATTTAAGTACACCTCGAAAATTTTGGTACATTCCACATAACCTAAATATACAAAATGGTTTAATTCGGCTGCTAGTTGAAATATGACAACAGAATTGGATACCGAAAGGTATCCAATTCCAAAAAGATTTTTTTTTACCAAAAACTTTTTTCCGCGGATTTTATTTCCCAAAAAATATTTTTTCTTAAAATTTATTTCTTTTACCATTTTTTTTTTTTGCAATAATCTCTTTTACATTGTGCCAATTTCAATGTGTAATATGCGGTATTTTTACATTTATTGAAGTCCCATCCATTCAATTTGTACAGTATAGGTGTCTCACGCTGGGCGCCAAACGAAAAATTTGTTTTTGAGTTTAAAAATACTGTTATGTACTTTTTATATTTATTATAAAATTTAAAAATTAATAACTTATAGATTTAAATTACAAAATATTTCGAGAAAAGAGTTGCTAAAGTAAAGAGATGTAAAAACTAAATTTTTCCCATGTTGGGCGCCAACATTATGTGCTAGAATTCGGGGGTACTCTTTCACCATTCACCTAACTTTTAAAAATTTGATATTCTTTTCAATTTGAAGATTTTTTCTGATTACAAATACAAATGTAGTTAATAGGTATCTTCAATAATCACAAGAATAATTTTTAAAATATTAAAATTCGAACGAATATCAAATTTTTAAAAATTGGGTGAATGGTGAAAGATTACTCCCGAATCGAGCACTATGTATTTAATTTTAAACTTTTTTTTTCTATTTCTTTTTTATGAAAAAAAATTTAAAGCGCTGAAATATGGGGTATTCCCACATTAATTGAAGCCCCATCTACTAAACTTGTACGTTATTAGTGCCACACGTTGGGCGCCAGTCGAGGAACTTTTTTAAAGTTTGAAAACACTATTTTGTACTTTAATTTTTATGATAAAATTGAAATAAATCAATAACCATTAGATTAAAATTACAAAATATTTTGGAAGAGAATTCCTAAAAATTATGAGAGGTCAAAAATATGTCAGCCCTATATTGGGCGCCAAAGTTTATGTTTTAAAATCACGTAAAATTCAATATATTTTATACCAAAGTCAAAGTGTAACATGCGGTATTCCTGTATTTCTACATTTATTGAAGTCCCATCTAATATATATATATTTTTTTAATTATACTAGCCCAATGTCGGGCGCCAAAATTATGTTGTTTTTTAACTTTTTTCTTTTGTATGAAACATTTAAAATTGCTGAAATATGCAGTTTTCATACATTTGTTGAAGCCCCATCTACTTAATTTGCCCAATATTGGTACCCCATGTTGAGCGCCAGTCGAATGACTTGTTTTTGAGTATTATGTACTTTTATTTTTATGATAAAATTTGAAAAAAAATCAATAACCATTGGATTTAAATTACAAAATATTTTAAGAATAGAATTGCTGAAGTTTATGAGATGTCAAAAATATATTAGCCCCATGTTGGGCGCCAAAAATTATGTTTTTGATTTTAAAGAGTTTTTTTTTCAATTTTCTTTTTTATAAAAAAAATTTAAAATCGCTAAAAACAAAATTAAAATTTCAAAATATTTTGTGCCATTTTTAACGTGGTAAATTATGTTCAGCAATATTTCTATCTCGCCCATCCGAGTCACCCTACATTAGGCATGATTATAAAATGTGTAATATGCACATTATAAAATAAATTAATGTTAATTCTAAAAAAAAAAATACAAGCCTAATTGAAACCTTTTTGTTGCAACAAATAAACAAGTGCTCCCAATCATATTCAAGTTAGAATCTCTTTCAAATGACATTTCGATGATAGGGTAATGCATAAAATAATGCAGTACCATATGATCGGAATTTTAGATATGAATGGGGCACCATGCAATTTCCAAAATAACACACAAACAATAAACATTTTTCTTATAGCTTAACAAGATAGTTTTCTTTTGTAAATAAATAATGAAATGCAGATTTTAACAAAAAAAAAAATATATTTTATAATTCGGGGAAAATATTTAAGAACGTGAAACACTTAAAATAATTACATAATTAAAACGCTCTCAACTTATTGAACAAGTTTTTTTAAAAGATTTTCTGTGTTAAAAACAGATCCTTAAGGTATGCAATAAAAAAAAAAACCCAAATAGTTGTGAAAAATTAAAATTGTAGGCAATATATTTCCATTATTTTTTTGAAAAAGACTATATGATTCAATGCATTTTGTTTTTGATTATTCTTTTAATTATGTTGCATATCTTAAGGCGGCCAAATTTTATTTTACTTCGTTTTTAGCAAATTAAGTAGATTTCTTTTGAATAAAGCGCCATAAAATATGCAACAAAAACATAATATGTAAACAACCGAATACATTGAACTGAATTATTTATTATTTTTGAGGTTGAAAATCTTTTAGCATATCTTAAGGATTTTTTAATTAAAATAAAAACAAAAAAAAATTGCCCTCGTTTGTAGTAAACAAATATGCCCCTTAAAAGTTAATAAACATTATTTAAAAATAGTTTTTTATGTTTCTTTAGTATTTAAATCTATTACAATTATTGTACTGCTTTGTGTATTGGGACATTTTTATTTGTGATAGATAAAAGTAAAATATTTTAATAAAAACCTGGGACTTATCAGGGATTGTCCTGAGCTGTTGTAACTAAAACTAAATATCTTTAAATATAAATTGCAAAAAAAAATATATTGAACAAAAAATGCTTTAGAAAATTGGGATTTATCCTTGAGAAAAAGAATTTTCTTTAAATTTAATAAATTATTTATTAGATTTTTTGAAGAACATTAAAAGTGTTTTTTTCTTTAAACTTAAGGGAATTATTAAATACAAATTGCATTTTTTAGTCACTGAAATTCTAGTCGAACGTGCGGTTTTTTTAATTTTTCTGTAGGCCTAAAATTATGCTATGATAAATATAAGCTTCTTATATTTTTCTCTTACTACACAAAAACAGAAAAACATAAAAAATACGAAAAGCTTGTATATATCAAAGCATAATTTAAGGCATACAAAAAATTTCAATCGTTATTGATTCCAAGAATAAGCCCCCTGGATTTGTTAAAATTTGCAGCTATTGTAGGGTTTCTAAATTCCCGGGCTTTTTCAATTCCCGGGAAAGCGTTTTAAAAAAATTGTATTCCCGGGAATTCCCGGGAATATTTTGATTAAAACAAATTCTGAATCTTATCATTAGGGATGAGATTTTCATGCACTAAAAAATCGAAAATATGCGCTTAAAATATGCGATAAAAATTCAAAATATGCACTAAAAAACCTTAAAATATGCACTAAAAAATAAAATGTGTGTAATAAAAATCTTGTTTTCATAGGAAAAATTTTTTTAAAAAGCAAAAAATAACGCCGCACATTGGGAACTTTGTATGGAAAAGGCGCGCATCGACGTTTTTTTATTATAACTCTTGAACGGACAGGAATTTCACGACATTCTTTACCATTATAAAAACTGGAGACCTTAAGGAACTCACTCATGTGGATTGGACATTTTTCGCATTAGTACCCTACTTGTAAATTTAAGGCGCAAAGTTGGTTAATTTATTCATATAAAAAAATAAAATAAAGGTCAATTATTTAAAACAGTTACGGAGTTTAAGTGACAATATAACAGCTTACCATTCAATACAACGTGTTTTCTTTCATATTTTGGTAAAGTATACACCCTACACTAAAATAACGTCCAAAATTACTGTTTTCTATCTATTATCATTTTCGATTTTTTAAACAAAAATAATGCGGAAAATATCAAACAAAGAAGCAACACACGGTAAATAAGCATTATTTGCAATAATTGTTAAGTTTTCTGGTAAAAAAATATTAAAAAAAACATTACTCTACAATCGGTACTTCCAACTTTTCTGTCTTATTAGGGATATATTTGGATCGGACTCAATCATAAAGATACTAAAAACATCTTGCAGGTTGTTTGTTTTTGAATTTTCTCTGTTAAAAGTTTCTTTTATAATTTATAAAATGCGATCTTTTCAGAGCCGGCTCCGATAATTGTCATAAAAGAAGGCAAATATTTTTTAAATGTTACTTAATTAGTTAAGGATAATTTTAATACCAACGGGCAATCACAATTTTTGTATAAATAATGTCATGAGCTAAAATTGTATGCATAGTGGTACTCATGGGTCACCAACCATACTTTTTAACTAATAATTTGTCAGTTACATGTATGTGTTTTCTAAATTTAACTGAATTAATTTTTCATTTGCGTTGATACACAGAGGTATTATATCAACCCGTTTTATAATATCTTCTTCTATTCCAGTTATTTTGGCCGTAACTGCGGCCAAAAAAGCCTTTTAGTTACAAGCATTATGTGAAACTCATTTTGCCTGAATAAAGTGAGGTAGGGTATCAAAATCAATAATTATTGAAAACCTCGATTACCTGTTAACAATAAACATAATTGAAGTAAAATTGTGTAATAAAACGATTAACAGTAAATTATTTTAAAAAATAATCACTTTAAAAATATTTACTTTTCGTTAATAGACCCCACTTTAAACCTCATTTCAGGGCGCAGCTGCAACTGGCTGCAAAAGTTTCTACCCCAGGAGTATTAAGTAATACTTCTAGTTTATTGTACAAAAAGAATCGCCATTCCCTTTCGTTCCCCACAAAAGTTGCAATCCAAAATATAAACTGTTTTTTTCTAATTTTTCAAAAATTGACACTTTTTGATGGCCTGTATTGCCTACTTACAAAGAGTAATATTAAAAACCATAAAATGGGTAACAAAGGTACTAGTTATAGCTACAATATCCACTTAATTTCAGGAAAATCGCATTATTAGAAGTAGTTTTAAAAAATAAAATAAAAAAAGTCTTCAAAGAAAAATATTTTTTTCAAATTTATGCAAAAAGTCCTTACTTTGAATTTATGTCCTGACTAAACTAAGCGATGGATTTTCTTTCTATGAACGGTTTTCTTTCTCCTAGGGTGTCTACTTAGCGAGTACGAGCATAAATTGTAAATAACTAAACATTTGTTTGGCTCTCAAATGCGCACCTAGGATCCAATGTGCGCCGGCTTTAAATAGTAACATTTAAAACTTTATGTAAGCAAGATTCTTTTTTAGAAATTAAGAAAATCTATAAAAAAAATTTGAAAAAATGAAATAAAAGATGTTTGTAATGATAGAATAAGTTGGAATTTACTTGTAGAAGCCCTATGTTCCCAAGTGGAATAAATAAAGGAAAAAAAAAAATAAAAAAAATTTAAAACAAACAAAAAAATGTTTTTCTTATTTTTCACATAAATTTTTAAAATTTAAAATAGTTTTTGAAAAAAATAAATTTCAATTGTTGCTAATTTATGCCAAAATATGCAAAAATATGCACTTAAAAGTTGGAAATATGCACAAAATATGCATTTAAAATCAAAATATGCAAAAATATGCATTTTCACCAAAATATGCAAAAATATGCAAAAACAAATCAATGCCATTTTAATGCAAATTTCTTGATTCGGAAATATAATTGGTCGATATCGTTTTTAGACTATCGACAAAAAACATGCATGGAAATCTCATCCCTACTTACCATATATCAAAAAGTATTTCTCAAAATATGGCCGCATTTTTCGATTTAAAACACCCCCAGATGTCTTTTTTTGTAAAATAGTTTTCTTTACTTCTTTTTAAAAAAAAATCTAATTTTTGTAGAAGTATTGGACCTTTCAGGATTGTCGTAATTGCCTTGGCGTTTTTCCACTCCATACACAATGGGTTTTATTCATGAATTTTTGATTTTTAAAATGTTTGTGTTTGAAAAGCTTTTTGGTAAATTCGAATGATGCTTACCAATCATAATCAGGATTTTATTTTAAAGATCGTTTCAAGACATCCGTGCCAAAATAGCAGTCTTTAAATTTAAATATTCATCATTAAAAAAATGGAACTTTTGTGAAATTTTGGGCTAGAAAGCTGGTTTGTTTTAAATACTTTTATGCAACCTGAAGCGTTTCCTAACTTTTTTTCTGCAATAATCTGCAATTTATCCAAGTTTTAATTTAATTTTAATAAATTATATAAAATTGTATTAAAAATGGAGAATTTGATTAACTTTAGCTGGATTTTTTTGCTAACGTGTATAAATTATAGCATACAAATTTGACGTTTTTTTTAACTATATACGGCAAATTTATGTCAAATTTGTATGGGATAATTTATACACGTAAGCAAAAAAATCCACCTATTTTTAAAAAGAGTTATTGACAAATTCCCGAAATTTTCCGATGAAAAAATCCCGGGATTTTGGGAATTTTTTCCTGAATAGAAACCCTAAGCTATTGTAATGGCTAATTTAAAAATAAAAGTGTTGCATACTTTTAGGCACTCATTGTTGGTATATTGCAATCTGCGGAATTTCAAAAAATATTTTTAGAAATTTCACTACATGTGTTCCAAAAAATACTTTTGGTTAAAAATTAGTCAAACCTGCTGTAGTTTAACAGAAATTAAGATTTTTTTTTGCATACTATCAAACCACAGTATGGAGGTGTATTTACTTTATCATTCCGTTTGTAAAGCATCGAAATATAGGTCGAGGACCCTATAAAGAACGTATATTATTGATCTATTATCGATTCTAGGATATTCTATAAATGCCCGTCTGTCTGTCCGTCCGTCCGTCTGTCTGTAGATAACACGATGCAGTCCAAAATAAACCAGCTAAGCTTCTGAAGTTTGGCACAAATATGTCTAATGTACTTTGGTAGGTTAAGTTTGTAAATAGGCATAAATAGGCACCACAGTATAAAGTGGATACTCTATGGTCATTCTGTTTCGAAAGCATTGACTTGGCCGAATCCATAAATTCCCTGCATAATGCCCTTTTATGTAATAGTAAATTTCTAAGGTGACAAAAATAACAATTTTAATTAAAAAGATTTTATTTTGAGTAAAAAAACTTTTTTTTAGTCATTTTTGTAAAAAAAAATTTACTTATTTTTTTTTTTTTGAGTGTACAATTTTTTTAACAATGTTTTTAAAGCTTGTTTAACGGGTTTTTAACACGTGAATTTAAGGTGAAACCAATCTGAAATTCACGGATTTCCTTTAGAGAGTGGCACATGAGCAGATTAGAGCGTGATTCACGTGTGATCACGCGTGAGTGTGACTGAATTCAATTTTACTCACGTGATTGTGAGTGAGTGTGAGTGGGGGAAAAAATTGCGTGAGTGAGTGTGCGTGAGTAAGATTTTTGCGTGAGTGAGTGTGCTTGAGTCGATTTTTTTGCGTGAGTTTGCGTGATTTGTTTGCTCTTCATATTTCCTTTCGTACCAAAAAAAGCAACAAAAAATTTTAAAATTTGGCTTAAAAAAGCAAAAAAAAAATTAGAATTTGGCTATAAAATTTTGAAAGATTTTAGAAATTTTAGTTTTTTAAATTTTTTTGTATAAATAAGAGTTTCGTGAGTGTGAGTTGTATTAAATTTACTCACGTGATTGTGAGTGAGTGTGAGTAGAAAAAATATGATCGTGAGTGAGTGTGCGTGATTCTAAAATTCCTGTCGTGAGCGTGAGTGAGTGTGAGTCAAAAATCACTCACGCGCCCGTCACTAATTTGCTTATAACTTTTGAACAACTGAACCGATTGTGAAAGGGATTAAAAAAAAAATATGTGCAGAGCTTCGAAATTTTCAAAAAACTAAATTTTGGGACTTGGAGAATTTTTTTTTAAATTTTATGAATGTTAAAAAAAAAAAAAATTATCTGCGACTTAGAAAATTTTTAAATTTTGTTCAGGACTTGGTAAAAATTGGAAATTTTGGTGTTGTTATTTTTTTTTTGTCTCTGGTACCGGGATAAGTTTTTTTAAAACAGTTCAGTGATACTTAAGCTTTGTTTACACCATACCACTGACAAGGGAAGTCTCCCTAGTGTCACCCGCGGATCTTTATGGAATTGGTTTTATTTTGTAGAGGAGAAAAAATAAAGGGACACGTATTTTTTTTAGCGGCCCAAATTCATTTTTAGGGGGTAAAAAGGAGGGGGGAAGACAAGGCCATTTTTCAGTTTTTTCGTTTATCTCCTATATTATGCAAAGAAACCTAGTCATGTTACATACCAAATGAAAGGTCTTTGGAAAACCTATCTACGTGTGCTAAGAACGTATTCAAATATGCACAACTTTTCTTTATATTGAGTAAAATACCAAAATTTTAGGACATTTTTGTTAATAAGTCGAAAAATATTAACTTCTTTGGCTCGTTGTTAGCACCACGAGATAGGTATTTTTAATACCTTTAATCTGATACCACACATGCCTATATTAATTTTGCCTAAATAGGCGTAAATCGTAAAAAACTGAAAAAGGTCAATTTCCCCCCATACAAATCTACCCCACCTAAAAATGAGTTTGGGCCGCTAAAAAAAAAATACGTGTCGAATTAGTTTTCGTTCTTAATAACATATCCAAATTTCATGAAGATCGGAGGGTGACACCAAGGAGACTTCCCTTGTGAGTCGTATGATTTTCATGAAAAGGCAAGATTTTTTTATAGCATAATTTTAGGCATGTAATAAATATATGGGGCATTCCATGTCAAATCGGACACTTTGAAATTTTTTTTTTTTAGATTTTCCCAATTTGTTTATAGTTTTTAGTACCCTTTAAAAACTCCTTCGTGGTAAATTTTCAGATTTTTTTGATGAGCCGTTCAAAAGATATCGAATTTTTAAAAATTAGTAGTTTGTTCCTTTGCTCAAACTTCTTTTACTCATAACTTCTTCAATACTGGTCCAAATTTCAATTTTTTTTTTTCAAAATTTTTGTTTTTTTACGTACTTTTAAAAAAAAATCTCAAAAAATTCTTAAAAGCGCTCTAGTATGCGATTTTTAAGTTTTAAAATTTAAATCTCATTTTTGAAAATGTTTGTACTCTTCGATTTTTTTGAAATTTTTTTGTCTAAAACTTCTATCGATTCTACAAATTTTTTGCCCAGGAAGATCGTGGGATAACGAATATTACTATTTTTTAAATTTTTTTGAAAAAATTTTATTGTAATTTTCCACTCTTAAAATCATTTCTTCTGCTCATAGATGGGACTAATTAATTAAAGGGACCAATTAATTGATGGTTTAATTACCATTTAATTGATGTCAATGGTAATGAAATTTTTTTCATTACCATTGGTTGTATCAATTGTACCAATTAAATTACTAATCAATTTAATTACTAATGAAAATTAAAAAAAAAATAATTACCATTGGAATGGCATCACTTAAAAAAAATAATTACCATTAGTAAAAGTCGTCACAATATTGTCAAAATCGTTAATATTTGGAAATATTTGTTGTTTTTGTTATATGGTGTTTTAGTTTTTCACCATAGAGAAACATAGAGGCGAAGGTGAAAGAAAAAATAATATCACTATCTTTTTCTAATTTCTCACACGTACGTTGTCGATGTGAATTCACCACACAATACATGTTTACAAGTCGTACTTTGTCAACAAACACATGTATACAAGTTGTACTTTGACAACTCAATTTTTGACGCCTTCGCCTCTATGTTTCTCTATGTTTTTCACATTTTATAAAACAAACACACGTTGATTGCCTTTGAATAACACAATATTTGAAATTTTTATTTGCGTTTTGTTTTTTGTCTTTAACATTTTCATATTTTTTTGAAAAACATACTTTGATGTTTAAATGTTTAACTTTTCAAAAAAACAAAAAATGTGCAAACCAATGGTTTTGAAACCAATTATAATTGGTGATTTTCAACAATTGGTGCATTTCATTACCATTAGTAATTATTTTTTCAATTAAAAAAATTTAATTACCATTAAATGGTAATGAAAATTTTTTCATTACCATTGATATCAACCAATGGTAATTAAATTTCAATGGTAATGAAAAATTCCCATCTATGCTACTGCTCCAATGGTGCGTCATAGAGGGATCATTTATGAGACCGACCCCCATTAGTTTTTACGTCTTAACATTTCTTTGGAACAAACTAATACCCTATCTCAAATTTCTAAGGGGGCTCCCACACAAAACGACATTTTTTAAAATTTGCTCCAACCGCTCTAACTGCCCTAATAGTACCCTTAGGCTACGTTTTTGACATATCGCTTTAACTTAGTTTAACCGGGAGTTTTATTAAACTTTATTAAAATAAATCCAAGTTTAACCAAGCATTCTGTTTTTTAGTTCAAGTTTAGCAAATGTCGATTAACGCGGTATTGCCATACCAAATGCCAAATTTCCAATTAGAATAGTTCCCATCATCGCAAATTTTTTCCAATAATATACCACAACATGGCAACACTAACCAGTATATTTGAAAATCAGAGGTGTTTTTTTTCGTTTTTGTTACTTAGTTTAACTCTCCAACATTTGTGAGTTAAACTTAAAATAAACCACATCTCAAAAACAGAATTTGTGGTTTTAACTCAGTTTAAACCTAAAATCATTAAATTTTACAACTCAAAAACTCGCTCTTAGAGCAACAAAATGTATGACCGACCCACAATATTTTTTCAGTCCAATTCCTTTTAATGCCTATCCAATGGTGGCATAAAAAAAGTATTTTCGTTAAATACTTTTTTCATGAAAATGTTTAAATTTTGGGGGGTATTTATATGAAAACATATACCTACGATGTCCATATGAATACGAAATAATCCTAATTAAATTTAAGCCGACACGTATTTTCGCTCTAGAGGATATTCCTGTTAGTTCGGGAGTTATCGAAATTTTCCCGGAAGTCAACATTGTTTCATAAGGGGACAACGAAATTTTGAAACACTGATATGGCCGATAAGCCGAGACACCCCAGCCTTAAAATCGTCTCTTATATATATATTTTAAGTTTCAGACAAATCGGTTCATAAGGGTTGAGATACTTCCCTTGTCAGTGGTATGGTGTAAACATAGCTTTAGGTGCTTTCGAATCGGGAGACACACTTTTCCTGCGGGGCAATATGTTTAGTTTAAGTAATATCTGCGTAGTATTTTGTAATTGTAGTGTTTTTCTAAAAAAATCTGCTTAAAATCAATTTTCAAAAAAAAAATGCAAAAATTTCAGTTAAATTACAACAGGTTTTATTAGTTTTTAGCAAAAAATATTTTTTTGGAATATGTGTAGGGAAATTTCTAAAATAATTTTTTGAAATTTCGTAGATTATAATATACCAACAATGAGAGCTAAAGAGTATGCAACACTTTTATTTTTAAATCAGCCATTACAAAAGCTGCACATTTTCGCAAATCCAGTGTTTTTAACTTTTTTAAAAAACTCAACTTTTTTTTTTGAAAAATTAAAGCTTCAAGTGAAAAATCCAATTTTTTTTAAAATAAATATTTAAGATTTTTAAATTACCAATTACACTGTGTGACGGTGAAAAAGTAACCTGGGTTTTGACCATCCATTTTACATAATTCGGGCATGCTGATTCCAATGGTCCAAGCCATTTTGAAATCTAAGGTACAGTTTTTTCGCAAAACGTCTTTAAAGTTTTTCACGTCCCCGTGAAGTTTTTTGAATAAAAAATATTTTGTGTGCGAAAAAGTCAGTCGTTAATAGTTGAAATTAAAGGATTATATCTGTAACTACATTTTAACTACAAATTCCGCTACTAAAAGTTTAAAACTTTAACAGTGTTTCGCGTTTTATCCCATTTTTTCTCATTTTTTAGCATTTTCGCGATTTTAAATGCCTAAATAAATTCCGACCTAAACAACCGTTTCAGCTTAGTATATTTGCACCAAAGGAAATATATTCCCATTAAAATATTTTTCATTTATCAATCGCATAGCACTAAAATTGCGCGATTTGTCAAAATTTCTCTATGACAGCATCGCTTTCCAACAGGACCACAAGGTCCAGATTTTGATATATTGTGTAAAAACCTCAAAAAAGTATTTGTGCCAAATTTCAAACAAAAATGTTTTCATCTTAAAAAGTTTTAATAAAAAAACATTTATTTCGCCCTACTAAATTATATTAAACAAGTGTTTTATTTAAATTAGTAGTATTTAGTACAATGTTTTCCTTTTGTTTTTGTAATTAAAATTTAATAATTTAATTTAGTAAGGTGAAATAAAAGTTTTTCTACAATAACTTTTGAAGTTGAAAACATTTTTGTTTGAAATTTGACACAATTACTTTTTTGAGGATTTAACATAATATGCCAAAAGCTGGACCTTGTGGTCATCTTGGAAAGTGATGCAGTCATAGAGAGATTTTGACTAATCGCTCATTTTTGGAGTGATGCGCTTGATAGTTGAAACGTATTTTCATAGAAATATATCCCATTTGGTGCATTTAAACTAATCTGAAGCGGTTGTTTAGGTCGGTATTTACTTAAGCATTTAAAATCGCGAAAATGCTAAAAAATTGGAAAAACGGGATAAAACGCGAAATATCACTTGAATTTCAAACATTTGATAGCGGATATGGTACTTAAAATTTAGCTACAGTTACAGTCCTTCAATTTCAATTGCAAAAGAGGGACTTTTTTGCATACAAAAACTTTTTTATTTCAAAAAGTTCACGGGGACGTGAAAATCTTTGAAGACATTTCGCGAAAAAACTGTACCTTAGATTTAAAAATGGTTTGCACCATTGGATTCAGCATGTCCGAAATATATAAAATTGATGGTCAAATGTCAGGTTACTTTTAACATCCAAGATTTTGTCACGCTGTGTTATTTAAAGTTCTTTTTAGGTAAATTAAAAAAATATTTAAATTCATATATAAAGTAAATTTTTGCTTATAATACTGGCCAAATTATAGCATAAGTATTAAATTATAATTTACATTCACTTTTAGTACTAAACTTTTTTTTTTTAATAACAATTCTATAACAAATTACCATAGACAATTAATAACAAACAATTTTTGTTAATTTCCTGTTAGCATTTTTTTTTACAATTTTAATTATTTATAACTAGACTTATATTTATATACGTATTAATGTTAGAGTAGGCTGAAAAATTTGTTTAATTGTAAATTCTAAAGGATATAATTTTTGGTTAAATTTTGTTAAATTAAAATTTTGGTTTTCCTAAAATTTTACTCACTTTTTGGGATATTTTAAATTACTTCGATTTTAAATTACCAGATTTATGAAATTCTTTAGATTTTACAAATATTTATTTTCAGCCTACTTTAGAGTGTATATGTTTTATTAATTTCAATTTCATTTATTATTTTAATTTAATTTATTTTTTTACAAAATTAAGACCCTGTTTTTTTTAAATTTTAGCATTATAATTTATTTATTTTTTTTTAATTTTATTAATTTTTATGTTTATAAAATCAACAATTTCGCTTAATTAAAAAAAAAAAACTATTTAACGTTTTTTTTTTTTATTATTATTTAAATGACAATTATTTACAAGTGTTTTTGCTTTTTTAAAGTACATTTTCATTTTATTAATTTAATTCTTTTTTTTTCATGTATTTCTGTTTTTAAATACATTTTTCCAGTTGTCGTTTTTTTTTAAATTTTTTTTCTAGGAAACAATTAACAAAACAAGCTCGATTTTATTTAACATCTAACTACTTACACACTTATCCACAATTTTATACTTCTGTTTTAACTATTAGTTAAATAATTTTTTTGATTTTTTTTTCTAAAAAATCGTGGCAACTTTCTATTGAAATGTTTAAAAAAAAAACAACATTATACGGGCTTTAAGGCTTACTTACACTCAAAAAATAAAGTTTGTAAAATTTTTTTCTTATAATTTAAATTAAATATTTTCCAGCAAAATTTAATGTTTAATCAGCATTTAAACAAAATTTTCCTTTAAAGTGATTTCACTTGAAAACTTATAAAAAATTAACCGACCGGTGAAAAATGAGCGTATACATTAGTGTCCCAGTTGGAAAATTTGTCACTGAGGAAATTTTCACAGTGATTCCTTGATGAAATGTCTTCAGGTTCTGACAAATCATGGGTAATCCTTGATGACATGTCCTAACATTGTAAGGACTGAATGTTTGCTTTAAAAGTGTGAACAATTCCTCGAAGACGTCTAAAAGGAAATGTCTTCAGAATAGCAGTATATTAAATTAGAATTTTAAATCTCGGAAACTCTTCAATTCCCAAGAAAAAGATTGCAATATTATCGATTTATTTAAAATAAAATCAAAACCTAACAATTAGAAAAAAGGTAATAAATAGACAAACAATTTTCAAAATAAAGTTTGGAACAAGTAGTTAGGTGTGGGACTAATAAACTGGAGGTTTCAGGTTCAAATCCAGTTGGGACTAAACAAAGCGAAAAGTTTTTTCTAAATATGAGAAAGATAATTTATAAAGAAAAATGGTTAAAAGTAAAAACTAAAGGAAATACGAAATTTTTTTGTATTTTCGCATGACCTACGTCAGACATTTCCCCAAAGAAGTACACTCAAAACAATACATTAGTAGATTTACTATTTTTTTTTGCTAATGCTGGTTAGCTAACTTTTAGCAAATTTTTAGTTGAGATTAGCATGTTAGCAAAAATATCTTGTAAACTTCATTTAGCGCATTAGCAATTTTAAACAAAATTTGAACTAATTTTTTTTGCTAGATTTAAAATTGAGTTGACCAAATTTTTACAAGCTTTTTTGCTAATATTAGCAAAAAAATGGTAATTTTTTTTTTATTTTCAGAAAACTTAAAATGGCGCTATCTCGGAAACTAAGCCAGATAGAGCAAAATGGAGGCCATTTTTGGTTCTCGAGCTCTCCATAGTATCGCCGGCCCTCTTCACATGTGTGGACCCTAATGGGCCCTAACTTTGGATCCAAAAAAGTTAGCATTCCCGAAAATTTTAAAATGCTCACATCTCGGTAAATATTGCCGACACAAAAAAAAAGTCCAAAACCATTTTTGTATCTCTCAACACGTAGAACAAGACCGCAAAATAGTCAAAAGCTCCCAGAGTAATGTTTTTGAAGTTATCGAGTTTTTTAATTCTCAAGACCCCAGTGGTCCCCTATAATCACGTATCTCAAAAATCTCGTATCTCAAATAGCGAAACGGACACAAATTTTGGATCAAAAACTATGACGATTTTTAAGGAACCCAACTGGGTCTAGGCCCATCGGGGTCTGGACCTATCGGGGTCTGGACCTATCAGGTCCGAACCCAATGGGGTCCTCAGATGTGTATGAACTAAGTTCAAAAAAAAAAAATTTAGTTAACTAATTATTGGCAAAACATTTTTGCTAACTTTAGCAAAAAAATTGTGGGTTCAAAATCAGCAAATTTTCTTGTAGGTTTACAAGCTTTTTTTGCTAACATTACAGTTTTTTTTTTTGAGTGTAGTTAGGTAACATGTCCCCAAAAGGTCAGCCCTGACCACTGCTGACTTTGAGTGAGAACAGTTTCAAAAATTTGTATGAAACTGTTCTCAACCCAGTACATAGAGATGTCTTGTGAATGTCAGCAGTGACTCTGACATGTCAGCGCTCCGTCACTGAGGATGGCTCGAGGACGTTGCCAACTGGGGTGTCGCGAAATCAGTAAATTTTGTAATTCCTTAATGTTATACCCCTAGAACGATGCTTATTGAAGAGCTGAATACGGGGGAAAAAATATTTAAAAATTTTTGGAGACCATCTTCAGGACGCAACCATAAAATTAAACTCTGTTTTATACAAAAACAAGTAGAAAAGTTAAATTCGACTTGGCCGAATCTATAAATACACTCCACAATGCCCTTTTTAAGTGATAGTAAATTTTCTTTAACGAGTTGTCAACACGTGAATTTGAGGTGAAACTAATCTGAAATTCACGGTTTTGCTAATTACTTTTGAACCACTGGACCAATTTGGCTGAAATTCAATTAGAGCCAGGCCAGGGGAACGATAAATATATATGCCAAGCGTCAGCGTCCTCAGATTTGCCTTTCCAAAGTTAGCGTATATATATTCATGATCCTCGATCGATTTTGAGACGATCTAGCGATGTTCGTCCGTCCGTCCGTCTGTCTGTCTGTTGAAAACACGCTAACTTTTGAAAGATATATGTTGGGCATTGGAATACAAACCTGGTCAGGTTTGTATTCCAATCCAGCGAAATCGGTTCAGTGGTTCAAAAGTTATGAGCCAAAGACTGAATTTCGGCAAGGGTTTTTGGTGAGTTTACGAGATAAAAAACACCCTAACTTTCGAAAGGCAATTCTGAGGATGCTGAAGCTTGTCATAAATATTTGTCGTTCCCCTGGTCTGATTCGTATTGAACTTCAGCCAAATCGGTTCAGTGGTTCAAAAGTTATTAGCAAAACCGTGAATTTCAGATTAGTTTCACCTTAAATTCACGTGTTGAAAACCCATTAAACATGTTTTAAAAATATTGGTAAGTGACAAAAATATTTAACAACGTATTTTTGTCACTCAAAAATATTTTTACACTAAAACAAAAAAAAAAAAAAAATACACTCAAAAAAATTTTACACCCAAAAAAATTTTACACTCAAAAAAAATTTTACATTAAAAAAAAAAAAATTAGTAAATTATTTTTGTTTTTTTCAAAAATTACTAAAATAAAGTTTTTTACACAAAATAAAATATTTCTAATCAAAAGTATTATTTTTTTAGAAAATTTACTATCACTTAAAAAGTCGGCCAAGTCGAATTTAATCTTTCTACTTGTTCGTTATGTCCTTATAAGTATCCGAATTTTACAAGAACAACATATATAGTATACATATAACAACATATATAGTATATATTGTCATATATAATGCTTGATATAAAATGTTCATTATACATGGTGTTATGTGGAGGCATATATGTATAACCATATGCGGTCTTATATAAAAGTATCAAATTATATTTAATTATATAAATTTAATATCAAATCCCAAGTAAAAAAGTTTTGATAAAGTCATATACAATTTTATAAACACCATATATAATATGCTATTATATACCCGAGTAAAAAAGATCTGATATAATCATATATGCTATTATATAGTTTTTTTATATTTATATATGGTTATGCATGAACTTTGATATGGACATACAAGTTTATATATAGCATTGTATTTTTCCTGGTTTTTTAATATGATAGCATACATATTCATATCTATTTATATACTGACTAGAGTTTTTCTTTTCCCGGACTTTTTCATTTCCCGGGAAAGCGGGATTCATTTTTAAATTTCCCGGGATCCCGGGAATTCCCGCAATAACTAAAAACCCAATTTTTTTGTCAAAAAAATATATAAAAACCTTATGAATGCGATTACACTATTTATAATGTTTATTAACACCATAAAAATCTTATTTAGTACCTTTAAAACAGAAAAAAATAAGTTTCGAGAAAAAAAGAACAATTTTTGTTACCCAGTTCTTATAAAAAAACGGCCCAAATATATCGAAGTCATTTAAAAGTATTTTGAAGGGAATATGTTATTTCACATCGCTTTATCTGTTTTAATAATAAAAATTCATCATTTATTCTAATTCGTCTTGTTGTTAGTTCATTTTTACAATTGGTTCTCGACGCTTTGCCTCTAAAACACAATGAAACTAATACACAGTAATTTCTCTATTATGTTTCTGAAACTGAATGTATATAACTGTTTCAGAGAAATGAAATTATAAGAAAATTTACCCCAAAAATTATTAAAAAAATTAAAAATCCTGGTTTCTAAAAAAACTGTCATCCTTTACTCAGATTTTATATCAATTTATCGATTTAAAAAGAATCATGTCCAGAGACATAAATATTTTGTAAAGAAACAAATAATCATACTGCAAATTTTTATAATGCAGTTCTCAGAAAAAAAATTTCTTAGCTTCTGAAAAAAAGTATCAGGATCTGATAACACAGCCCAACAACCAAAATCGGAGTAGGATGAAACAAAAAGCAAATGAAAGCATAATAAAACCCTCGACACTTTTTTTTTGGTTTAGCGCTAAATTTTTTTTACACGCATTTGAAGTTGGTGAACTTTTATTATAATTATAATAATAATTGCTTAAAAATTGTATAAGGCGTATGATTAATTTTGTAATTGCCTTTAAATAACAATTATACGCAACGGTGAACAGTGGATTATTTGTATTAATTTGGCTATTCAGTAAAAAGGTACAAAAAATGCGTGTAAAATATAATCTAGCGCTGAATTAAAACAACGTCTTGATGGCTTTGTTATGTAAAATTTAAACTTTAATTTGCTTTTGGTTTCATTCTATTCCGATTTTAAATTTAGATTTTTTATCACTGTGTAATTATATCCTATCGAAATTTAGGTATTGTGAGACTTTTTTCATTTCGTAAGTCTTAGATTTCATGACATTTTTTAGTTAGAACGTCTCTCTTTTTGGGACCTCATTGTCCCTGCGTACGTTTCTGTCATCAATTATCAAGAATTTTAATAAAATCTCTAAAAAATCACATACTAAATAATTAATAGAAGTCGAAAAATCTACAATTTCAAAGAAACTAAAATTCCCGGGAATTCCCGCTCTATTTCCCGGGATTTCGGGATCGAAAATTTACGGGAATTCCCGTCCCGGGAATTCCCGTGAAAAACTCTAATACTGACCTATATGAAATTTGATATGACATATAAGGTCGGGAATTTTTAGGTATGGCAGATAAAAAGATATATGAATTTATTTATAATTATATCCCGAAAAAAATTTTCAAAATTTTCTAAGTCCCGGACAATAAAAAAAAAAAATTCAAGTCCTAAAAAATTTTATGAAAATTTTCCAAAGTCCCGGACACAAAAATTTTTTGGCAATTTTTTTGAAGTGAAAAAATCATTGAAAATGTTTTTATGAGAAATTAAATTTTTTTGAAAAGTTTTTGAGTTCCGAAATAAAAGTTTTTAAATTTTCTAAGACACAAACATTTTTTGGAAAATTTAAATCCCTTATAAATGATTTTAGAAAAAAATTAAAAATTTTTAATAATTTGCTAAGTCCCGAAAAAATTCCGAAGAATGCAATAAAAACTCTTCTAATTGATAATGTATCCAATCTGATAAAATAATTTCTAATTTCAAGTTTAAAATTCCAAAAAATTTTACCAGATTTCATCCAATTATATAAAAATTTATCTAATTTTAACAGATAAGATATGATTTAATACAATTAGATAGACCCATTTTTGGGATCAAACTTCATCAAATTTGATATTATTTTATCAAAAATAATAGAATTTGATATAATCGTATAATATTCGATCCGCCAATTTTCGGATCAAAATTAATATGGATTTACATAAAAGCATATCTGTTCATATATAATTAAATATTGCGCCATATAACTTTTTTTTACTCGGGTAGTTATTTATATTTATATATGGTTATGCATGAACTTTGATATGGGCATACAAGTTTATATATATCATTGAATTTTTCCTTGTTTTTTAATATGATAGCATACATATTCATATCTATTTATATACTGATCTACATGAAATTTTATATGACATATAAGGTCGGGAATTTTTAGATATGACAGATAAAAAGATATATGATTTTATTTATAATTATATCCCGAAAAAATTTTTCAAAAAAAAATTCAAGTCCTAAAAAATTTTATGAAAATTTTCCAAAGTCCCGGACACAAAATTTTTTTGGCAATTTTTTTGGAGTAAAAAAATCATTGAAAATGTTTTTATGAGAAATTTAATTTTTTTGAAAAGTTTTTGAGTTCCGAAAAAATGTTTTTAAATTTTCTAAGAAAAAAATGACAAATTTTTAATAATTTGCTAAGTCCCAAAAAAGTTCCGAAGAATGCAACAAAAACTCTTCTAATTGATAATGTATCCAATCTGATAAAATGATTTCTAATTGCACATTTAAAATTCCAAAAAATTTTACTAGATTTCATCCAATTATATAAAAATTTATCTAATTTTAACAGATAAGATATGATTTAATACAATTAGATAGACCCATTTTTGGGATCAAACTTAATCAAATTTGATATTATTTTATCAAAAATAATAGAATTTGATATAATCGTATAATATTCGATCCGCCAATTTTCGGATCAAAATTAATATGGATATTAAGGGTGTTCTTATTTTTTTATTTCGGATTTTTGTGTTGCACTGGGCAGAATTTTGTTCCTTTGTACTAAAAACTTTATAATAAAAAATTTGGAGTTAATCCGATAACTTAAAGTGGACGCGGAAACGACCTGAAGTTTGAATAACGGATTACAAGGGGAAAAAATTACTTTTTACTCATTTTCTCAATTTTTTCGATATTTAAAGTTAAGTTTGAATTCAAATGGTTACAGAATTGTGATGTGGAGTACATTATCTTTGTAACAAGGTAATAAAAACTAAAATCGGTTAAAAATCAGCCAAGTTATTACAACTGCCCCAGGCAACTAGCGTGTGGCAGACCACATGATCAAAGATTTCGAGTTAAATTTTTGAAATTGATTGAAATTATCTACTATAGCAACATTTTTTTATTCTTTACTTCCCAATGTACTAAGTTGATAGGTATTTTTCATATTGTGTTATGCTAACTTGTTTTAAATTAATGTTAAAATGGTCCAAATTTTTCAGCCCTGTTTTCAAATCTCCAATTTTAAATTTTAATATTTTTAGGCAAATAAAATTTAAAAAATCGACCATTGGACCATAGGATTTCGTTAAGCACATATAAGGGAATAAAAATTACAAAAATTGTAGTCATTCCTTTTTTCATTCGTCTAGTTTAGCGATTTTAATTCGGCGGATTTCGAGATAATAGTGATTTTGGTAACTTTTTTAGCTTTTAGTTAATTTTTTTATTTTTTTTAACAAACTTCGTATGTTTTCTACCGAATTACTACAGATCAATATAGAATACTTCAATTCCTTTACTCAGGGCAAAATTGAGATATGAAAAATTGACCCAGTTCAAGGTCAAAGGTCAAATTTTAGAAGAATTTTAATTTTTAAAGATTTACAGATTTTTTGAGCGGATATTAATGAAACCCCTAAATGTTATTTTAATAAGATATAAAAATTAATGGCTTATAAAAATTCAGAACATTAACCCTTAAGTGCTGTTGGGGTCTATATGACCCTATGAAATAATATACTTATATTTTCTCCATTTAATAAAAAAAAATATAGACCCCAATAGCACTTATGGGTTAATTTTCCGAATTTTAATAATAAATCATTTATGTTTAGTCATATTAAAATAACATCAAGAAGGAGTTTCATAAATATCCGCTCAAAAAAATTGTTAATCTTTAAAAATTCAAATTGTTCTCAAATTTGACCTTTGACCTTTAACTGGGTCAATTTTTCATATCTCAATTTTGCCCTGAGTAAAGGAATTGAAGTATTCTATATTATTCTGTAGTATTTCGATAGAAAACATATGAAGTTTGTTAAAAAAATATAAAAAAATCAACTAAAAGCTAAAAAAGTTACCAAAATCACTATTATCTCGAAATCCGCCGAAATAAAATCGCTAAACTAGCCGAATGAAAAAAGGAATGTCTACAATTTTTGTAATTTTTATTCCCTTATATGTACTTAACAAAATCCTATGGTCTAATGGTCGATTTTTTAAATTTTATTTGCCTAAAAAAATTAAAATTTAAAATTGGAGATTTGAAAACAGGGCTGAAAAATTTAGACCTTCTTAACATTAATTTAAAACAAGTTAGCATAACACAATATGAAAAATACCTATCACCTTAGTACATTGGGAAGTAAAGAATAAAAAAATGTTGCTATAGTAGATAATTTCAATGAATTTCAAAAATTGAACTCGAAATCTTTGATCATGTGGTCTGCCACACGCTAGTTGCCTGGGGCAGTTGTAATAACTTGGCTGATTTTTAACCGATTTTAGTTTTTGTTGCCTTATTACAAAGATAATGTACTCCACATCACAATTCTGTAACCATTTGAATTCAAACTTAACTTAAAATGTCGAAAAAATTGAGAAAATGAGTAAAAAGTCATTTTTTCCCCTTGTAATCCGTTATTCAAACTTCAGGTCGTTTCCGCGTCCACTTAAAGTTATCGGATTAACTTCAAATTTTTAATTATTAAGTTTTTAGTACAAAGGAACAAAATTCTGCCCAGTGCCAAGCAATTAAAGCATTTTAAATTTTTCCCTTACTGTTAAGAACACCCTTAATGGATATACATAAAATCATATCTGTTCATATATAATTAAATATTGCGTCATATAACTTTTTTTTACTCGGGTATATGGAATTTGATGCGAAAAATGAGTCGATAAAACCATATAAAATTCTATCAATGTTTCCCGAGTAAAAAAAAAACTTTTAAGATCTAATTTGATCTCAAAATTGGCTGTATCAAGTTGTATCAAATAATTATCTAATTGTATTATTTTAGATACACAAATATTAAAAATGATACAATTAGATCCGAATTTTGGTCACATCCAAATAAATCCAGTTGATCTTATTTTATATAAATAAATGTAGATTTATATAATTATATAAAGTCATATATATTTATGTATAACCTCAGATAAGAAAATGGAGCCATATAAAATCTTTCATATAATTAGATCTGAGCATATAAAAACTCATATATATTTTAATATTATTGTATCAAATTATATATTATTATATCAAAACTTTTTTACTAGGGGTTATTAAATTTTAATAAAACTTGATAAAATTTTATGCAAAAATTGGCCCCCTATATTTGATATAAAACAACAAAATTGTTTAATCATATGTAATTATATAAAATTATATCAATTTATATAAAAATTTATATAATTATATAGAATTACATAAAATTATATATTTTGATATAATTATATATAAATTGAAATAATTTTATATAATTTTATATATTTTTATATAATTTGATATAATTTTATGTTATTTTATATAATTATATATAATAATATCTATTCGCTAATTTTTCTAAATTTATATAAAAAATAGGGGGCCAATAGAGGGCCAATTATCAAATTTTATTAAAATTTAATCAACATTAATAGAATTTTATATGGTTTTATAGACTCATTTTTCGCATCAAATTCTATATAATAATATATGATGTTTATAAAATTATATATGACTATATCAAAACTTTTTTACTCGGGATAATACAGTTTGATAGAGACAATTTTCGGATAATTACTTATCTAATTCCGTCTGATTGGATCTAATAAGATGCAATTGGATAATATTTTACATAATTTTATCCACCATTTCTGGGATATAGTAATTGGATTAGTTTCATTTTTATTAGGGCAGGCAAAAAAAATCTCAAATTCTAAAACTTTTTCAATAGATAAATTGTTCTAAATCAATTTTTTTGTTCTTGTCAAAATAATATATACGGTCTATCCATATATAAACTTTTAAAGTTATCCTTTTAAATATAGAAGAAAAGTGGAATATTTTTAGCATTGAGCCCATTTTAAATACTATATCACGCAAATAAGTGCCACATAGATTAATATTTACAATTTGTTCTTTTAGTTTTTATATTTTTTTTTTGTTTAACAAGTATTTTGTTTTTGTGCGTGTTTTATAATTTGCTATTTTTTTGTTAAAAAATTTGTTTTCATTCGTTTATAAAAAAGTTATGTTACTTTCATGTTTCATGCCCCGTGGTGTTTATTATTCACTAAATGCCACAGGTTGTTTATTAAATTTAAGCAGCGAAAAAAAACAGTGTTGTAATACACCAAAAAAAAATTGTATAACAAAAAACAGTAAGTTGGGTCCAGGCCCCATTGGGTTTAGACAAGAGATGGGCGCGTGAGTGATTTTCGACTCACACTTACTCACGCTCACGACAGGAATTTTTGAATCACGCACACTCACTCACGACCATATTTTTTCTACTCACAATTACGTGAGTAAATTTAATACAACTCACACTCACGTGTGCTCACGCAAGCTTCACTCACACTCACGTTGACTCACACTCACGAAACTCTTATTTATAAAAAAAATTTCAATAACTAAAATTTCAAAAATCTTTAAAATTTTTTAGCAAAATTTAAAGTTCAGCGAAATTTTACATTTCTTTTTGCTTTTTTAAGCCAAATTTTACAATTTGTTGTTGCTTTTTTTTGGTACGAAGGGAAATATGAAGAGGAAATAAATCACGCAAGCTCAAGCCAAAAAAAAATCCACACTCACGCAAAAATCTTACTCACGCAATTTTTTTCCCACTCACACTCACTCACAATCACATGAGTAAAATTGAATTCAGTACGTGTATCACGCTCTAATCTGCTCATGTGCCCATCTATAGTTTAGACCTGCGGTTACCAACCTATGGTACGCGTACCACTAGGGGGTACGCGAAACTGTCGGCGGGGGTACTCAAAATTTTAGTAATTTGGACATTTGTTTTAGATTAACCTTTAAATGCTCGTTCCGCATCTGGCTTCCAAAGTTTTCCATAACGTCAGGTTTTTAAGAAAGTTGAGGTCAAAGTTTACAAAAAACGTATTTTTGTGAAATTTAGAGAGCATTTTTTTCCGATATTTTGAGATCTGACCACTTGTTTTCGATTAACCTTTCGATGCTGATTCCGAATATGGTTCCTAAATTTTTCTAAGATGCCAGGTTTTTGAGAAAATGTATGTCAAAGTTCTCAAAAAACGTGTTTTTGGGCATTTTTGAGACGGAGTGGTACCATTTTGTTAAGCTCAAAATGTCCTTTCATTGTACATATATACGGGGGTGTTTCATTCGAAAAAGTCACGGAATTGTTGATCTGCCCTTATATTAAAAAAAAACATTTAAAAAAAATCAAAAACATTATATTTCCGCCCTCTGTGAAGTGGTTTTGGAACTTTTTTTAGGAGTTAAAAAACGTCCGTTGTTTTTAATTTTGGTGTAGAATCGACTGGTGAAATCAGATTTGCAATATTTTCCGCTGTTTTTGCTCTGCAAAAAAATCAGCTCAAAATCCGCGTTTTCAGATGCATTGAACCACCCCAAGGAGCGAAAATTTTTCCCAAAAAATACCACCATTGTTTTGATCTCCCCTAAAGCCTTAAAAAAAATTATAATATGTACCTGCAGATCAAAAATTTCAAAATTAACTCTAATATTTATATGAGAAGTTTTTTAACGAAAACAAAAAACTCGTTAGGTGTACGCGGCTGACAAAATTTAAAATTAGGGGTACGCGATCCAAAAAGGTTGGTAACCGCTGGTTTAGACCCCTATGGCTTCAGACTCCATGATCCTGTAAGGATCGCCGTCAATTTTGATCCAACATTTTTGTCAGTTTCGCTCTATCGTGCTTAGTTTTTGGAAAACGGAAATTATGGGGCCCAATAGGGTCTTGAGAATCGTAAAAACTAAATAACTCGAAAAGTGTTACTCGTAAAATCGGTTGTTCTACGTGTCTAAGAGTTGTTCTAAGAGCTATAAAAGCTGTTGCATTTTTGTCGTGTCGCAGTAGTTACAGAGATATGTGCATTAAAGTGGTATTTTTGATTTTACAAAGTGTACGCAAAAAAATTTTTTCAAACCTAAAAATTATGTGATACAAGTTTGAATAAAATTACCCCGTGGAGCTCGGCGATCAAAGTTTGGGATTTTTAAACATTAAAAAAGATGTCTTCCGATGCATCATATGAATTTACATCATATTTTTATACATATTTTAATTCGATGAATTTAAAATTTCAAATGGCTCGCTTTGATTTAAGTTTTGGTTTGTTTGAAAATTTACACCAAAACTCTAAACTTTGGTCTGATATGGCTCAAATTAAGTTTAAATGAAATTTTGTTTCAATCACGTAGGAAGAAACCGCCATTTTTTTGACAAATTTCAAATGGCGATATTTGGTAAACCGCTTAAACGATTTTAGATTTTTTTTTGATATTCATGCTTTGATATGCATGCTTAAATTACAAAAATAGCATATTCTTCTTTTTTTATACCCTACACCACTCTGTGGTACAGGGTATAATGAGTTAGTGCTGATGTTTGTAACTACCCGAAATATTAAAAAAAAAAAAAAAAAGTATACCGATCGACTCAGAATTACTTTTTGAGTCGATTTAGCGATGTCCGTCCGTCCGTCTGTCCATCTATCGGTTTAAGCACGATACAGGTCGCAATTTTCAATCAATTGATTTGAAATTTGAAACTTAAGCTTCTTGTGGCCCAAGGACAAAGCCTATTGAAATTGGAAAAAAATCGGTCCATGTTAAGACCTAGCCCCCATACAAACGCCCCCTTTGAATTTCGCTTAAATGTCTCTAATAGCCGTATTATAATAGATATAGTTTTGAAATTTAGCAGGTAATTTAAAAATTTTTAATGTACTAACTATCATACTAAATTTCAAAGGAATCGGGTCAGTCCTTCTGGTAGTCCCCATACAAACCACCCTCCCGATATTCACATAATTTCCTCCAAAATTCATAAAAATGAAAATATTTGATTAAAATTTTTAAAAGTGTTAAACGTGTACTTTGGTAACCTAATCGCATCGGAATACATTTGGACCATTTTTGGACTTAGTCCCCATATGAAAATTTCGACCGATATTCAGTTAAATCGGTCTATTGACAAAAAAAATAAACCAATTCCACTAAAATTTGATCTGTGCGTGTTTTCTACACCAAATAAAGATCTAACAAAAGACAGATCCAATCGGTCCATGTTTGGACTTGGGACCCATTTTCCGGAAAACACTGGTGTAGGGTATCATATGGTCGGTATTGACCGACTATAACTTTCTTACTTGTTTAATTTAAAATTTTTCAAAAATTTTATGGAAATTTTCCAAAAATCCAAAACTTTGATCAAAGGGCGCAAATTTTTGTCGGATTTGGCTGAATAATAACACAGGCCAACACTTTTTTTTGCCCGGGTTCTGATAGCTAATTTTGGGTATTAGGGGTACGCTGATTTCAAATCTGGCTATCGTTTTTTTGAGTCAGCTCTAGTTTTCGAGATATAGCCTAAGGAAACTTTGAAAAAAGGCTGTTATTGGCATGTTTGTGAGTCTATATTAATCAACACTATTCTTACATCCAAAAAGTGAATGACGATTTTAGGTATGTTGGATATGCTGATACCAAAAATGCTCTTACTTTTGTTGAGCCATCTTTAGTTTTTGAGATATCGCCAAAATAAAATTTTTAAATTTATGACCTCTTTAAATTTGTCTGAATATTTATGCCCTTTTTAATAACTCGAAAAGTAAAGCTGTCAGAAAAAAAGCTAATACCAGTTTTGGAATCCTCCAATATAGTTTAGTTCGTGTTTAAAACTGAGGCACTAAATTTTTTTTTGGAAATTATAGCCAAGCAAAATTGGTAAAAAACGCACATTTTCGACCCTTTAACAGCGATTTGCTCGCGAACGCGAGCTGATGGAAACAATTGGATAACAGATTCGGAATCAGCAAACTAAAATCCATATAAATCAGTTGTCAAAGGTCAGGCAAATTGAAAAAGTTCAAATTATGTCAACCTGTGTAATTGCTCATTTTTAAAAATATCATATATTTTTCATGTAGTGACCCTAATGTATTTTTTTTTTTCGAAATTTTTGTATTTTTAAACGAAAGCCAAAACAACAGACATGATCAAAATGATTCGTTCACGAACTATTGAACGAAAACAATAACAATAAATGACCGATTGAACTAGACGATGGAAAAACATACATGTTCAAAATGATTCGTTTACGAACTGTTGAACGAAAACAATAAATGACCGATTGAACTAGAAGAACGAACTAGGTCTTTTATCTGAAATGAACGCAAAATGAGCGCTCACTCAACTGAACGATTAAGCACAAGTCTAGATTATACTCAATTGAAAATACGCAAACATTCGATACTCAACTTGAAGGCTAGTTCCTGAATCTTGGCATATACATATGTAAAGTTTTTAATTCTACTGGTCAGGTATCAGCAAAAACAATCCGATGTGTAAAAAGTTTCACTTAAAATTCACGTGCTGACAATGCGCTAACTTTAAAAGAAAGACAAGAAAAAAACTTACGCAGTGTTTTTTGCAATAATTAAAAATTTTCTTATAAAAATAGAAATTTCTGAAATATAAATGGAAATTTCTGAAATTTAATTTGTATTTTCTGAAATAGTGTAGTCAGGACTTTGAACTTTTTTTGACATAAAAATATTTAATTTTTTTAACAATAATACTACAAAATAAACTACAAACAAGTAAGGGTGTTAAATTCGGCTGTGCCGAATCTTTTATACCCTCTAATATGCAAAAAAATAAAAAAAAAATTGCAGGGTCGTTTTTTTGGTGTGGTGTGGGGGGGGGGGGGGGGGCGCTGGTAGTGGTAATTGGGGGGGGGCAAATTTCTTCTCGACTATGCGTTTAAAATTCATTCTTATGATTTTTGTACTAAAGAAATACAAGTCCATCTTTATTTAAAAAAAATTTGTATTCCACGCCCATAAAAGGGGGTCGGACCGAAAAAAACGATATTTTCTAATTCTCCCTGTCCAAGTGCTGGACTTTAAACTTCTTCTAGCATAAAAATGTTGCATTTGTTAAACAAAAACACAAAAAATCATGTAAACACATTGTATTTTTCAGAGGTTGGTTTAGTTCTTCAAGGGGGAATTTTTTCCACTGTTCCGATTTTGCTCATTTGCGAACTTAACCTGCCTAGGAACATAAGACATATTCGTGCCAAATGTCGGGAGTCTAGCTGTTTTATTTTGGACTGCATCGTATTAACTACAGATGGACAAACGGACGAACAGACGGACGGACATCGCTAGAATGTCTTAGAATCGATCTCTAATCATAAATATATGGGGCATTCCATGTCAAATCGGACACTTTGACAATTTTTTTTTTAGATTTTCCCAATTTGTTTACAGTTTTTAGTACCCTTCGAAAACTCCTTCGTGGTAAATTTTCAGATTTTTTTGATGACTTACTTCAGACGCTAGTTGTAAAAGATGCGCTTCACCAGGAGTAGATGAAACGATGGAACACATACTTTGTCACTGCCCAGCTGTGGCAAGGAGTCGCCGATCCACTGCCGGTCAGATAAGTTTCGGTACTTTGGAGGATATAACGCAAATGGATCTTAGGATATTGAAAAGATTCGCAATGACTTTGAACGTGTTTAACTTGCACCGCTAGCGGAAAAAAGTTTTGTGGTACCGCTATGGACCAAGAGGTCTATGCGAGGTGTCAATCGGACACCGCCACCCTAACCTAACCTAACCTAACCTTGATGACCCGTTCAAAAGGTATCGAATTTTTAAAAATTGGTAGTTTGTTCCTTTACTCAAACTTCTTTTACTCATAACTTCTTCAATAAGGGCACTATTAGGGCAGTTAGATCGGTTGAAGCAAATTTTAAAAAATGTCGTTTTGTGTGGGAGCCCCCTTAGAAATTGAAGATAGGGTATTAGTTTGTTCCAAAGAAATGTTAAGATGTAAAAATTAATGAGGGTCAGTCTCATAAATGACCCCTCTATGACGCACCATTGGAGCAGAAGAAATGATTTTAAGTTTGGAAAATTACAATAAAATTTTTTCAAAAAATTTTTAAATATAGTAATAATCGTTATCCTCCTGGGCAAAACATTTTTAGAATCGATAGAAGTTTTACACAAAAAAATTTCAAAAAAATCGAAGAGTACAAACATTTTCAAAAATGAGATTAAAATTTTCCCTGCAAATAAAACGATACAACATCGATTCGCCGGTTGTATTGCCGATACGATAAATGTTATTGCGGCATTTATCGAATTCGTATCGCCGGCGATACTCCTTTAGGGAGAAACTGTTACCCGACGGCAATACATCCCGGCGATACGAAAACGATTCGTCTTGGCGATAAAAGGGCAATATCGCCAGATAATCGTATAAACGAAAAATAATAGATTTGTATGTATCGCCGGAATATCACCAAAATGATAAACCGGCGATACAGCCATATCGATTCCCTGAAGCTGAAAATAGACATTATTTTTTTCATTCATATTTTAGACATGTTAACAGGACTAAAAACATTTGCATTCACCTGAAAAATATATCCGCAACATTCGCTGAACTTTTTATTTTATCTTTGAACGCAAATTTGTTTTTTTCGGCCAAATTTATATTCTTTCAAAGATTTCTTGTTGTGCTTGATAAATTATTTTATTTTAAATTGACAAAGAAATAAAAATTTTCAATATTTTTTATTTGTTTATCGCCAAAATATCGTTCGTATGAGAAAACGGCGATATAATAAAAATACTACTTTGATTTTTTATTGAAATGATAAATTTTCGTATTGCCGCAATATCTTTTCGGCGATATATCGCCCTATTGTTTGCAGGGTTAAAACTTAAAAATCGCATACTAGAGCGCTTTTAAGAATTTTTTGGGATTTTTTTTTTAAAAGTAAGTAAAACAAGTTAAAAAAAATTATATTTTGCTACTTAAAATAAAAAGTACTATTTGGGTACTTATTTTACATTATCATTATAAAATCGATAAGAAAATCTTATATGGGACTTTTTTTCAAAAAAGTTTTTTTATAAAAAAGGTACTATTTAAAACAAGTAAAAAAGTTAAATTTGGCCTTGCCGAATGTATTGATACCCTCCACAATTTCAAAAAGATTATTGCAAAAAACTTAAAAAAAAAAAAATTTCAACGAAAAAAAATTTTCAACGAAAAAAATTTTCGAAAAAAATCCGCGATTTTTTCTTTTTTTTATCAAAAAATGTGTTCGTACTTGTTTAAGAACCTTTCGGTGTTCAAGTATGTTCACATATGTCAACAAGCAGCCGAATTAAAGCATTTTGTATTTTTAGGTTATGTTGAATGTACCAACATTTTTGAGGTGTCCTTACATTTTCGTTCATAACTCTTGAACCGCTTAACCGATATCGCTCAAATGCAATACCAAACTGCTCAGGAGAACTTCCAATAAATATGTTAAGTTTGAGTCATCTCCGTGTAATATTTTGGTAGTGATCACCATTTCCACAGACAGACGGACAGACGGACATCGCTAGAATGTCTTAAAATCGATCACTGATCAATAATATATATACTTTACGGGGTCCTAGACCGATATTTCGATGAGTTACAAACGGAATGACAAACTTATATATACCTTTTATCAGGGTATAAAAAAACAAAAATTTTGAAACAAAAAATTTGAAATTTGGACCATTATTGATGAAGTTATGAGTAAAAGAAGTTTGAGTAAAGAAACAAACTACCAATTTTTAAAAATTCGATATCTTTTGAACGGGTCATCAAAAAAATCTGAAAATAAACCACGAAGGAGTTTTCGAAGGGTACTAAAAACTGTAAACAAATTGGGAAAATCTAAAAAAAAAAATTTAAAGTGTCCGATTTGGCATGGAATGCCCCATATATGCTTTATGGGGTCCTAGACCGATATTTTGATGCGTTACACACGGAATGACAAAGTGAGTAAAAATACGTTTTCAAAGGTGGTTTACATCATTTTCAATTGTATTTTAGAAATATTCAACTGAGCTTCAAAAATATCCAATTGTATTTAAGAGTTTTTAATTGTGTTTCAAAAATAGTCAATTATATTTCAGATTTTTTAATTGTATTTCAGATATAGTCAAATGTATTCATCTTTATTCTGCTTAAATCAGTTTTGAAAAGATACATGAATTCACTGCATCTTTATAGCGCTTTGGGTGGGTGGGACTTTTCGCAGAGGTGGAAAGTTTCTGATTTGCCACTCACTTGGGAGTGGCCAGGACGATTCCCTTGTTGAACTGTCCAAGCAGCTAACTACTTCCGGTCTTAGACCAAGTACCCCCCGGGCAATGGCTTTGTAGCATCCGCTTTAAGGCTAGCCAGAGTTAGAAGGCGCCACAACCATGTATCCTGAATGGTCGAAAGGACGTCTCAGGAAAGTAGGCGATAACCGCTGAAACATGGTTGCATCGTGGGATTGGACACGTAGATAGCAGCCCTATCACCAATCTAGGGGACGAGGGTTAGCAGCCCACATTCCCGAATCACAAATTGCTAACAAATCGCTAATGGCACCCTATGCTCCAATGGGAGTTAGAGCAACACATATATAAATTATAGCGCTTAATCAGCGCTATAAAATAATGCTTAAATCATCGCTCTAAGGACACGTGATTGCAGTGCATTTTAAGAGCGCTTTTTTAATGTATTCAATTAGCGTTCTCAACAGTGATGCCAACTTTTTACAGGCAAAACGCGCAAAACAGTGACTCAAAAAGCGCTAAAAAGCGCTAAATTTTAATAAAAAAAAGTGCCAAAAAGCGCTAAAAAACTATGTTTAATTACACGGTCTATTCGCATAACAAGTCTAACAAATGGCTAAATATAATTTTCAAATTAAATTTTTTTCTGTTTCTATTATAAAACTCACATTTTTTTTATTTTTCACATTTCTATGGTTGTACTACAGCATCTACGTGAAAAATATGGATTTAGAACTGTTATTATGACGTTTCTGTTGTAAAATGTACATTTTTTCATGTAGTGATTAGTTGTAGAAAGAAAGCGCCAAAGGCGCTAAATGATAAAGTAAAAACGCGCCAGTTTAGCGCCTTTTTTAAAAACGCGCTAAATTTAAAAAATGCGCTTTTTGGGTGGTCAGAAAGCGCTAAATCTAGCGCGTAACGCGCTGAGTTGGCATCGCTGGCTCTAAAGTGTGACATCGCCTTAGAGAATCATGCATGAATTCAGCAGATTTGGAAGCGCTCCTAGAGTTTCCTTTCCAAAAGCTGCTGCCAGTTCGGCAAAGTTTCTACTGGGGAATGTTACGAAATATTTATTTTAAAAATTGTTTTTTTCAGTGCAGTATATTTTTGAATAATATTCAGCTAACCAGTTTTGCTGACCTTAAAATTTTTTTGAAGCAATTTTATTTGTTGTTAGAAATAAGCAAAATTTTGTTTTGTACTGTTTTTATAATTTTAATAAAATTTCCAAAAACTTTTTTCTTTGAGTGTAGCTGTGTGTTAGTAGTAGTTACATACATGTTTGTTTTTTTTTGTGTTAAACTCACACTTACATATGTAATACATTTTTTTTATTATTATTTTACTATCAAAAGTAGTTGGTTTTTTTTTTTTTTGGTAGATTTAAAGTTGGTTTTGTTTGTCTTGTGGGTTTTTTTTGTTGTTTTTTTTTTTATTATGGCAGCTTTAGGGCTCATTGTCAATGTAGTAGAGGTATAATATGGCTACAACATCATCATCATTTTATTCAGCAACGTCGTGGGCGTCGGTGTCGGCATCGTTGGGGTCAACGCCATAGTCATCTTTAAATCTCTTTTATTTTTAAATTTTAAATATATTTGCGGTTATTTCGACAGTATCATTTGTTATGGAATTTGTTGTAAATGTGGCAAAGGATGTTGTTGCGGCTGCGGTAGTAATTGTTGTTGTAACTGCTGATGAGCCCCGGCTGCAGCTGATGCCAATGATGAGGTAGTGGCTGCCAATAATGATGATGCTGTCTCTGTAAAATTTTTACCAAAACGAGCTCTATCCATGGTCTCCTTCATTAAACGCTCATTTTCTTGGCGAACTAGATGAGAAATTTTTTTAAAAGAAGAAAAAAAATTTTAAAAAAAGAAAGAAAAGAGAAGAAAATAAGGTAAATTAATATTAATTTTCTTTGGAAAAAGATTATAAAAAAAGCTTTTTGTAAAAAATGGAACATTTTATATAAAATATTATTGTTATTTAAAAAATAAAACTCTTGATGCTTTTGGTTAAAAACTGTAGTCAAAGTAAATGCCTGTTGATGAATAGTATATTTTATTAAGAAATTCATCAATCCAGACTATTTACTTTAAATACAATTTACCAGGAATTATCTGTTAATTTCTTATTTAAATTTTTTTTCACTTACAAAGGCTGTAGATTTTGATGTTTAAGTATTTATATTAAGAAACTGTTTAAAGAAATTAAAAACAAAAAAATTGTTAAAAGAATACTTTAAAAAAATAAAGAATTTAAGAGTATATACCAAAAAAACAGGCATTCTTTTCCCTTTTTGTTTTTCTTAAAAAGAAGAAAATTAAATGCTTTTTTTTTGTTGCAAAAACTGCAATATTTTAAAATTTTTTCTTTCAAGTCCTAAAAGTATGCTTCAAATTTTCTAACAGAGCAATTTTGTAATTCTCTTTAAAGTATGCTACAATGAACAATTTTAACAAAATCCTTAAAGTATGCTTCAATTTTCAAACTTAATAAACTATGTTGGCTGTTTTTCTGTATTTCTTGCTTATGTTTTATAATATACTTTTAGGCTAATAAAAACAACATTATATTTAAGCGATAGAGATAGTTTTATATATTTTTTGTTAAACATTAAACTTAAAAATTCATCTGGGTTATATTCAGAGATGGCACTAATTAAGTAGATAATAGAGTATTCAAAACCGAAAACTGGTTAACCGGTTATTTCAAGCTTAGAAACTCGACCGGTTTCGAATAGTTTTGAATTTCCAATATTCGAGAAACCGGTTTTTTTTTGAGTCTGTTAACCGGTTTTTATAAAATGTTATAATAAGGACAGATGTCTGAATTTATTATTAATTGTGCTCTTGAAACAATTCAATAAAAACAAATTTTTAAATACGGATTTCATTTCTCAATTGGAAAGAATTCAAATTTAGTTGTTTTTTCAATAAACCAAACATTACCGTTGAAATATCGAAGCAATATTACCTAAAAGTCAGATATTATACAAAAACGATAGTTTTTTATTATAAAATGTACCATGAAAATATGATATCGTCGATAACCATATCGTTTCGGTATGAAATTACGAACCCGTGTAAAAAAATAATTAGATCAAAACATATCTCTTTTGATAAAAACATATATGGATCATATCTAAATGGATGTAATCAGATCTACTCCATATATATTCACATCTGCTTCAGATATGTTTTGATCCGTAAATTGAGTCTATCTGGCATATATGGCATATATGATCAGACATTTTCAGATATGCTCATATATGTAAAATTGTCAGATAGACTCAATTTACGGATCACAACATATCTGAAGCAGATGGAGTAGATCTGATTACATCCATTTAGATATGATCCATATATGTTTTTATCAAAAGAGATATGTTTTGATCTAATTATTTTTTTACACGGGAAATCATTTTTCGCTGTCGAAGTTTCCAACGAAATTGGGCGACAGTGAAATCACCACAACTTTGGAATGTTATCAAAATTTGATTAACCCATTTCGATCCTCCGTTCGATTTTTCGAACAGTAGAGAACACCTTTTTCAAAAAATTATTTATGTATGAAAAAGGTTGAATTTCGGATAAATATGGTTACGAATGTTAAGTCTCATCTTTCTGCAATTAAAAAAAATATCCCCACTTTACCACCGCAATTTATATGTCCATGAAATGCAATGCAAATCAGAACAGAAATTGTTTCAAGCAAAAACGAAAATTTAGTATTTTTTGATTTTCGGCTTTCAATTTTAATACCCTCCAACCAAAGTATGGGGGTATACTCACTTTGTAATTCCGTGTGTAACGCATCGAAATATCGGTCGGGGACCCCATAATGTAGATATATTATTGATCAGTGATCGATTCTAAGACATTCTAGCGATGTCCGTCTGTACGTCCGTCTGTCTGTCCGTCCGTCTGTGGAGGACACGATACAGTCCAAAATAAAAGAGCTAGACTCCTGAAGTTTGGCACGAATATGTCTTATGGTAATAGGCTGGTAAAGTTCGAAGATGGGCAAAATCGTACCACGGGGGAAAAAGTTCCCCCTTTAAGAACTAAACCAACCTCTGAAAAAACGTAATTTTTTATAGATTTTTTGTACTTTTGTGTCAGAAGAGTTTAAAGTCCTGTAGTTGGATCCAGAAAGGTTGTCTCCCACCACCAAAACCTGCCCCCCCCCACAAAAAAAAAGACGCCCCTGTTTTTTTTTAACGTGTTGGAGGGTATAAAAGATTCGTCACGGCCGAATTTAACACTCTCACTTGTTTTGATTAATTTAAATTTTTTATTTTATTATCAAATTCCACTAATTGGAATCATTTTGAAACTATTTATTTTGAAAATAATGAAATAAATTAATAAAATAGCAAATAAATCCAAATCTTAAAATTGCATAAAAAGTTGAAAGGCAGGTTTTCCTGGGATAACGCCACATTGAAAAATTTTTTTGACAAGATTTTTGAAATCAGCGGGTACATTTTTCCAAACAAGAAAAATAAAATTGAATCTCGGTCAAAAATGGGTTAAATTGGATACCGTAAACGGTGTCATACAGATGATATTATTTTCGCAATCACTTATCGATTTTGTGTTTATTGGGCTATAACTTTTTTTGTAAAAATTTAATTAAGTTTAATTTATTTTTAACCTGAAGAATAAAAACCGGTTTAACCGGTTTTTTGCCTAAAACCGAAACCGAAAACCGGTTTTTTAAAAATAAGCTTTTTCGAATAAACCGAAAACCGGTTTTTGAAAATGGCCGTTTTTTGATTACACTAGTAGATAAATAAAATACTTGTTTTGCACTGAATGAATTTTGTTAATTACGTCTATAAAAACGTACATTGATTCTATGAAAAAAATCATTAGAAGTCAGCCAATGATAGGTTAGGTTGTCATTGGCAGCCAATGATGCCCTTCATAGAATCTATGAAACAAATTCATAGAAACCAGAAACCTATGAAAAAGTTCAAAGGCTATAAAAAAATATTATTTTTCAATTCTACTTATTTTTATTTATTTTCTTATTTGAAGGGCTTATTGCAAGAACTTGATAAGCAACATTCTATTTTTTGGTGTTTTTCGCCTTCTACTGATGTTTCATTGAAAGATTTTTGCCAGAAGTTTTGTTTAAACCCTTCGTACAAGTATCTTAATTATGAAAGTTCTTCAAAAGATTATTTTTTTTATCAATATTTCAATAGTTTTTAAAGCAAAAACCACCATAAAATGAAATGTTGCTTATCGAGTTTAAAAATAAGCCCTTCACATAAATTTTATTTATTTTTGTTATTATTTTATTTATTTACAATTTTCTTTTTTTAAAAATTAAATGTTTTTTAACTTATCCGCACCGAGATTCGAACAGCTAACCAGTTGTTCGTGAACCTTAGTCTCTAGCCACTTAGCTAAAGTATATAAACAAGTAATAACACTTAAAATTCATTTTGTTTAATATTCTGCTTTAACATATTGAGTTTGTATCTATGCTCTGTCCAGGCGCGGATCGAGCTCTTGGGTTTGGGGGAGGAAAAATTATTTTTTTTATTAAATTTTTTTTTTTTTGCAGGGAATCTCAGTTTGGACTTTCATCATTAGTTAAGGTTTTTAGTGTTTACCTCTTCCTTTGATTTTTTATAAAAACTTTTACAAATTTTAAAAACTTATTCCTATAGAAAAGATTGAAAAACTTAAGAAAATGTTTGATATTTTAAAAAATGTGTCCTCAAGAAATTCTCCGGTCCTTTTTTTGATTGCAAAATACCCATATTCTAAAATATTTTTCCAATAGAAAATAAGTATGTCAGATTTCAGACATGTTTATTCAAAAAAAATTTACTGATTTTGAAATTTTTCTGACAAGGGAAGTCTCCCTAGTGTCACCCGCGGATCTTTATGGAATTGGTTTTATTTTGTAGATCAGAAAAAATAAAGGGACAAGTATTTTTTTTTGCGGCCCAAATTCATATTTAGGGGGTAAAAAGGAGGGGGGAAGACAAGGCCATTTTTCAGTTTTTTCACTTATCTCCTAAATTATGCAAAGAAACCTAGTCATGTTACATACCAAATGAAAGGTCTTTGGAAAACCTATCTACGTGTGCTAAGAACTTGTCCAAACATGGACAACTTTTCGCCATATTAAGTAAAATACCAAAATTTTAGGACATTTTTGTTAATAAGTCAAAAAATATTAACTTATTTGGCCCGTTGTTAGCACCACGAGATAGGTATTTTTAATACCTTTAATACGATACCACACATGCCTATATTAATTTTGTTTAAATATGCGTAAATCGTAAAAAACTGAAAAAGGTCAATTTCCTCCAAACAAATCGAACCCCCCTAAAAATGAGTTTGGGCCGCTAAAAAAAATACGTGTCGAATTAATTTTCGTTCTTAACAACATATCCAAATTTCATGAAGGTCGGAGGGTGACACCAAGGAGACTTCCCTTGTGAGTCATTTGCTTAAAGAGAAATTTTAGAAAATATGAAATTTTTTCTACAAAAATTTTTCCTATAGAAAAATTTAAAGATTCCGAGACTTTTATCCTAAAAAAAATTTAAAGATTCAAAATCATTTTTTCTATAGAAAATTTTTAGATTCTTGGACATTTTCATAATGAAAAATTCTCACATAATTTCCCTTTCCTTTTTACTCATCTTCTTCTCAGATTTTTTCGAAGAAGAATTATTTAATTTTTATACCCTCCACTTAGTGATAGAGGGTATATATAAGTTTGTCATTCCGTTTGTAACTCATCGAAACATCGATCTGGTACCCCATAAAGTATATATATTCATGATTCCCGATCGATTTTAAGACATTCCAGCGATGTCCGTCTATCCGTCTGTCTGTCTGTCTGTCTGTCTGTCTGTCTGTCTGTCTGTGGAAAATGCTGTCGCGGACAAAATATTGCACCGAGATGACTGAAACTTAACATATTTATTGGAAGTTCTCCCGAGAAGTTTGGTATTGCATTTGAGCGATATCGGTTCAGCGGTTCAAAAGTTATGAACGAAAATGTAAGCACACCTCAAAAATTTCAGTTCATTCAACATAACCTAAAAATACAAAATGCTTTAATTCGGCATCTGGTTGACATATGTGAACATTATTGAACACCAAATGGTATTTAAACAAGTACGAACATATTTTTTAACAAAAAAAAAAAAAAATTGCGGATTTTTTTTACCAAACTTTTTTTTCCCGGAAATTTTTTTTTCAAAAAATTTTTTTTTTTCAAAAGTAATTTCCTTTTAAATAAAGGTTTTTGCAATAACCTTTTTGAAATTGTGGAGGGTATCACTACATTCGGCAAGGCCGAATTTAACTTTTTTACTTGTTTCTAATAAAAAATTCTCAGATTTTTAATTTAATAAATTTTCAGATTTATCCTATAGAAAAATTGATAGATTTTTCCATAAAAATTTTCAGATTATTCTAATAGGAGATTTTCCAGATTTTTTTTTTTCTAAGAAAAATAAAAAAAAATCACAAATTTTGCGTCTACACAAATTTCCAAATTTTTTGCCTAGAAAAATTCCCAAATTTTTTGTCGGGAAAAATTCTCATATATTTTTAAAGAAAAATTTTAATATTCTGAGACTTTTTTTATATAGAAAAATTTTAACATTCCGAAAAATTTTAAGATTCTTTGACATTTATCATAGAAGATTTTCTATAAAAAAATTTCTCGTACTTAAAAATTCTCAGATGTTTTCTATAGAAAAACTCTCAGGTTTTCCTATAGAAAAATTCGCAAATTATTCATATGTTTTTTTTAATTTTTCGTAGAAAAATTCTCAAATTTTTTCATAAAGAAAATTTTAAGAGTACGAGACATTTTTCTTTTAGAAAAATTTTAAGATTCTTAGACGTTTTTCATAGAAAAAAGATTATTTCAATTTCCTTTTCCCTGTCTTTTTTCGCTCTCCTCTTCTTTCCTTTCCTTTCTTTCTTTTTCTTTTCCTTTTTTTTCTTTTTTTTTCTTTCGAATTCGGTTTGGGGGGGGGGGAAATTCCCTTCCCCCCCGTGGATCCGCGCCTGGCTCTGTCACAATGCTCTGCAAAAACCTGCGTGTGTGTTTGTAGAAAACAAAAATTTTGTGTATTTCCAACAAAGAAACGTTAAAACTAAGTGTTAGTTGGCGAGATTTTTCTCCTTTGGTGGCGCTGATAGCTAAGGCGTCGACAAAAACCACTTCAGCCGGTAGGTCTTACGTTCGAGCCCCGGTCAGGGCAGCAATTATATTTTTTTTAAATGTTTTTTATTTTTTTTTTTATTTTTTTAATATATTTATTCAACTATTTTAATTATTGTAACATTATTTTTACTATTAAAAAAATAAAAGTCATATTGATGAAATTGCCTTCTATGAATGACATTCATTAATTCTATGATTTTTTTCTATGAATTTAATAATATCTATGAATAAAATTCTATGAAATCTTTCACAATACTAATGAACATTTATTTAGCCAATGAATTGTTTCATAGATTCTATGAATTTGGTCTTATGAAATTTGTTCATAGATATTATGAACAATAATTCTTTCAATGTGTTATCTCGGATAAAAAATCGTGTTTCTCCAACCGCCGCTTCAAACCAGTGTTGCCATAAATGGAGGTTGTGTAAAATGCTGGATCAGAAAAAAATTACATTAGTTGCTGGATTAGAAACCCACCTTTACCCATTGATGAATGTTGACAAATACATGAATTATGGTTTGTGCACTTAATTTACACAATCTTATCAAAAAGGGCCGGGGCAAAAAAAAATAGAACTTTCCGGATCCTCTTAGTTTTTAAGTACACACAAAAAATTTTGTAAGAAAATTCAACTGAAAAAACGTTTAAAACAATCTTTTTTTTAAAAAAAAAAACGGACTACCTACATTTCATTTGAAACAACATACTTTTTCAGTTATTTTTAAAAATTAATAAATGACTAGACATTCCGTAAAAACAAATGATATTTAACTGTTTACAAAATTTTATTTTGTTGAGTAAAAATATTTTTTGGTTGAATACCAAACTACAAAAACCGTACTTCTGTAAAATTATACGGTATAATCAGTCACAAATAATTTAACTGTTAAAAATATTTTTCCGTAAATTTTGTAGTTTATTTTTTTAACAACTGTATAAATCAATCAATATTTTAGTTTCCTTGAAAAACAAACGATAAAACGTTTAAAACAACTTTAACTAAATTTTTTTAACACTCAAAATATTTTGTAGGCAAAAACAAATGAAAAACACATTTAAAACCAGTGAATAAACAATTGAAAACCATTCCAGTAATTATTCATTTGTTTTAACAAACATCAACAATTATTTTTTACTGTTGACAAAATTTTCTAAAATAAATAACATTAAACATTAAAAAATTACTATTTTTTCATTCTTTTTTAAAAACAAATTCGAAAAAAAATATTTTTTTAACAAACTGTATAAATCAATCAATATTTTAGTTTCCTTGAAAATCACACGATAAAACGTTTAAAACAACTTTAACTAAAAACTTTTTAACACTCAAAATATTTTGAAAAACACATTTAAAACCAGTGAATAAACAATTGAAAACCATCCCAGTAATTATTCATTTGTTTTAACAAACATCAACATTTATTTTTTACTGTTACATTAAACATTAAAAAATTACTGTTTTTTCATTCCTTTTTAAAAACAAATTCGAAAAAAAAACCCTACGAAAACATTAAAAATTTATGATTTCGTATGTTATTTTTTTACAATTTTTTATTGAAATATTTTTTTAAAAATTTTTAATAAAATTATGGGGAATCGATCCCGCAATCAACTACATTCTGGCCAGACACTCTACCCATCCTGCCAAAGTCACTTGATACAAATATGTTTTTATATTTCTATAAATAATTTTTTGAAATTTTTTTAAAAAAAATAACCTACTTGTGTAGGTAAAAACTAATGATATCTCATTAAAAAATACCAACAATTTAATAAAAAAATGCCGACAAAATAAAAAAAAATACTTACACTTATCATTAAAAATTTAAAGAATAATCAGTAGTTTTTACTTACAGAACAAAAATAAATGACTTTAAAAATTAAATGTTAATGAAAGTCTTTATTGTTTAGTATGTTATTTTTGAAACAAAGGACAGAAGTAGTCATTAATAAAAACTGAACATCAAACAAATGTTTTTTCTTTTAAAAACGACTAAACGTAAAACTTTTTAAATAAACTACACTCAAAATAATACATTAGTAGATTTACTATTTTTTTTTTGCTAATGCTGGTTAGCTAACTTTTAGCAAATTTTTAGTTGAGATTAGCATGTTAGCAAAAATATCTTGTAAACTTCATTTAGCGCTTTAGCAATTTTAAACAAAATTTGAACTAATTTTTTTTGCTAGATTTAAAATTGAGTTGACCAAATTTTTACAAGCTTTTTTGCTAATATTAGCAAAATAAATGGTAAATTTTTTTTTATTTTCAGAAAACTTAAAATCGAGCTCTCCATAGTATCGCCGGCCTTCTTCACATGTGTGGACCCTAATAGGCCCTAACTTTGGATACAAAAAAGTTAGCATTCCCGAAAATTTTAAAATGCTCATATCTCGGTAAATATTGCCGACACAACAAAAAGTCTAAAACCATTTTTGTAGCTCCAAAACACGTAGAACAAGACCGCAAAATAGTCAAAAGCTCTCCGAGTATTATTTTTGAAGTTATCGAGTTTTTTAATTCTCAAGACCCCAGTGGTCCCCTATAATCACGTATCTCAAAAACTAAGCAAGGTAGAGCGAAACGGACACAAATTTTGGATCAAAAACTATGACGATTTTTAAGGAACCCAACTAGGTCTAGGCCCATCGGGGTCTGGACCTATCGGGTCCGAACCCAATGGGGTCCTCAGATGTGTATGAACTAAGTTAAAAAAAAATTTAGTTAACTAATTATTGGCAAACATTTTTGCTAACTTTAGCAAAAAAATTGTGGGTTCAAAATCAGCAAATTTTCTTGTAGGTTTACAAGCTTTTTTTGCTAACATTACAGTTTTTTTTTTTTGAGTGCACAGTTAATGACATAATTTTTTGAGTGAAATAACCGTAAATAGTTACTGTAAAACTTTTCTGGGTGTAAAGGTCAATAATCCCCAAAGTTGGGGATTTCACGAAAGCAAAAGGGATTAGATGTCTCATTTGGGTTTGGTGATTTTTATGGGGATTCCAAAAATTATTTTGGGGGTTTTTTTGGAGATATCAAAAACTGTATTTATTTTATACCACACGCTAAATTGGGTGACAGGACATAATCTCCACGGATATTATCCCCATAACGGAAATGGGGACTATGACCGAATACCTCTAGGTCATAATTTCCATATTAGTTGTTGTCATAGTCCCTATGATCCTTTTCAAAACAGTCCAAGGCAATTTCGGTCATAATCCCGGTTTTTTGTGGAGAGGGTGGGCTTAATGCATGGAGTTTGTAATCCCTAAATTCCACTTTTAAGTCAAAAAAATATTTATATAATTACACAGTGATACAAAATCGAACTTTCGGAATCGGAATGGGATGAAACCAAAAGCAAATGAAAGCTGACGTTTTCCATAACAAAACCCTCAAGGCATTTTTTTTAGGTCAGAGCTAGATTTTTTTTACACACATTTAAAGTTGGTAATTTTAAAGCATTTAAAGTTTTTGTGTACTAAACATGTCCTACTTTAAGGGCCCCTGATGGTGCCCTTATTGAACATGTAGGGTTCAGCTTCCAAACTTAAGCTCAAAATTACTTTAGCTATAACTGGTATGAATTTTGCTGCAATCGCACAGTGCCACATTTGGCCAATCTAGCACGACAAAAATCAAAAAAAAAGTTCCCCGATTTTCATGATATATTTGTATGTATTATAGAACATTCCTAATAGCACGGAAATAATCATATAAGATCGATAATTCTGCTCGTTACTAACAGGTGGGTGCATAAAGTTGCATCTTGTAAAATCCTGTAACTAGTGCACATTATTAAACAACGAGTTTAAACTGTTGTAACTTTTGAACAAAAAGAGATATTTATCCACTCTTTTTTGGCAATTTTAAAGGATATTTTAATGCTTTAAGTCATATCTTTTCTTTTTTTTTTTTAAACAATTTTTTTTATTTTTTATTAAATTTTTAACAAAATATAAAATTTTTGAAAAGAAAATTATATATTTATTTTTTTTGATGGAATAGAACTTTTGTGTTTGGTCCGTATTGGTCGCCGGACTTTTTCAGACATATTAAGCAATATCTATAGTATTTATTTCAACGGCTAACTTTTGCGACCGTCTGCGACGCCGACTACAGTGGGGCGATATGTAAACCTTGTTTTTACATATTTTTTAAACATATTTAAAAAAAGTGGGCGTGGCAGTTGTCTGACCGCCCCCTTTTTTTGTGATATTATTTCTACAGTCATTGAGAGTATATACACCAAATTTAAAGAAATTATAACCAAAATTACAAATTTAAAAAAAAGTGGGCGTGGCCCTTAACCGGCCTCCCACATTTTTCATAATGTTATTTTCGAAGTCAAAACGAACATTTATACCGAATTTCAAGTCAATGTAATTAAAATTGGATTTTTGTCGTTCTAGATTGGCCAAATGTAGCACTGTGAATCGGTCCAGTACTTATTTACTGAATAGCCAAATTATTAAAATAAACCACTGTACACCGTTGCGTATGATTGTTATTTAAAGGCAATTACAATATTAATCATACGCCACTAATACAGTTTTCAAGCATTTATTAATAATAAAATTTCACTAACTTCAAATGGGTGTAAAAAAAAATCTAGCTCTGAACTAGAAAAAAAGCCTTGAGGGTTTTGTTATGGAATATGTCAACTTTAATTTGCTTTTGGTTTCATCCCATTCCGATTTTGGGTGTTGCACTGTGTTATTGGCATTATGACTAGGCTGCCCATTCGTACTGATTTGATCAGTACATGTACTGATTTTTGATCACGTGTACTGATCAAAAAACGTTGTACTGATTTGTACTGATTTTTTAAAATATGTACTGATTGTACTGATTTTTGAATATTTCAACATAAAAAAGAATTTTATTTGAAAATTCTGGACAAAAGCTTGAATTTCCATAAAATAAGTTGTCAGAGTGTTTTTTTTTATAAATTAAGTCTTTATTATGAATTAATTCTAAGGAGCTTAGAGTTCATAAATTAAGAGGTTCTTAAAGGCAAAAATGTATCCGAGCATGAGGTTCTTTTGATCTTCATAAATTTATATAAAAAGGGGCACAGAGTCTTTGAGGTTTTTAATAACAAAAAGTTTACGAGATGACGGATTTTATATATTTTTTATGATATAATGTAATTGCATGAATCCAAATAATTTAAAATGCTCGAGAATATTAGAGCTAAGTATTTAATGAAAAATGTGCATTATACCTGTTCTTAAATACGAGGAACATTTTAAAAATTTATTTTTTTAACATGGATGGGCCCAGTTTTGTTTATTGGTATCTAAAAACTAATTAATCAAAATTTGGTGACAGTCGGATAAGGGGAACACCTGCCGAAATCGGTTAACAATTTTATAAGGGGAAAAATAACTTTTTCAATAACAATTTTCTTTCCATTTATGTAGTTCAGTTGGCCTTAATTTTTTCTGCAGCATTTTTAGACTTAATGGAATGATAATTTGCCCAACAATTGAAAATCAGAAAAAAAAATTTCAATATAAAAAATTACGGTATAATGGTCTGGGGAAGCATGTATAATAAGAACAGGTGTAATGTGGATATTATCTGGAAAGTTTTTTAAAAGGAAGAGTTATCAAAACTTAAGGGAAAAGTCCTCAGAATCTGAGGAATTTTATTATTTTTAAAGCCAAAAATCTTAAGCGTACTGATTTGAGTTCAGAAAAAAATGGTCACCCTAATTATGACCAATTTGTATACTTAGTAGACATAGTCCCGGTAATGGGGATTATGGCCAGTTGAAACTTGAAATGTGGAATATAGGATCATCTAACAGAATTAACATTAAAGGGAAGGATATATTCTGAAATTTATAGTTTTAGAGGAGAAGTACGTAAACAATTGGTAAAAGTGAGGCAAATCATGTGAAAATGTCATGGGCATTTTTGCAATTCCTATTCCCGCGGGAATAGGCTAAAAAATGCTGCTTGTGCGCTGTCAACACACATACACTATAAAATTCTGTTGCTTGAGCAAATTTGTTGACTTTTCGCTTGCTACTACACACACAAGCATAAATGTTATAGTATGTGTGTGCGCATCGCTGCTTTAGATGAACGAAATAACGCAGTTCTTTCTACCTTGATTTTCTTCTCTTTTTAGTTTTTACAATTGGTGTTTGTGGTTGCTTTAAGCTTTAAATTGTTTAATATTGTTTCCAACCACTTTATAATTGGCCACATAAAAAAAAACATTATTAAAAATTGAAACAATTAACTTTGTGTGTCTTTTTTTTAGTTTAAGTTTTAACTAGACTACAAAACAACTACAATTTCATAACCAATTAACATTGTTTTAGTTTGTATTTTTAAATACAAACAGTAGAACCCCAATACGATGAACGTCAATTTTTATACCCACAACTTAGTGGGTATATAAGTTTTTCATTCCGTTAGTAACTTAACAAAATAAAGGTCTGGTACCCTATAAAGTATATAGACGGACATTCTAGCGATGCCCGTCTGCTGAAATCGCGATCACGTCCAAAATATATCACATATATTTTTTCGCGGATTTTTTTCACCAGCATTTTTTTCCGCGCAAATTTTTGTTTTCAAAATTATTTTTTTTTACCAATTTCAAAATTTTTTTTTTTAAATTTTTCCTCAAAATTGTTTTTTATTTTAAATGAAGTTTTTGCAATACTTTTTTCATTGTGTAGGGTATCGACAAGGCCGATTTAATCCTTTTTATTTTTTGTTTAATCTTACTTGGTATGTGGATTAATTTTGTATAATCTTAACGATAAGAAAACTTATTTTTTATATTTAAATATATTTTTACGTTGAAAATTTTTACGGGATTTTCAAATATGCTCTTCTGTTAGTTGAGAGTTTACTGTACATAACTTACAAAAGCAAAACAAAAGAGAAAAGTTAGTATATTCCATATAATAAACTTTTGTTTAAAGTGTTGAACTTTTCTTTGCCATTGTCTGCATACATTACGGAGGTGTAACGGATCTACTTATTTTACAATAAAAGCTTTTAAGCTAACACAAAGTTTTATTTGAGGGATACGGAGTATAAATTATAAACTTTATCATGGTTGATTTAGTAGAAGTTGTATTTTGTTAACCCTAAACCTACCGTTGCGTTGATTTTGACCCAAAGGGATACAAATTCTAAGCCACTTATTACACCGTCCGACAGAATATTATACATGAACCGGATGATGTACGTCTGAAAGTAGAGATCAAATGGAGTAAAACTGCATTAACAGTTTTTCATTTCGTGATCCTGTTTCCTTTTAAAAGGACTTCAAAGTTTTTAAAGCATACATTTTGTAAAATATTTTTGAAATATTTGAAATTGTCCTAAGATGACACTGGTGACGGCAGATCAAAGAGGAGGATCTCCCCTAATTTTTTTCATTTATAAAAGGATGTTAATAGTGTCATTTGAAAACTTTATCAAAATATTTTGTTGAACATTTTGAATGATATTGAAGGACACATTTTTGAATGGACGTAACTTACCTCCTTTTGCCTGATATGTTAAAGTAATAAAATTGGGAAATTTTGGGAGATCCTCCTTTTTCATTATGGCATCCTAGGACAAGTACAAGTATTAAAAAAATATTTTATAAAATTTAATCCTCTAAAACTTTGAAGTCCTTTTAAAAGAAAACAGGATCACGAAATGAAAAACTGTAAATGCAGTTTTACTACAATTATGCCGATGCACAGTGCCACATTTGGCCAGTTCCCCGATTTTTATGATTTGTTTTGATGTATTATAAAACATTCCTAATAGCACGGAAATACTCACATAAGAACGATAATTCTGTTCGTTATTAAGTTGTGGGGTGGGTACATAAAGTTGCATCTTGTAAAGTCCTGTAAGTAGTGTTCATTATTTCACATTAATTAAGCCGATTTTAAACTCTTGTAACTTTTTAACAAAAAAAGATTTTTATTCACTCTTTTTTGATAATTTTAAAGGATATTTGAAGGCTTTAAGACATATCTGTTCTTTTTTTTTTAAATAATTTTTTCTATTTTTTATAAAATTTTTACCATAATAAAAATTTTTGAAAAGAAAATTATACATTTATTTTATTTGATGGAATATAACTTTTGTGTTTGGTCCCTATTGGTCGCCGCACTTTTTTAGACATATTAACAATATCCATAGTACTTATTTCAACGGCTAACTTTTGCGATCGTCTGCGACGCCGAATACAGTGGGCCGATATGTAAACCTTGTTTGTACATATTTTTAAAAAGTGGGCGTGGCAGTTGTCTGACCACCCCCTTTTCTTGTGATATTGTTTTTACAGTCCTTGAGAGTATATATACCAAGTTTAAGGAAATAACAACCAAAATTAAAAAATTTTAAAAAGTGGGCGTGGTCGTTAACTGGCCTCCTATATTTTTCAAAATGTTGTTTTTGAAGTCAAAACGAAACTGTATAGCGAATTTCCAGTCAATATAAATAAAATTGGATTTTTGTCGTGCTAGATTGGCCAAATGTGGCACTGTGCGATGTTTCAAAAAAAGTAATTCACATAAAAAATGTGAAAATGAAAATTTCCGATTTTTTTGGTGTTCTAGATCAGCGGTTACCAACCTTTTTGGCTCGCGTACCCCCTAATTTTAAATTTTGTTTTAAAACTTTTCATACAAATATTTGAGTTAATTTTGAAACTTTTGATCTGCGGGTATTATCATCTTTTTTTTGAAGGATTTAGGGGAGATCAAATCAATGGTGGTATTTTTTTGGAAAATTTTCGCTCTTGGGGTGGTTCAATGCATCTGAAAATACGGATTTTGAGCTGATTTTTCTGCAGAGCAAAAACAGCTGAAAATATTGCAAATCTGATTTCACCAGTCATTTCTACACCAAAAATTTAAACAATGGACGTTTTTTGAACTGCTAAAAAAATTTCCAAAAACACATCACAGAGGGCGAAAATATAATGCTTTTTTAAATTTTTTTAAATTTTTTTTTTAATACAAGGGCAGATCAACAGTTCCGTGACTTTTGGAATGAAACACCCTCGTATATACAATGAAAGGGCATTTTGAGCTTAACAAAATGGTACCGAAATTTCCACTCTATCACAACCCGTCTCAAAAATGCCCAAAAACACGTTTTTTTGAGAACTTTGACATACATTTTCTCAAAAACCTGACATCATAGAAAAACCATATTCGGAATCAGCATCGAAAGGTTAATCGAAAATATGTGGTCAGATCTCAAAATATCGCAAATAATTGCTCTCTAAATTGCACAAAAATAAGTTTTTTGTGAACTTTGACCTCAACTGTCTTAAAAACCTGACGTTATGGAAAACTTTGGAAAACGAATGTCCAACCTAGTGGTACGCGTACCATAGGTTGGTAACCGCTGTTCTAGATTTCACATCCGATTTTTTTTTTGTTTTGTTTCACATAAATAAAATTTGGTGAAAGTAAACGAATGCACTTTTTTCCTAATAATTTTTTTAATTTTTAATTATTCGATTTCAACTTCTAATGAAAACGTGATCAACAAAACACTAAACTTGATTTCACCTGATTCGGAAATTTTCATGTGAATTGAAAAGTTGTGAAAGACAGAACAGAGGCCTTAAGAGCCCGACAGTTTCGACGTATCGTAACGTGGTTCAGTGCTGTTCAGTACGATACGTCGAAACTGGATACAAATCTGCTAACTTCCAACTAAAATTCAGTTGTTGCAACGAAAAATCGGTGGATGCATTTGAATTAAGGTTGAAACACCTGAATATCGGTATTTACAACAAAATTTTGTTATTACAACTGTCTTTTAATTGAAACAACTATACAATTCATTAGCCACATCAAAATGTAGTAGCAGCAACCGAATTTTGAGTTAATACAACTGAAAAATTCAGTTGGAAATTTATTTTTCTCTGTGAAGTTTCAAACGTATATTATCCAGTTCGTGTTTAACGACTTTTTTTCATTTTTGTCGGACGGCGTTATATGTCTATGAATTTTCTGGAGTTTGTAAACTAATTAAAGAGCTTACAGCTCTTTGTGTTAGGTATAACCGAGTTTTATACATATATTTGGTTTGTGTAAAATCTATTATATTATTTTGCATTTAAAATATTTAAACAATTGACAAAATACTTGAAACTGTCAACACAATTTAAAAGTGAATCTATAATACTTTTAAAAGGACACATTAATACGATGTGCTAAAAAAAATGCACAAAGAACAAACAAAAATACAATAAAACAAGTAAAAAAATACATTCGGTCAAGACCGACCATATGATACCCTTCCATAGAGTTTTCCGGAAAATGAATCCCAAGTCCAATCGTGGACCGATTTGATTTATCATTTATTAAATATTTAATAAGTACAGAAATCACACAACAATTAGATTTAAGTGGAATTTCCTAATTTGTGTTGCCAACCGATTTAACGAATATCGGGCGAAATTTTTATATGGACACTTAAGTCCAAAAATGGTCCAAATATATAAAAAGTTTTGATTAGGTTACCAAAGTACACGTTAAATACCTACAAACCAAATTTTAATTAAATGTTTGCCATTTTTATGAATTTTGAAGGAATTATGTGAATATCGGGAGAGTGGTTTTCAAAGCGTACTTAAAACTGTTAAAAAATTGGAAAACTCAAAATTTTTTTTTTAAAGTTTTCGATTTGGGTTCCCAGACCTATATTTCGATGAGTTATAAACGGAATGACAAACTTATATATACCCTCTATCAGTAGGGTAGAGGGTATAAATGGGGCATTCCATGTCAAATCGGACACTTTGAAAAATCTTTTTTTAGATTTTCCCAATTTGTTTACAGTTTTTAGTACCCTTCGAAAACTCCTTCGTGGTAAATTTTCAGATTTTTTTGATGACCCGTTCAAAAGATATCGAATTTTTAAAAATTGGTAGTTTATTCCTTTACTAAAACTTCTTTTACTCATAACTTCTTCAATAATGGTCCAAATTTCAAATTTTTTTTTTCAAAATTTTTGTTTTTTTGCGTACTTTCTAAAAAAAAATCCCAAAAAATTCTTAAATGCGTTGTAGTCTACGATTTTTAAGTTTTTCAATTTAAATCTCATTTTTGAAAATGTTTGTACTCTTCGATTTTTTTGAAATTTTTTTGTGTAAAACTTCTATCGATTCTACAAATTTTTTGCCCAGGAGGATCGTGGGATAACGATTATTACTATTTTTTAAAGTTTTTTGAAAAAAATTTATTGTAATTTTCCAATCTTAAAATCATTTCTACTGCTCCAATGGTGCGTCATAGAGGGGTCATTTATAAGACCGACCCCCATTAATTTTTATGTTTTAACAATTCTTTGGAACAAACTAATACCCTATCTCCAATTTCTAAGGGGGCTCCCACACAAAACGAGATTTTTCAAAATTTGCTCCAACCGCTCTAACTGCCCTAATAGTGCCCTTAGAGCAACAAAATGTATGACCGACCCACAATATTTTTTTAGTCCAAACATTTTCTCTGAACACACCTACCCTCTATCCTTAAATTTTAAGGGGATCACCATACAATTTTTTTGATTTTTTGTAAATTTGTTTTATTTAATCAGCTTCTACCGGTCCAATGGTGCGTCCGAGCTGGGTCATTAGTGAGACCGACCTCCATTTATTTTTACCTTACAACATTTTTTTAAAACATACCTACGCCTTAAAAAAAAATTTCAAAGTGTCCGATTTCACATGGAATGCCCCAAATATACATGCTGAAGTGTTTTTAAAATACAGTTTTTTTTTTTAAATAAAAAATCTGATGGGTTGAAAATATTCTACAATAAACTACTACTGTTACAATTTTCAACTTTTTTTTTTTTCAAAACGGCCATCATGTCCATTAAACAAACTACAGTTTTTTGAAGGAGATAAAAAAAAATCCTGA
>OY992538.1:100711024-100839195 GCA_963921195.1 Pegoplata infirma | reverse complement strand
AGACAGTTTTTTCTATAGAGTCTCAGATTCTGTTTTTCTATAGAAAAACTGTCTCAGAATCTGAGACAGTTTTTCTATAGAAAAAGTCTCAGATTCTGAGACAGTTTTTCTATAGAAAAAGTCTCAGATTCTGAGACAGTTTTTCTATAGAAAAAGTCTCAGATTCTGAGACAGTTTTTCTATAGAAAAAGTCTCAGATTCTGAGACAGTTTTTCTATAGAAAAAGTCTCAGATTCTGAGACAGTTTTTCTATAGAAAAAGTCTCAGATTCTGAGACAGTTTTTCTATAGAGTCTCAGATTCTGAGACTTTTTCTATAGAAAAACTGTCTCAGAATCTGAGACTTTTTCTATAGAAAAACTGTCTCAGAATCTGAGACTTTTTCTATAGAAAAACTATCTCAGAATCTGAGACTTTTTCTATAGAAAAACTGTCTCAGAATCTGAGACTTTTTCTATAGAAAAACTGTCTCAGAATCTGAGACTTTTTCTATAGAAAAACTGTCTCAGAATCTGAGACTTTTTCTATAGAAAAACTGTCTCAGAATCTGAGACTTTTTCTATAGAAAAACTGTCTCAGAATCTGAGACTTTTTCTATAGAAAAACTGTCTCAGAATCTGAGACTTTTTCTATAGAAAAACTGTCTCAGAATCTGAGACTTTTTCTATAGAAAAACTGTCTCAGAATCTGAGAATTTTTCTATAGAAAAACTGTCTCAGAATCTGAGACTTTTTCTATAGAAAAACTGTCTCAGAATCTGAGACTTTTTCTATAGAAAAACTGTCTCAGAATCTGAGACTTTTTCTATAGAAAAACTGTCTCAGAATCTGAGACTTTTTCTATAGAAAAACTGTCTCAGAATCTGAGACTTTTTCTATAGAAAAACTGTCTCAGAATCTGAGACTTTTTCTATAGAAAAACTGTCTCAGAATCTGAGACTTTTTCTATAGAAAAACTGTCTCAGAATCTGAGACTTTTTCTATAGAAAAACTGTCTCAGAATCTGAGACTTTTTCTATAGAAAAACTGTCTCAGAATCTGAGACTTTTTCTATAGAAAAACTGTCTCAGAATCTGAGACTTTTTCTATAGAAAAACTGTCTCAGAATCTGAGACTTTTTCTATAGAAAAACTGTCTCAGAATCTGAGACTTTTTCTATAGAAAAACTGTCTCAGAATCTGAAACTTTTTCTATAGAAAAACTGTCTCAGAATCTGAGACTTTTTCTATAGAAAAACTGTCTCAGAATCTGAGACTTTTTCTATAGAAAAACTGTCTCAGAATCTGAGACTTTTTCTATAGAAAAACTGTCTCAGAATCTGAGACTTTTTCTATAGAAAAACTGTCTCAGAATCTGAGACTTTTTCTATAGAAAAACTGTCTCAGAATCTGAGACTTTTTCTATAGAAAAACTGTCTCAGAATCTGAGACTTTTTCTATAGAAAAACTGTCTCAGAATCTGAGACTTTTTCTATAGAAAAACTGTCTCAGAATCTGAGACTTTTTCTATAGAAAAACTGTCTCAGAATCTGAGACTTTTTCTATAGAAAAACTGTCTCAGAATCTGAGACTTTTTCTATAGAAAAACTGTCTCAGAATCTGAGACTTTTTCTATAGAAAAACTGTCTCAGAATCTGAGACTTTTTCTATAGAAAAACTGTCTCAGAATCTGAGACTTTTCTATAGAAAAACTGTCTCAGAATCTGAGACTTTTTCTATAGAAAAACTGTCTCAGAATCTGAGACTTTTTCTATAGAAAAACTGTCTCAGAATCTGAGACTTTTTCTATAGAAAAACTGTCTCAGAATCTGAGACTTTTCTATAGAAAAACTCTCTCAGAATCTGAGACTTTTCTATAGAAAAACTGTCTCAGAATCTGAAACTTTTTCTGTAGAAAAACTGTCTCAGAATCTAAAACTTTTTCTATAGAAAAACTGTCTCAGAATCTGAGACTTTTTCTATAGAAAAACTGTCTCAGAATCTGAGACTTTTTCTATAGAAAAACTGTCTCAGAATCTGAGACTTTTTCTATAGAAAAACTGTCTCAGAATCTGAGACTTTTTCTATAGAAAAACTGTCTCAGAATCTGAGACTTTTTCTATAGAAAAACTGTCTCAGAATCTGAGACTTTTTCTATAGAAAAACTGTCTCAGAATCTGAGACTTTTTCTATAGAAAAACTGTCTCAGAATCTGAGACTTTTTCTATAGAAAAACTGTCTCAGAATCTGAGACTTTTTCTATAGAAAAACTGTCTTAGAATCTGAGACTTTTTCTATAGAAAAACTGTCTCAGAATCTGAGACTTTTTCTATAGAAAAACTGTCTCAGAATCTGAGACTTTTTCTATAGAAAAACTGTCTCAGAATCTGAGACTTTTTCTATAGAAAAACTGTCTCAGAATCTGAAACTTTTTCTATAGAAAAACTGTCTCAGAATCTGAGACTTTTTCTATAGAAAAACTGTCTCAGAATCTGAGACTTTTTCTATAGAAAAACTGTCTCAGAATCTGAGACTTTTTCTATAGAAAACTGTCTCAGAATCTGAGACTTTTTCTATAGAAAAACTGTCTCAGAATCTGAGACTTTTTCTATAGAAAAACTGTCTCAGAATCTGAGACTTTTTCTATAGAAAAACTGTCTCAGAATCTGAGACTTTTTCTATAGAAAAACTGTCTCAGAATCTGAGACTTTTTCTATAGAAAACTGTCTCAGAATCTGAGACTTTTTCTATAGAAAAACTGTCTCAGAATCTGAGACTTTTTCTATAGAAAAACTGTCTCAGAATCTGAGACTTTTTCTATAGAAAAACTGTCTCAGAATCTGAGACTTTTTCTATAGAAAAACTGTCTCAGAATCTGAGACTTTTTCTATAGAAAAACTGCCTCAGAATCTGAGACTTTTTCTATAGAAAAACTGTCTCAGAATCTGAGACTTTTTCTATAGAAAAACTGTCTCAGAATCTGAGACTTTTTCTATAGAAAAACTGTCTCAGAATCTGAGACTTTTTCTATAGAAAAACTGTCTCAGAATCTGAGACTTTTTCTATAGAAAAACTGTCTCAGAATCTGAGACTTTTTCTATAGAAAAACTGTCTCAGAATCTGAGACTTTTTCTATAGAAAAACTGTCTCAGAATCTGAGACTTTTTCTATAGAAAAACTGTCTCAGAATCTGAGACTTTTTCTATAGAAAAACTGTCTCAGAATCTGAGACTTTTTCTATAGAAAAACTGTCTCAGAATCTGAGACTTTTTCTATAGAAAAACTGTCTCAGAATCTGAGACTTTTTCTATAGAAAAACTGTCTCAGAATCTGAGACTTTTTCTATAGAAAAACTGTCTCAGAATCTGAGACTTTTTCTATAGAAAAACTGTCTCAGAATCTGAGACTTTTCTATAGAAAAACTGTCTCAGAATCTGAGACTTTTTCTATAGAAAAACTGTCTCAGAATCTGAGACTTTTTCTATAGAAAAACTGTCTCAGAATCTGAGACTTTTTCTATAGAAAAACTGTCTCAGAATCTGAGACTTTTCTATAGAAAAACTCTCTCAGAATCTGAGACTTTTCTATAGAAAAACTGTCTCAGAATCTGAAACTTTTTCTGTAGAAAAACTGTCTCAGAATCTAAAACTTTTTCTATAGAAAAACTGTCTCAGAATCTGAGATTTTTTCTATAAAAAAACTTCCTTAGAATCTGAGATTTTTTCTATAGAAAAACTTCCTCAGAATCTGAGATTTTTTCCATAAAAAAACTTCCTCAGAATCTGAGACTTTTTCTTTAGAAAAACTGTCTCAGAATCTGAGACTTTTTCTAAAGAAAAACCGTCTCAGAATCTGAGAATTTTTCTATAGAAAAACTGTCTCATAATCTGTGACTTTTTCTGTAGAAAAAATGTCTTAGAATCTTAGACTTTTTCTATAAAAAAATGTTTCAGATTCTGAGACCTTTTCTATAGAAAAAATGTCTCAGATTCTGAGACTTTTTCTGTTTAAAAAAATTTCTATGAATCAAAAACTTTTTCTATAGAAAAATTGTCTCAGAATCTAAAACAATTTGTATTTTTAAGAAAAATTTATCCGAATAAGTCATTTCAAAAGGAAACATGATCACGAAATGAAAATCTGTAAATGCAGTTTTACATAATTTGAATTTCAGTTTCAAACCTTTGCGATCCGGTTCATGATAATGATTTTTTTTGTCAAACAGTGTTATGGGTTAAATTTTTTCTAGATTTTAGTTTGGTATTTTTTTAGGGTTTTTCAAAATTGTACTAACTATAGGAGATTCTTACGGGCTGTTGGAATTCCTTTGAACTCCCACAACGCGCAATATGAGCCTATGAACTATGCTTAGGCGAGAGGCACTCTAAAAAGGAAAAACAACTTTTATTTAAGAATTTTTCTGCTTGTATATTTATTTTCAATCCATAATAAGTTTCTTAAATTCAATTGGTTCAACAACATTTATTAACGACGAATACATCTTTGTTCACAGGATCGCTTCGAACACCAACGATTATTATTGCCACCACAACCTAAATAAGTAAATGCAATGCATTGTCTTACATTTGCATTGTAATACCACATGGTGCGGGATACACAGCCACGGCCACGATTTCCTAGGTTACGAGGTCCAACACAACTACCTTCACCTTAAAATATTAATTATAAATAAAAAATATGATTAATAAAAAAATTATTTATTTAAAAACAAATACAGTTGTCACAACCGAAAATATTCCAACCTCGTATTTGAGATTCTTCCAACCAATCATTATATTGTTACAACTACATCTCGGTTGTCAAAACAATACACACAATACGGTTGCCATAACCGTATTGAGGATGAAACAACCTCCAAAATGAGGTTGAAATATTTACGGTTGTGGCAACCGAACTTGTTATGTGAATTTAATTATTATCTAAGGCACAACTTACGTGGTTGTTGTCTGCATTCTTGGGCAGAGGAATAGGCCACAAACACGACAAATAATAAAGCGAAAATTGAGAAAAACTTCATATTGTATGGATTCTTATTGGGTTGTTACTGATTTATGTATGATTTAAATTGAAATAATGCACAAGTATTTATACTGTTAATTTTGAATTGTCTAATTTGTTATTGTGAAAATTTCGACCTACTGAGCCATTCAGGAAATAAAATAACTACAATAAAAATTGCTAAAAATTTAATGGATAAAAAAATTACACAGTGCTACAAAAGCGATAAGAAAACTTATGCAGATGTTCTTATATAAAAATTGGGGTTGGTTGGAGTAAAAATGCTTATAGTTTCTTGGTTTTGTTTTACAACGGTAAGGTACAAGTCTTACATATTGCACAAAAAAATTGTAAATCGGTTACAAATTGACTGAGATACGGTCCTTTTAAGTTGAAAAAAACACACATTGAACAAGTGTTTTAAAATTACTGAAAATTTTATTAAAAAAAACTACCTAAACTGTAACATTTTTGCAAGTCATTTATGAAAAATATTGTAAAAATATTTAAAATAGTAGGCGTATCCCCGTATCAATTTAATTTTATATCTATTTCAGTTTTGCGGATTTAAAAAAAAAAAATATTCTGTTCACTTTTGTAGCACTGTGTTATTGAATTACGTACATACTTATGGATTTCTCGCGGTTTATTGAATTTATTATGTTTACTTACATTATTCTTTGTATTAAAAAGGTTTCATAAAAGTACAGAAACATAAAGACACAAGTGTTTTAAAAACAACTACAACAAATTTGTTTTTTTGTTAATTTATCAAAACTTCAGAAAAAGAAACAAATGCATTATTAATTTTATTTATCAGCAGCGAAGTTTTTATAAACGAAACTTAAATAGAAGAAGTAGGTGCAGAAAGGAGATCCCTTGCATTTGGATCAGCAGCCATGTTTAAGGTTGCCCTTAGCTAACAAGGAAAATCTTTCACAGGGCACCCACCGACTGTCCTGAAACTTTAATATTGGAATGAGGGGAGAAAAATAGACTTACCGGTTTTTTATACCCACCACTTACACGGGAAGTATCTCAACCCTTTTGAACCGATTTGCCTGAAACTTAAAATATATATAAACTAGCCGAATAGCCTGTCCCTGCCAGGCGGAACACCAAATCACTTTTACAAATAATTCTAATTTTTTACCATATATATATATGTCCTTTATTTAATTAAATATAATATAAATACAAATTGTAGCATAAAATACTTAAATAAAATGTTCACGAAGAACATAGGGCGTCAACAAATTCTCTCCATCTATTTCGATCTCTGGCAAGTAGCTTAATTTCGTTCCATGTTTTTTGAGCAGATTCGTGTTCATTTCGTATGCACCGGATCCATGTATTACGTGGTCGGCCTGGATGTCGTTGACTTTGAGGGTTCCACTCTAGTGCAGCTCTGGCAATATCATTTGCTGGTCGCCTGAGAATATGGCCGATCCATGTCCATTTACGTTTCTTAATATCAAATTCAATGGGACAGCAATCTGCCAGATTCCAAAGGGCTTCATTGGATACCCAATTTGGCCAGTATATACGTAAAATCTGTCTCAGACACCGATTCACGAAAGTTTGTATTTTCTTCATGGCCAGTTTTGTAAGGCTCCATGTAGTGCAACCATACAGCAGCACAGATTTTACGCTACAGTTGAATATACGTAACTTAGTTTTCTGGGATATGTTGTTAGCGCGCCAAATTTTGTACAGTTTGAGGAACGCAACATGGGCCTTGTTGATTCGGTCACCAATGTCGGCTGCAGAGCCGCCGTCTTTTTTACCATACTTTATAAAAAATTATGTTTGTGCTTAAAAAAATTAATATTGCTAGATTGAGTTACAATATATTTCCCAAACTGGAAAAAATTTAATGAGTATAAAAGGTTTTACTAATAAAATTTTAAAACTAAATTTAGCACGCCCTTTTCGTCTCTCCGTCCATAAACCGGATATCAAAAATCCATCGTGTGGATCTGTCACATGGTCTCTCCTATATACATGGAAATTTTTATCTTTTTTAGGGCGGATTACTCAATGTCCAGTTAGCTGCTAACTGCCGATTTAACGGAGCCTTATGTCAAAATTTGTATGGAAAATTTAAAATCTGAGCATTGAGTAATCCAGTCTTATTCATTAAGGGTTGTAAAATTAGCTAAAATGTTAAAAAACACAATTTTTTCACTTAAATTTTTCCTTACAATTCTCCGTACACAGTTAAAATTAAATCTGACTTCATAAGGATATTGTCAATACTTTATGCTTACAGCTTCCTTAGTCATTAGGGGTTTCAGAAATAGTTTAAGGCTGTTATTCATAATACTTACAGTAGACTTATTGCAGGTTTTTTTGACAAATATGGCTGCAATTTCTGTCAAATAAACCTACTTCAGTTATATTTCAGATTTTATGAATAACCACCTAAATGTTTAAAAACTAAAATTCGCCGTCTTCCGCCACTCCCCTGTCTTGAAGGCCAAAAATCCGGCTACGTTACAGATTATATAAACTGAACAAAATTCACTATGGATTTTTTTGTATCTTCGCCCTTTAATTGGATATCCAGGTCAGTGTTGATCTTTCCATAGTCCGTACCAAATGCATCCCAATTTTCATCTTTCAAGGTCATAAGGTGTCTTCAAAATTAGGTAAGATGTAAAAACATAATTTTTCCACGCCCATTTCTTCTCCTAATTCTCCGTCCACATTCTAAATTTTTTAAATCTGACTACTTTAGGATTAGCTCCATCGTTAGTACTATACTCGTATCCACGCCCCTTTTCCCTCTTAATTCTCCATCCACAGTCCAAAAATTTTAAGTCTGACTACTTTAGGATATGGTCCAGTGTCAGGACAATATGCTGCCCGATTTTCGGCTGCGTAGGTCATTAGGGCTTTAAAGTTAGTTAAATTAAAAAAAAAAAAAAATATTTCCTTGCCCCTTTTCGTCTACATTGCAAAAATGTTAAATCGGACTACTTTAGAATATGCTATATTCTAAAGTAGTCTACATGTTAGTGATTTTCAGCTTCCTAATTCATTGGGGCGGAGCTTAAAAATAAAACGTTGAAAAAAAATAATTTTGCCAAGTCCCCTTTTTCTCGTAATTCGCCGCCCACAGGCAAAAAATCCGGCTTCGTAAGAATCTGTCCCTGGTGTTTTACTATATACATGCCAATTTTAAGCTTTTAAGTCAATGAAATTCAAAAGGCGCTGGATGCAAAAAAAAAATAAGAGAGACCAAAAAAAATAAATTATATATACAGAAAATAAATGTAAATAAATTTACCACGCCCCTTTGCCTTTCTTATTTTCACCCATACACTGTATATCAAAAATCCAGCTTCGTGTTGATCTTCCCCATGCAACCTACTATATACATGTCAATTTTCATCTTCCTAGGTTCGGGGTCTTCAAATTAGTTAAAATAGTAAAAAACCCAATTTTTCCACGCTCTTTTATCTTTTAATTCTCCGTCCACAGTCGAGAAATTTTAAATCCGATTACTTCAGGATATACTACATCGTTAGGACTATACGCTGTCCATTTTCCGCTTCCTTTGGGGGCTTCAAAATAAGTTAAAATGTTAAAAATCCCAATTTTGTCACTCCATATTTTCCTTTCAATTCTAAGCCCACAGTCCAAGAACTTAAAATTCGACTACTTCAGGATATGCTTCATCGATAGGACTATATGCTAGGAAATTTTCAGCTTCCCAGGGCATTAGAAGACTTTAAAATAAGCAAAAATGTCAATTTTCATCTTCATAGGCCATTGGGGGTCTTCAAATTAGTTAAAATATTAAAAAAAAAACAATTTTGCCACGCCCCATTTTTCTCTTAATTCTCCTTCCACAGTCTAAAAAATATAAATCCGAATTCTTCAGGGTATGCTTCACTGTTAGAACTAAATGATATGCAATTTTCCGCTTCCTAAGTCATTTGGGGGCTTCAAAAGATGTAAAAATGTTAAAAAAATCCCAATTTTGCCACGCCACTTTTCCCCTCAATTCTCCGCCCACGTTGCGAAAATTTTAAATTCTACTACTTGAGGGTATGCGCCATCGTTAGGACTATATTTTAGGAAATTTTCAGCTTCCTAAGTCATTAGGGGGCTTTAAATTAAGCAAAAATGTCAAAAAATTGAATTTTGCCACGCCCACTTTTCCTCTTATTTCTCCGCCCACAGGCAAAAAATCCAAAATCCGGCTACGTTAGGATCTTCCCCAGGTGTTTTAATATATGCATGCCAATTTTCAGCTTTGTAGCTCATCAGTGGGCTTCAAAAAGCTTTGGATAGACAAAAAAAGAGGAACACACAAATAGGGAAATTATATATATAGATGAGGCGATTTTAAGGTTGGGGTGTCTCGGCTTAGCGGTCATATCAGTGTTTAAAAATTTCGTTGTCCCCTTATGTACCAATGTGGACCTTGGGGAAATTTTCGATAACTCCCGAACTAATACGAATATCGTCTAGAGCAAAAATAAGTGTCAGCTTAAATTTAATAAGGGTTATTTCGTATTCATATTGATATCGTAGGTCTATGTCTTCAGATTAATTCCCCCTAAAATTTACACATTTTCATGGAACACATATTAAACGAAGCCACATTTTAACAAGGTTATGGGCATTAACAAACACTTTCTTCTCATATAGTAACATCATATAGTTTCTTAGAAAGAAATGGCTAAAAATCAACAATAAAAGAGATTTGTTCGCCATTTTTTTTACCTCTTTTTTGAACTCTTAAGTCCCTTATATGGCCGATAAGCCGAGACAATCTTAGAATTGTCTCTTTTATATAATTTAAGTTTCATGCAAATCGGTTCATAAGGGTTGAGATTCTTCTCTTGTAAGAAGCTCAAATTTGAAAATAAATCCTAAAAAGAAAGGCCGCCAAAAAGTGGCCCTGTGCATAAGAGTCTTAAGAATCTCCGGCAATTAGTTAAATTTCGGATAACCCCATAGAGAAATAAAGATAAGAGGTTGAAAGTTGATAATCCCTCAATTTTCCTTTCTGGGATTAACAGGAAATATTTTTTTTTAAGTCATGAAATTTTTACTTTATTTGCGCTTTTAATATTTTTTTAAAATTATATTGAATTATTAACATCTTAACGGTTAATCATTAACATCTTAACGGTTAACTGGAACTGTTTGAAACCGGCATAGGAATACAAGAAATGTTTATATAACATCAAAAAAAAACATAGTTGTAATTACTAAAAAATTTTATAATTTTACGAGAGGTTTTTTGTAAAAATTGTACTAGCAAAAATCCTTTTCAAATTTTAACGTGGTGTTGTAATTTGTATCTTAAAAAATAAATATTATTTTTTAAGTCATCATTTTTTTTTAAATAATAAAAATTTTGTATTAATTAGATTTTTTCATTGTGCAAAGAAAATACGTTTATTTTAGTTCGACGTCATTTATTTTCCCCAATATGAGTTAACAATATAAGTTCTTATGAAAAAATTTCATTTCTCTCTTGGGATATTCTCCCAACAAATATTTATAGAGTTTCTACCCAGGCAGAAAAATACGAACGGGAGAGCGCTGGTAAAGTACCTTTTATGGTCGCTTGTGTGCTGGGAAAGCACCACAGTTTAGTACTCTCCCAGCGTCCAAAATGATAACCACGGTAAACGGTATGCCGTTGCTATTTTAAAGCGCTTTGAAAGCGCTTTAAAAACAAAAAATGTGGTACTATTATAGCACTTTTAGAACAAAAAATGGGACGTATCTACATTGTATACATAAGTCCATAAGACACAACTTTTTTTGGTGTTTTTTTGAATAAAGAAGTTTATTAAATTAGGATAAAAAATTTATTGATGATTTATTAGGATAAAAAAATTATGAATAAACTTTGACCCATTTTCTAAGACCCGGAAAAAATTTGTTTGCAGTTTTCTTTGCGTTTTGGAATAAAAAATTTATTTAAAATGCTTCTAGGAAAAAAATTTGGAAAAGTCCCGAAAAAAAGTGGTGTATTGAACCGAAACGGGTATGTGTCCGGAGTTTAAGGGTGATGTATCCGGAGTTTAAGACACTTCCTCGCGAAAGAAACAGGTGTTTTTTTATAAAAGGTGTCAAGTTTGTAATATGTAGGTCCAGAGACTCTAAGTAGGTCATTGTGTATAAGTGACATATCATGAGAACTATCAAGGACCGGCCTCTTATCCTGCAGGGAAATAAAAAATATTCCAATTGTTATGAAAATTAACAAATTTTAATAAAAAATGTATACTTTGAACGGATTTAAATAGAAAAATATTGGCAAAGCACTTGGAAAGCAATTTTTCGAATTCATACTACCTTCTACACAAAAAATAAAGTGCTTTGCCGAGACTTTTTCTTTGGAACGGTTGGCAGTTTCTGCCTGGGTAATTTTAAAAATTTGTTACTCGTTTTTGAAATATTTCAGTTGTTTCCCATTATTGAATTCTTGAGTAAATTGTGGAATTATTGTTGTGGTCCAAGCATTAAATATTCATATTATCAAATTTTTTAGAATACGCATTTGCTAATCTCCTGGGGCCATGTGCTTGATCTTGACTCAGATTCTGAGACAGTTTTTCTATAGAAAAAGTCTCAGATTCTGAGACAGTTTTTCTATAGAAAAAGTCTCAGATTCTGAGACAGTTTTTCTATAGAAAAAGTCTCAGATTCTGAGACAGTTTTTCTATAGAAAAAGTCTCAGATTCTGAGACAGTTTTTCTATAGAAAAAGTCTCAGATTCTGAGACAGTTTTTCTATAGAAAAAGTCTCAGATTCTGAGACAGTTTTTCTATAGAAAAAGTCTCAGATTCTGAGACAGTTTTTCTATAGAAAAAGTCTCAGATTCTGAGACAGTTTTTCTATAGAAAAAGTCTCAGATTCTGAGACAGTTTTTCTATAGAAAAAGTCTCAGATTCTGAGACAGTTTTTCTATAGAAAAAGTCTCAGATTCTGAGACAGTTTTTCTATAGAAAAAGTCTCAGATTCTGAGACAGTTTTTCTATAGAAAAAGTCTCAGATTCTGAGACAGTTTTTCTATAGAAAAAGTCTCAGATTCTGAGACAGTTTTTCTATAGAAAAAGTCTCAGATTCTGAGACAGTTTTTCTATAGAAAAAGTCTCAGATTCTGAGACAGTTTTTCTATAGAAAAAGTCTCAGATTCTGAGACAGTTTTTCTATAGAAAAAGTCTCAGATTCTGAGACAGTTTTTCTATAGAAAAAGTCTCAGATTCTGAGACAGTTTTTCTATAGAAAAAGTCTCAGATTCTGAGACAGTTTTTCTATAGAAAAAGTCTCAGATTCTGAGACAGTTTTTCTATAGAAAAAGTCTCAGATTCTGAGACAGTTTTTCTATAGAAAAAGTCTCAGATTCTGAGACAGTTTTTCTATAGAAAAAGTCTCAGATTCTGAGACAGTTTTTCTATAGAAAAAGTCTCAGATTCTGAGACAGTTTTTCTATAGAAAAAGTCTCAGATTCTGAGACAGTTTTTCTATAGAAAAAGTCTCAGATTCTGAGACAGTTTTTCTATAGAAAAAGTCTCAGATTCTGAGACAGTTTTTCTATAGAAAAAGTCTCAGATTCTGAGACAGTTTTTCTATAGAAAAAGTCTCAGATTCTGAGACAGTTTTTCTATAGAAAAAGTCTCAGATTCTGAGACAGTTTTTCTATAGAAAAAGTCTCAGATTCTCAGATTCTGAGACAGTTTTTCTATAGAAAAAGTCTCAGATTCTCAGATTCTGAGACAGTTTTTCTATAGAAAAAGTCTCAGATTCTCAGATTCTGAGACAGTTTTTCTATAGAAAAAGTCTCAGATTCTGAGACAGTTTTTCTATAGAAAAAGTCTCAGATTCTGAGACAGTTTTTCTATAGAAAAAGTCTCAGATTCTGAGACAGTTTTTCTATAGAAAAAGTCTCAGATTCTGAGACAGTTTTTCTATAGAAAAAGTCTCAGATTCTGAGACAGTTTTTCTATAGAAAAAGTCTCAGATTCTGAGACAGTTTTTCTATAGAAAAAGTCTCAGATTCTGAGACAGTTTTTCTATAGAAAAAGTCTCAGATTCTGAGACAGTTTTTCTATAGAAAAAGTCTCAGATTCTGAGACAGTTTTTCTATAGAAAAAGTCTCAGATTCTGAGACAGTTTTTCTATAGAAAAAGTCTCAGATTCTGAGACAGTTTTTCTATAGAAAAAGTCTCAGATTCTGAGACAGTTTTTCTATAGAAAAAGTCTCAGATTCTGAGACAGTTTTTCTATAGAAAAAGTCTCAGATTCTGAGACAGTTTTTCTATAGAAAAAGTCTCAGATTCTGAGACAGTTTTTCTATAGAAAAAGTCTCAGATTCTGAGACAGTTTTTCTATAGAAAAAGTCTCAGATTCTGAGACAGTTTTTCTATAGAAAAAGTCTCAGATTCTGAGACAGTTTTTCTATAGAAAAAGTCTCAGATTCTGAGACAGTTTTTCTATAGAAAAAGTCTCAGATTCTGAGACAGTTTTTCTATAGAAAAAGTCTCAGATTCTGAGACAGTTTTTCTATAGAAAAAGTCTCAGATTCTGAGACAGTTTTTCTATAGAAAAAGTCTCAGATTCTGAGACAGTTTTTCTATAGAAAAAGTCTCAGATTCTGAGACAGTTTTTCTATAGAAAAAGTCTCAGTTTCTGAGACAGTTTTTCTATAGAAAAAGTCTCAGATTCTGAGACAGTTTTTCTATAGAAAAAGTCTCAGATTCTGAGACAGTTTTTCTATAGAAAAAGTCTCAGATTCTGAGACAGTTTTTCTATAGAAAAAGTCTCAGATTCTGAGACAGTTTTTCTATAGAAAAAGTCTCAGATTCTGAGACAGTTTTTCTATAGAAAAAGTCTCAGATTCTGAGACAGTTTTTCTATAGAAAAAGTCTCAGATGCTGAGACAGTTTTTCTATAGAAAAGTCTCAGATTCTGAGACAGTTTTTCTATAGAAAAAGTCTCAGATTCTGAGACAGTTTTTCTATAGAAAAAGTCTCAGATTCTGAGACAGTTTTTCTATAGAAAAAGTCTCAGATTCTGAGACAGTTTTTCTATAGAAAAAGTCTCAGATTCTGAGACAGTTTTTCTATAGAAAAAGTCTCAGATTCTGAGACAGTTTTTCTATAGAAAAAGTCTCAGATTCTGAGACAGTTTTTCTATAGAAAAAGTATCAGATTCTGAGACAGTTTTTCTATAGAAAAAGTCTCAGATTCTGAGACAGTTTTTCTATAGAAAAAGTCTCAGATTCTGAGACAGTTTTTCTATAGAAAAAGTCTCAGATTCTGAGACAGTTTTTCTATAGAAAAAGTCTCAGATTCTGAGACAGTTTTTCTATAGAAAAAGTCTCAGATTCTGAGACAGTTTTTCTATAGAAAAAGTCTCAGATTCTGAGACAGTTTTTCTATAGAAAAAGTCTCAGATTCTGAGACAGTTTTTCTATAGAAAAAGTCTCAGATTCTGAGACAGTTTTTCTATAGAAAAAGTCTCAGATTCTGAGACAGTTTTTCTATAGAAAAAGTCTCAGATTCTGAGACAGTTTTTCTATAGAAAATTCTCAGATTCTGAGACAGTTTTTCTATAGAAAAAGTCTCAGATTCTGAGACAGTTTTTCTATAGAAAAAGTCTCAGATTCTGAGACAGTTTTTCTATAGAAAAAGTCTCAGATTCTGAGACAGTTTTTCTATAGAAAAAGTCTCAGATTCTGAGACAGTTTTTCTATAGAAAAAGTCTCAGATTCTGAGACAGTTTTTCTATAGAAAAAGTCTCAGATTCTGAGACAGTTTTTCTATAGAAAAAGTCTCAGATTCTGAGACAGTTTTTCTATAGAAAAAGTCTCAGATTCTGAGACAGTTTTTCTATAGAAAAAGTCTCAGATTCTGAGACAGTTTTTCTATAGAAAAAGTCTCAGATTCTGAGACAGTTTTTCTATAGAAAAAGTCTCAGATTCTGAGACAGTTTTTCTATAGAAAAAGTCTCAGATTCTGAGACAGTTTTTCTATAGAAAAAGTCTCAGATTCTGAGACAGTTTTTCTATAGAAAAAGTCTCAGATTCTGAGACAGTTTTTCTATAGAAAAAGTCTCAGATTCTGAGACAGTTTTTCTATAGAAAAAGTCTCAGATTCTGAGACAGTTTTTCTATAGAAAAAGTCTCAGATTCTGAGACAGTTTTTCTATAGAAAAAGTCTCAGATTCTGAGACAGTTTTTCTATAGAAAAAGTCTCAGATTCTGAGACAGTTTTTCTATAGAAAAAGTCTCAGATTCTGAGACAGTTTTTCTATAGAAAAAGTTTCAGATTCTGATACAGTTTTTCTATAGAAAAAGTCTCAGATTCTGAGACAGTTTTTCTATGGAAAAATTCTCAGATTCTGAGACAGTTTTTCTATAGAAAAAGTCTCAGATTCTGAGACAGTTTTTCTAAAGAAAAAGTCTTAGATTCTGAGACAGTTTTTTTATATAAAAAGTCTCTGATTCTGATAAAATAAAGATTACAAGGTTAAAAGTAATATAACAGATAAAACTTTGTTTTTTTGTCACAAAAAATTCAAAGTATTTTCTTTAAATCTGTATTTTGACAAAAAACTCTGTCAAACATCTGTTGAATTGAGATTACAGTCATTTTACAATGTATTTTACAGAGTTATTATTTTGAGTGCAAGAACAAATCAAGAAAATACAAAAAATAAGTCAGAAAAATGCAGATATATTCAGAAAAAATCACAAAATTGAGAAAGAAAAACAACTAGAAAATTTAGAAAAATCTGAATATATATTTTTTTTTATTTATAATTAAATAAAAAAGTATAAAGAATTAATGCAAACAAATTTTTCCCTAACAAAAAGAAATGTGCAAGCTAAAAAAAACTAAATTAAAAAAAAAATAAAAAAAAAAGTTGAGAGATCACGGATTCGATCAGCGAACCTTCTGTTTTCCAGTCTGGATCTCTTCAGAAAGGCCACCGTAGCTTTTTTAAATAATGATTTAAATTTTGATATGTTTATCTTGCTTGTAGATACATATTCGATTTTCAAATATACTGGTTAGTATTGTCATGTGTTAATATTTTATTGGAAAAAATTTGCGATGATGGTAACAAATCTAATTGGAAATGCAATACTGCGTTAATCGAGTGACACCTAGAGCCGCTAGGTGTCACTACCAGAACTATGTGTTTTTTTATTTTATTTCATAATTTTAAATTATTGTCGAAGTTTGGTTGTAATAAAATGAAAACTGTAATTCTCATTTTCTTTTTTGTTTAATCGTTAGCTTATATAGTCAAACTAAGGTGGCGTCCTGCAACTTTTTTAAAATTAGACCCCAGCCTAAAAACATTATCATGTTAAAAATTTCAAATTTATATTCGGGTTCCCACAAAAAAATATTGATTAAAAAAAAAGTGTAAAAACGTGGACGAGTTCTTTTGTACTATTTTTAATCTAAGTACATACTTGTACCAATATTTTCTGCAAAGAACTAAGCGCGCAAATGAGGGCCACAAAAGTAGCGGACTATGAAATATGAAATTTGCAAAATAAATTAGTATTTTCTTTGGAACTCACTTTATAAGAGCGTTACTTGCCATATCATTAACTTATGTCAACCAAAACAGCATTATCATACAAGCAACATATCGAACTTAAAACTTCATAACCAATAAGGTCGAATTTTAAATGCAATATAAATATTTAACCGTTACAAGTGCATGTGCATTTCAAAGATTTTAAGGCCAAAATATGATATATTTCAAAATGTTCAACTTTAGAGACATGTAACTTAAAAACTATTAAAGATATCTATAAACTGTTTTGGATTTGTTTTATTTATGATGTTTTCTTTAAATAAAACCTGAAGTTTTAATACGTTTCGTTTGACCACTTATGGCCAAGGTCACAACACTGTGGGGCGTGGTCAAGTCTTATTTCCGTAGAAACCTAAGTTACACTATGAGAACTTAGATTTTTACGGAACAGCCGTTCTCCGGGTTTTCATAAATAGTAAGAAGTGGGCGCTGTCAATTTTTCATTCCGTAAAAACCTAAAATGGACGAACCAAAAAAAAAAAAAATATACAAATCGGTTGAACCAACGATCGACATTTTATTTTTATTTACATAAAATATATATTTTTTATGCAAATGGGAAATTTTTATGCCAGAAGAAAGTCAAGATCAACCACATGGCCCCAGGGGATTTGCAAATGCGTATTCTAAAAAAATTGAGAATATGAATATTTAATGTTTGGACCACAAAAATAGTTCCACAATTTACTCAAGAATTGTAATAAGGGGAAATAACTGAAATATTTTAAAAACAAGTTACAAATTTTAAAAATACTATTTTTTTTTTTTTGAGTGTAAACTTTTTTTGGGTGTAATGTGTTTTTACTGTAAAAGCCCAAATAAAGTAAAAATTTCATGACTTAAAAAAAATATTTCCTGTTAATCCCAGAAAGGAAAATTGAGGGATTATCAACTTTCAACCTCTTATCTTTATTTCTCTATGGGGTTATCCGGAATTTAACTAATTGCCGGAGATTCTTAAGCCTCTAATGCACAGGGCCACTTTTTGGCGGCCTTACTTTTTATACCCTTCACTTAGTGATAGAGGGTATATATAAGTTTGTCATTCCGTTTGTAACTCATCGAAATATCGGTCTGGGACCCCATAAAGTATATGGGGCATTCCAAGCCAAATCACTCAATTTTAGACCCGACCCCTTTCGATTTATTTTATTTTTGGATATGTTTTAGTCCTTATTAAATGAAACTTGGACACCAATTTTCAGCCTTTTATTCCAAGATGGTGTTGAGTAATCAATTTTTCAAAATGGCGATTTTCTCAAAAAAATTAAAAAATTGAAATTTTTAATTAATTTTGACCATTAAAAAATATAGATATTTTAAAAAAAGTTGGACAACGTTTTGTTGGTATTTAATGTAGTTTTAGAAAAAAAATATGAAAAAATTATTCGAAGTAATTATCACTTATTTTTTAACGTTTAAAAATTAAAATCGACTTTTTGAAAAAATCCGAAACCTTCGATTTTTTTGTAAAATACTATAAAAATTCTACTCTAAATTACGCAACTTTTAAGCCATATCTCGAGATGTGATCACAATTCCTTCTATTTTTTTTTTTTAATTTTTAAAATTGCACCTTTTATGTTTTGGCTCTGATTTATTTTATATGGAGCTCAAAAAAAAAAAAAATTGGTAGATACTGATCCAAACGTACCCTAAATATATTCATTTGGAGGTTAATATACGTCTCACAAAAATTTAGGACGATCGGACATGTGTAAGGCGTTTAGCATGGTTTTAGCACGGATTACAAGGAAAAATATGATTTTTTTTCTGTTTTCGCAATTTTTTTGGTATTTTAAGTTAAGTTTCAATTCAAGTGATTACGGAATTATGATGTGGAGTAAAATGCTTTTCTAATATGGTACTAAAAACTAAAATCGGTTGAAAATCAGCCATGTTATTACAACTTCCCCAGGCATCTAGCGTGTGCCATACAACTTGATTAAAAAATACGAGTCTCTTTTTTTAAATTTATTGAAATTTTCTACTGTAATAACATTTTTTCATTATTCATGTTTCAGTGTAATATTTTTTTGGCTTTTCCAAATTTTAAAACAAAAAAAAAATTTTTTTTTTTTTAAATAGAGATTTCAAAAGGGTGTTGAAAATGCAGGCATTTTTAGCACTAATTTAAAAAATGTTAGCAAAACACAATATGAAAAATACTTGTCATCTAATTACATTTGAACTTGAAGAATAAAAAAATGTTATTACAGTAGAAAATTTTAATGAATTTCCAAAATCGTATTATATTGCTTAATCAAGTTTTCTGCCATACGTTAGATGCCTGGGGAAGTTGTAATAACTTGGCTGATTTTCAACCGATTTCAGTCTTTGGTACCTTATTAGAGAGGCATTTTACTCCGTATTATAATTCTGTAACCACTTGAATTAAAACTTAACTTAAAATACCAAAAAAATTGAGAAAACAGAAAAAAAAACATATTTTTCCTTGTAATCCGTTTTCTAAACTTCAAGGCCCATGCGGAACACCTTATCCATGTCCGATCGTTCTTTATTTTTGTGAGGCGTATTTTTGCCTCGAAATGAATATATCTAGGGTAAGTTAAGGTCAGTATCTACCAATTTAGTTTTTTTGGAGCACCATATAAAATAAATCAGAGTCAAAAAATAAAACGTGCAATTTTCAAAATTTGAAAAAAATAGAACAAATTGCGATCACATCTCGAATTATGGCTTAAAAGTTGCGTAATAAGGAGTAGAACTTTTAGACGTTTGTAAAAAAAAATCGAAGGTTTCGGACTTTTTCAAAAAGTCGATTTTAATTTTTAAACGTTAAAAAATATGTGATAATTACTTCGAATAATTTTTTTAATATTTTTTTCTAAAACTACATTTTAATACCAACAAAACGTTGTCCAACTTTTTTTAAGATATCTATATTTTTAACTGGTCAAAATTAATTGAAAATTTTAATTTTTCCATTTTTTTTGAAAAAATTGCCATTTTGAAAAATTGATTACTCAACACCATCTTGGAATAAAAGGCTGAAAATTGGTGTCCAAGTTACATTTATTTATTCATTTATTCGGCCAATGGAAATACATCCTTACAGGCTAGATACAAATTTTCTTAAAATTAAAATACAAATTAACTTAACCTAATTTAAATATGTTAGCATATTATATTTAAAACAGTTTTTCGGGATTGAAAAATCTAAATTTAAATCTATATAAAGAGAATTTAACAAATTTAATATTCGTATTAAAGGCTCATTTTTAGCATAATCTGTTCTATGTAAAGGAATATAAAATAATATAATTTAATAAGAACTAAAACATATCCAAAAATAAAATAAATCGAAAGGGGTCGGGTCTAAAAGTGAGTGATTAGGCCTGGAATGCCCCATATATATTATTGATCAGTGATCGATTCTAAGACATTCTAGCGATGTCCGTCTGTCCGTCTGTCCGTCTGTCTGTGGAAATGGTGATCACGGACAAAATATTGAACAGAGATGACTGAAACTTAACATATTTATTAGAAGTTCTCCCGAGAAGTTTGTTATTGCATTTGAGCGATATCGGTTTAGCGGTTCAAAAGTTATGAACGAAAATGTAAGGACATCTCAAAAATGTCAGTACATTCAAAATAACCTAAAAATACAAAATGCTTTAATTCGCCTGCTGGTTGACATATGTGAACATAATTGAACACCAAATGGTATTTAAACAAGTACGAACATATTTTTTGACAAAAAAAGACAAAAATCGCGGATTTTTTTTTTCGCGGAAATTTTTTTCAAAATTTTTTTTTTTTTTTTTTTCAAAAGTATATTCCTTTTAAATAATGTTTTTTGCAATAATCTTTTTGAAATTGTGGAGGGTATCACTACATTCGGCAAGGCCGAATTTAAATTTTTTACTTGTTAGGATTTATTTGTGCTTCTTACAAGAGAAGTATCTCAACCCTTATGAACCGATTTGCATGAAACTTAAATTATATAAAAGAGACAATTCTAAGGTTGGGGTGTCTCGGCTTATCGGCCATATAAGGGACTTTAGAGTTCAAAAAATAAGTAAAAAAATGGCGAACAAATCTCTTTTATTGTTGATTTTTAGCCATTTCTTTCTAAGAAACTATATGATGTTACCATATGAGAAGAAAGTGTTTTTTAATGTCCATCCAAGGATGCCCATCCCGAAGGTCCACAATGTTACATAAGGGGACAACGAAATTTTTGAGCACTGATATGACAGATAAGCCGAGACACCCCAACTTTAAATCGTATCTTTTATATAAATTTCGTACTGCGCAATAACTCCCAAATGAAATAAGTCCCAATGAAATAATTCCCAATGAAATAAGTTCCAAGAAAAATTAATTAACTCCACACTTTAAAAAATTAAATAACTCCCAAAGAAAAAATTAAATATGTCCCAATATTTGGGAGTTATTTAAAATCAAAATAATAACTCCCAAGGTTAGGTTAGGTTAGGTTGTAAGTGGCTGCTGACGTTTTACGTCAACACACGTAGACTCTGAGGTCCATTGTGATACCACGGGATCGTAATAGGTTTCCCTACTAGTCCCTGTCGTTAAACCAGTGTGAGCTTCTTATGAAACTCCTTAGATGTTGAATTTTGACATCCGACAAATCTGAAAGATCGTACAGCTCCCTAGATCCCAGTGAAGCAAGTCGCTGACCAGAAAGTGCCGGGCAATGGCAAATAAAGTGTTCGATAGTTTCCAACTCCTCTTCATCCATGCAACTTCGGCAAAAGTCATTCGACGGCACATTTAACCGCTCTGCGTGCTTCCCTATAAGACAGTGTCCGGTAATTATAGAAACCACCGTTGAAATCTCTCCTCTTGGAAGCGATATCAGCTCACTTGTGCGCCCCTGATTAAGAGAAGGCCAAATCAGTCGTGTTGTCTCACACGTCCATCCATTTGCCCATCTTTGATTAGTCTCCGTCGCAGAACAAAGCCGTAGGTTTTGCTTGCAAGTTTCTAGAGGCATACCAACACATTCCAATTCTGTTGGAACCTGTAAGGTAGTTCCTAGTCTTGCAAGCTCATCGGCTTTGCAATTCCCTGGAATGTCTCTGTGCCCTGGGACCCATATGAGTCGTATGTTAAACTGCTTGGCCATCTCATTTAAAGACGTGCGGCAGTTAAGGGCAGATCTTGTTTTCAGAAACATTGAATCCAGGGACTTGACCGCGGCTTGACTGTCAGTATAGATGTTGACTGCGGTTGTAGACAAGACATTGCAGCTCAACCAGTCAGCCACTTCCTTTATTGCCAGCATCTCTGCCTGGTAGACACTGCCATGATCTGGCAATCTACGAGCCAGGCTCAATCCAAGCTCTTCCGAATAGACCCCAAAGCCCACTTGTTCCCAAAAAAATGAAAGAACTCCCAATGAAATAAGTGACAAAGAAAATGAAATAAGTTCCCATTACAGGAATTATGTCTACATGTTCATAGTCCAAAAACTATGAAAACAATATCCTCACCTAAAATGCAAAACGCCCTAACTAACAAAAAATTCAAAATTGGTATTTTGATTGATTCTTGTGTATTTTATTAACCTACACGTCCTTACAAAACAATTAGGGTCACATTATAAAAATTAGCGATTTTATAGCCCAAAATTGAAAACATGTGAATTGCGAAATCGCCAATGAACGCAACTAGAAATATTGTTTTTTTTTTACACAAAATTTTAAAGTTTTTATGCGTAGCCGGCTTTCGGCCGGGCTTAGGGATTACAAAATCCATGCATTAAACCCACCCTCTCCGCAAAGAAAAGTTTTCTAGGGTAGCAGGCCTTTACGCTATCAAATTTGTTACGCCTCAAAACGGTCTGATATCCAAAATAGCTTTGGTGTGCAGAGAGGGTGGGTTTAATGCATCGAGTATGTAATCCCTAAGCCCGGCCGAAGGCCGGCTACGCAGAAAACCTTTATTACAAAAAAAACAAATCATATAAGTCGTAATTTCGACATTTCGCCCAAAAAAAATGTTGTGGGTTTTTTGGCAATTTTGTTTTGGGAGAAATAACATTTTAAGACCTATCACTTTGGGATATGTGTCGCAGCTTGGGCGATATAACATTTACGGTTTTGGGCGATAAGACCTTGGGCGCTATATCCGTACGCCATATATTTTTTCAATTAAAATGAAATAACACTAAAAAAAAAAATTAATTTAAACTTTGGAAAAATTTTCTTCAAAATAGTTTATAAATTTTCCCACAAATTAGTTAAATTTAACTAAAATTTGGGAAATTCTCCCAACTTTTAGGAAAAAATTTTAGTTCATGGACTTTAAAATAGGCCATTATTTTCCTTAAATGGAATTCCCTAATACATGGAAAAAATTCTTACCGCCAAAAAAATTTTCCCTAAATAAATGAAAAATAATCTTTAGTTTTAAGACATATTTCTTAAAACAAAATTTAGTTCACAAAATGCAGGTTTAGGACGTAATTTTCTTCCAATTAGTTCATCATATTTGTCTTCTTTAATTTGAGGAAGTTTTTTCCACAAGTTTAGTAAATTTTTCATAACATGAAATTGTTTAGTTGATTTTTTTTTTCATGCTTGCTTGTAGTTCACATTTTGTTTATTATTTGTAGTATATGAAAAAGAGAGTATGGTCTTGTATGTGTTAGTTATGTGTTAATACTATTTTAATCACAACAAAGGCCTTGGCTTTGGCGTGTTTTCCCATAGTCTGGGAACAAACGTTAAAGACAAAGTCTTTGTTGTAATTTAACTTTAAAAACAAATGAAATTTATTACTTGACCATAAGAAACAAACGTTTTTTTATATTTTAAATAAAAAATGTACATAATGAGAATTCTGTGTGTAATCACATGCTATTCTATAAATAAACCAATAAAAATATGAAATTAATTAATTTTTAGGAAAAATGTCCTCATCAAAAATTTTTTTTTAACTAAGATATGGGAAATTTTTTCCCACTTTTTAGTTCAAATTGGTCCTAGTTTTTAAGAAAAATATGGACTAAAAAGTAGGAATACATGGCAATGGAACTAAATCATTATCAATTTTCTTTGGATTTAGGTAATTTTCCCATTTTTTAGTTAGTTTTTTTTCTGACAATGAGTGAAGTCCCACCATTGATGAAATATTTCCCAATGCTTAAAAAGAAATGAAATAACTCCCAAACTATTTTTTGTTGGGGTTTTTTTCATTTGGAAGTTATTTCATAATGAAATAAATCCCAACAAAATTTGTGCAATAAGTCCCACTACACTGGGACTAATTTCATAATGAAATAAGACCCAAATCGTATGTAAAATTTTTGGGAGTTGTTTAATTTTTTTTTTTTTTGAGTTATTTCGTTTGGGAATTATTGCGCAGTACCTATAAATTTTAAGTTTCAGCCAAATCGGTTCATAAGGGTTGAGATACTTCCCTTTCTAGTATCATGAGCCATATAGAATCGGTGGAAAACACCTTGGAATACTATATTTTTTATCTGTAATGCATTCGTTGATTTCTTATGCATACTTATTGAGGCCATTAATATGATTAAAGAATAATTAAGGGTTACTGGACATCCCTTAGAACTGCCTCAACGCACATTATCAGCCAATGCTTAGACGTAAGTCACTCTAAATAAAAAAGAAAAGCAACTTTTATTTAAGAATTTTTCTGCTTGTATATTTATTTTCAATCCATAATAAGTTTCTTAAATTCAATTGGTTCAACAACATTTATTAACGACGAATACATCTTTGTTCACAGGATCGCTTCGAACACCAACGATTATTATTGCCACCACAACCTAAATAAGTAAATGCAATGCATTGTCTTACATTTGCATTGTAATACCACATGGTGCGGGATACACAGCCACGGCCACGATTTCCTAGGTTACGAGGTCCAACACAACTACCTTGACCTTAAAATAGTAATTATAAATAAAAAATATTATTAATAGAAAAATTATTTATTTAAAAATCCCTTTAATATAACAAATACAGTTGTCACAACCGAAAATATTCCAACCTCGTATTTGAGGTTCTTCCAACCAATCATTATATTGTTACAACTACATCTCGGTTGTCAAAACAATACACACAATACGGGTGCCATAACCGTATTGAAGTTGTGACAACCACATGACCGGTTATAAACAACCTCCAAAATGAGGTTGGAATATTTACGGTTGTGGCAACTGGATTTGTTATGTGAATTTAATTATTATCTAAGGCACAACTTACGTGGTTGTTGTCTGCATTCTTGGGCAGAGGAATAGGCCACAAACACGACAAATAATAAAGCGAAAATTGATAAAAACTTCATATTGTATGGATTCTTATTGGGTTGTTACTGATTTATGTATGATTTAATTAAAAATTATGAACAAGTATTTATACTGTTAATTTTGAATTGTTTATTTTGTTATTATGAATACACTCACTTAAGCCATTAACTGTAACAGTTTTATTGTGTTACGAATATTTGAAACCGTAGTTTCAATCTTTACCTTGATATCTGAACAAGAAAGTTTTGACCTATTAAGCCACTTTACAAAAAAAAATATATATGAGGCATTCCACACCAAATGTCCTGCTACAGAAAAACATGTGTCCCGTAAATTTCTGAATAGGTTGTTTGGATAGCCCTATATAGAACTAAGAAAATTGCGTTTTTTGTTTTTCTAATTTTTAAAAACTGGGCTTAGAAGGCATAGTCAAATATTGGAAAAATGGTCAAATTTGTGGCGAGTTGCCTTGATTAAATATTTATCATATTAAAACGGAATTCACCACAATCTTAAAAATTTACATTCTTATATAGTTTTTTATGGGCTATCGAATAAATTTTCCATTTGTTAAAAAGTAAATTTATCAAAAATCCGGCCACTTTTTTTTCTTTTTTTTTAATTTTTTTTTTTTTTAAAGTTTAGATGTTTGTCCATCCACGCAAAAAAAATCAGAAATGTATTTTTCGTTTTTTTTCGAGAAAATCGCATTTGAATTTTTAATTTCATAACAATTTTGTAATTTCCTTGTATTTTCTTGTGTTTACGTGTCGAATGAGTAATATTCATGCAATTAATGTTACTCATTCGCAACTTTAAAACAAGAAAATACAAGCAAATTACAAAATTGTTATGAAATTTAAATTTCAAATGCAATTTTCTCGAAAAAAACGAAAAATACATTTCTGATTTTTTTTGTGTGGATGGACAAACATCTAAACTTAAAAAAAAAAAATTAAAAAAAGTGGCCGGATTTTTGATAAATTTACTTTTTTATAAAATGGAAAATTTCAGAACAGGTTCTGTAAATTTTTCAAGGAAAAAAAAATTATTCGATAGCCCATACGAAACTATATAAGAATGTAAATTTTTAAGATTGTGGTGCATTCCGTTTTAATGTGATAAATATTTAATCAAGGCAACTCGCCACAAATTTGACCATTTTTCCAATATTTGACCACGCCTCCTAAGCCCAGTTTTTGAAAAATTGAAAAACCGAAAACGCAATTTTCTAAGTTCCATATAGGGCTATCCACACAAGCTATTCAGAAGTTTATGGTACACGTGTTTTTTTTTTCGCTGGACATTTGGTGTGGAATGCCTCATATATAATAAAAAGTGATAAAAATTGGATTGTTTAAAAAGATATTTTCGAATTACGTATTTTATTTAAATTTTTATTATTCTGTGTATTTATATGCTTTCATAAAAGTAAAGAAACAAAAAGACACATGTGTTTTAAGAACAACTAAAACAAATTTAATTTTTGTCTTAATTTATCCAAATTCAATAAAAGTAAACAAGTGTTTAACCCTTAAATGCATTAGCAACTTTATTTATTAGCAACGAGGTTGTTATAAGCGAGCTTTGGATAGGAATAGGTATAAATCGGAGTTGTACTTCGCGTTCATTCCGCTTCAAAATTGACTTCGAAAAACAAATTTAGAGGATTTTAGCTGAGATATTATTTTTAATGATACGTATTAACAAAAACATGTAAAAAAGTTAAATTCGGCCTTGCCGAATGTAGTGATACCCTCCACAATTTCAAAAAGATTATTGTAAAAAACTTTATTTAAAAGGAAATTACTTTTGAAAAAAAAAAAAAAAATTTGAGAAAAAAAAATTTCCGCGAAAAAAAAATTTTGGTGAAATAAATTCGGCAATTTTTTTCTTTTTTTTTCGAAAAATATGTTCGTACTTGTTTAAATACCATTTGGTGTTCAATTGTGTTCACATATGTCAACCAGAAGCCGAATTAAAGCATTTTGTATTTTTAGGTTATGTTAGGTTAGGTTAGGGGTGGCTGAGCTCAAAATTTTTAACTTCTCGCATAGACCGGCTGGTCCATAGCAATACCACATGTTCCTTCAACGACGTGGATAAAACGCGTTAGTCCATGTTGCAAACAATTTAACGCGCATAAGGTCCATAACTGCGATTTCCTCCAGATTCTCGAGTTCAGCTTTGCCTAACATTTGTTTGCGATGCCTGGCCAATGCGGGGCATTTGCACAGGATATGTTTAACTGTTTCATCCGTATTCGGTTCATCACATCTTCTACAATTGGAATCAGAGATGAGTCCAATTGTTCTTGCGTGGAAAGTAATTAGGCAGTGTCCCGTGACCACTCCCGTGAGTAAATGACATTCTCTTCTGTTGAGAGAAAGTAGGTAGCGAGTTCTTCTGAGGTCGTAACGCGGCCAGATTATTCTGGTAATTCTGCTTGTACTTAACTCTCTCCATTTCCTGTTCGCCATGGAAATACACTGACAATCACTTCTCGATCTGTAGTACTGCATTGGGGGATCAATATGAACAAAGTCCCCTACCCCATCTGCACCCAGTTTTGCAAGCTCATCAGCCTTCTCGTTCCCTTCTACTCCCTTATGTCCTGGAACCCATATTAGAGAGACGAGGTTATTGCTGGATAGTCTTTGAAGATTCTCGTAGCACTCAAAGACGACTTTTGATTTAATACAAAAGCCTCTTACAAGGGAAGTATCTCAACCCTTATGAACCGATTTGCATGAAACGTAATATATATATAAAAGAGACAATTCTAAGGTTGGGGTGTCTCGGCTTATCGGCCATATCGGGGATTTAGGGGTTCAAAACATGGGTACAAAAATGGCGAAAAAATAGTTTTTTGGATTTTTCAGACGTTTCTTTCTAAGAAACTATATGATGTTTACATATGAAAAGAAAGGTTTTTTTAATGCCGATCCAACGGTGGCATTGTAAAAGTTTGGGTTCGTTAAATACTTTTTTCATGAAAATGTTAAATTTTGGGGGGTATTTATATGAAGGCATAGACCTACGATGTCCATATGAATACAAAATAATCTTTATTAAATTTAAGTCGACACGTATTTTTTCTCCAGAGGATATTCCTGTTAGTTCGGGAGTTATCGAAATTTTCCCGGAGGCCCAAATTGTTTCATAAGGGGACAACAAAATTTTGAAACACTGATATGGCCGATAAGCCGAAACACCCCAACCTTAAAATCGTCTCTTTTATATATATTTTAAGTTTCAGGCAAATCGGTTCATAAGGGTTGAGATACTTCCCTTGTTAGAGCTTTTAGTGCAGCTTGGCTGTCGACGTAAAAGTTTATTATTCTCTCCGATTCTCCAAGAAACTGTAAGGCTGCCTTATTAATAGCAACTATTTTAGCCTGGAATATGCTACAGCTCAGAGGTAGATTAAAAGATTTTCGTATATCACAGACGTCCGTAGTAAATCCCGCTCCCACTCCCGTCGATTGTTTGGAGCCGTCTGTGAAAATATTTAAAGCGTCATTTGGAACGCAACGCCAGTTCGACCAAAATTCTCGAGTCGGAAATTCAACTTTAAATTTCCGATCGAAAAGTAGTTTGGGCACTCTGTAGTCAGTGACAACGTTATCCAAATTGTTCATGCTACTGTGTCCAAAATTTCGGCGTCTGAGCCAATTTGACTCTTTGAGTCTGAGGCATGCCTTATATGCCTCACCCTTAGCAAAGACGTCAATTGGCAGCAGATGCAATATCGTGTCGATGGATGCAGCTGATGTTGTTCTTAGGGCACCAGTGATACTCAGACCCATAAGCCGTTGGGATTTTTGGAACTTACTACGAGTCACCTCCATCTCCAGCGCTCTGTGCCAGACCATAACTCCGTAAAGTAAGATTGGTCTTACGATGGAAGTATAGATCCAGTGCGTGATCCTTGGCTCAAGTCCCCATGTCTTGCCGAACAATTTTTTGCATGCATAATATGCATTATTCGCCTTTCTCAATCGTTCATCGGTATTTTGGTTACATGATAATTTGCTATCCAGAATAATTCCTAAAAATTTTGCATGATTTGAAAGTGGGATTTCAACCCCGTTGACCTTAACTTTTCTAAAATTTTCGATCTTATACTTTCGTGTAAACAATACCATCTCAGTTTTCCGCGGATTAACGTTAAGACCATTTTCATTAGCCCAATTCCATAACTGTTTCAGTGATCGCTCTAGCAACTCGGATATCGTGGTCAAAAATCCATCTTTTGATGGTTGGATTTATGCCAGCCCTGTCCATTGCGTTTACAATTGCATCCATGCTTACATTGTTAAATGCACCTTCTATGTATAAAAAAGCGGCTAAGGTAAATTCTCTATATTTCAGAGATCTCTCTAAAGTGTATCCGAGGGAATGAAGAGCGGTTTCTATCGACTTGCCCTGCTGATAAGCATGTTGCGTAGCCGACAAAAAGTTTCCACCTAGGTTCTCTCTTATATAAACATCCAGAATTCTCTCCAAAGTTTTCAGAAGGAAGGACGATAAACTAATAGGACGATAATCCTTTGCAGTTGCGTGATTTATTTTACCGCTTTTCGGTATGAAGACTACTTTAGATTTCCTCCAAGATCCAAGTATAAAACAAAGCTCTAAACACGCTTTAAAAACTTTCTTTAAGTGAGGAATTATTTCGCTAACAGTATTTTGAAGCATTGCCGGAAAAATGCCATCAGGCCCTGGCGATTTGTAAGGCTCGAACGATTCAACTGCCCACCTTATCCGCTCATCAGATAACAGATTGTGGGGCATAACTGTTTGCCCGTGAGGTTGAGTCCCTGATAAAGGTTGTTCACTGCATCCTGGAAAATGTGTTCTTAGAAGAACATCCAATGTTTCCGTTGTATGTACTGAAATTTTTGAGGTGTGCTTACATTTTCGTTCATATCTTTTGAACTGCTGAAGCGATATCGCTCAAATGCAATGCCAAACTTCTCGGGAGACTTACAATAAATATGTTAAATTTCAGTCATCTCTGTGCAATATTTTGTCCGTGACAGCATTTTCCAAAGACAGACGGACATCGCTAGAATGTCTTAAAATCGATCGGGCATCATGAATATATATACTTTATGGGATCCCAGATCGATATTTCGATGAGTTACAAACGGAATGACAAACTTATATATACCCTCTATCACTAAGTGGAGGGTATAAAAATACAAAATTCGAACTTTGGAAATATGTTCACTCGTTCAGAAGATATTGCATGTGAAAGCTTTAAGTTTGGTTGGATATATTTCCCCTAGAGGGTGCAGTATACCATCGAAATAAACAAAAAATGTTTGCTTGGCATAGGTCTACATTTTCACAAATTTTGGTCAAGAAATTCTTAGCCAAAAAAAGTTGGTAGTGAAAGGGTGAAAAAATTTAAATTTTTAAAAATCTAACCAAATTTACAATTTTTTTTTTTTTGATATTTTCGGCACGAAATTTACTAAATTTGTTGGCTTTATTCGTGGCGAACAGAAATATGAAACGAAAATAAATCACGCAAAAAAATCGACTCACTCACACTCAGTCACTCAAAAATTTTACCCACGCATATTTGTTCACTCACAATCACGCGAATAAATCTCTAGTGGAAAGATTCGGCACAGCCGAATTTAACACTCACTTGTTTTTACCTTGGCAACTTAAATACGATTTCTTCATTATAACTTCCCTATTTTTGTTTTATTACAACCAATATTAAATAAATATAAATTTATAAATATAAATTTTACATTTGACACCAATTATAATTAAATTCCGGTATTTTTCAAAAAATTGCAACATTTGGCCCTTAAAAGTCTAAGGGGTCAAAGGTTGGCCTTTTCTGAAAAAAATGTCTTAAAAATCATTTATAATATATCGTGGAACTATATTCAATTTGAGCTATCTGCTCGGTTGACGAAAATGAGTTTTTGATGGCAAAATGTTCGCTGGCATAAGTGTCATCTATGGTATTAATTTCAGAACAAAAAAAATATTTTAAGACAATTTTATTGCAAAAATAGCATGAGCTATGTGAAACCATGTTTTTTTATAAATAAAAATTTGAGCTATCTACAGTACCCAGTCTGCACAGTTTCGAGGCGACAATTTTTTCGAAGTTTTTTCGAGGCTTTTCCGCAATAACGATTCGAAGTCGATATTATATACAGTCGATATTTTAATGTTTCTCGAACTCATATTTTTATTGAAAAACTAATCGATTTCGAAATGATTTCCAATCTACATTTTAGGAATTCTCGTATTTGTTGTTCCATAAAAAAATATTTATTTTCAATATAACATTGAGTTTTAGTTTTATTAAATTTTACAAAAATTCCACAAATTTTACTTTTATTATTAAAAAAAATAATATCTAACACTAGAACAATAAAAAAAAAAATAAAAAAAAAAATCCGCGACCGGGGTTTGAACCAAGGCCAAAAATCTACAAATCATAAGCTGCCGAACCTGCTAACCAACTAGGCCATACACAACTTGAAATTTGTTTATACTAATATATATTTTGAAATAAAAATATTTTCAAATTGGGAGAAGTATGTCAAAACAAAATAAAATGAATATAAAAACAGGGTAATTCAAATAATAATACAAATTATAATTTAAGGGCAATTCAAATAATAATAAAAAAATTCAAATTTTAGTAAAAGTAATTTTAAAAAACTACTTTTATTATCAAACTTTGGCTGAAGGAGTAAGGCGTTCAACCAGTAAACTGGGAGTTCTGAGTTCAAATCTCAAGTGAGGCAGATAAAAATATCAATTAGTAAAAATTAAATTTAAAGAATAAATAAATTAAATTAGTAAAAATTAGTTAATTGTAAGTAAGTAGTAGTAAGTAAAAAAATATTTTTTTTTAATTCTTACCGTTTTTAAAACAATTGACTAAATTATTAAAAAAACAAATGTATCGAAATTCATGAAATTTTTCGATTAAAAATCGAATCGAATCCTGTACCAATACTCGATTCTATATCACCTTGCATGCCACATAGGAAAACACGCTTTATATCGATATTATATCGAACTCGATATCGATGAAATTCTTAGAGAAAACGATTCTTTTTCGAATCGATATCGACTCATTTTGCATACTGGGCACCTTGCATGCCACATAGGAAAACACGCTTTATATCGATATTATATCGAACTCGATATCGATGAAATTCTTAGAGAAAACGATTCTTTTTCGAATCGATATCGACTCATTTTGCATACTGGGTATAGTTTACTAGGGTAAACTTTTAAAAATAAATAAACTTTTAAAAATAAATAATTTTTTTTATATTATCACTTTTTCCATCAATAAAAATAATGGCAGTTATTTTTTTGGAAAGTTTCAACTCCTTTCCGCGGTTAAAAACGCGGTTTTTGACCCATATTTCGATGCGGAGCAAAACCGGTTAAACTTTTTGCATATTTTGTTTGCCCATTCGATTGTACAGCAAACACAAGTGTTATGACATATTTCGCAAGCTTCATGAAGGTTCCAAATAATGGCGAGAAAGCGCGAAAAAATCGATGATTTAAAAAAAAATAAGAAGTATTTTTTTTTTTAACACCTGTAATGGAAGGGCTTTAAAAACTGAGAAATATGGTACCAAATTCACATTTTTATCATAATCCGTTAAAAAGTTATAAAGCTTTAAAGTCTATATTTAATGAGCTATCTGCTTAGGTTGATTAATTTCAAATAAAAAAGGTTGAGCTATCTGCTGTAACTCAGCGAATAATACGAATTTTTACAAACAAAGCACGTATAAAATTTACTAGTAATTATTAATTAATATTGTAAAAGATCGGCCGACAAAAAGTTTAAAAATACGCGAATGCGACGGTTTTTTTGCTCTCCTGAAAAGTTATGTTTTTTTAGATAGCTCAAATTGAATATAGCTTAACGATATATTGCTGCAAAATTCTATTGAAAATAATTAGAAAATATAAAAAATACCTCTTCAACTTGCTTTAACATTTCACTTTTATACTAAAATTCAACAAAAATATCGAAATTTTTTTTTAAACCTTCATAACTTTATTTCTTGTCAGTAGATTTTGATGATTTAAGGCACAAGTTAAAGTCTAAAGTGCCACCTATTCAACAAAAAAAAAACGGCATACAAAAATATTAATCCATTCAAAAGTTACAGATTTTTGATCCGAAAATGACCAAAATGTTCCACTGTGCAACGGCCCAAAAATTTTTTTTTTCAAATTCAATTTTGAAGTGGAATGGTTTATCCCAACAAATTGAAGTTTTTAGTCGTTAATAAGCTAATCAAGTAAACTAATAATTACACAAAAAAAAAAAAAAATTAAAAAAAAATTGTTTGGTTTGTATGGAAACATTTTTTTTTTTGGGCAAAACTTTAACCCCCCGAAGGCACTGGTTAATTTTTTCCGATTTGGCAAAAAATTTAAACATAGAGTTTTTAGACTAAAACGAATATAGAGTTTTTAGACTAATGTTGAGTCTGGCGACGTTGTTATCTGCACTATAAAAAAACCTTGTCAGATTACTAGAAAAGGTCTCGTTATCCTCTTTTAGCAATATTTAACAGTTTTCCTTGTTTTTTAACAAAAAAAATTTTCATCGAAATTTAAATTTTTTTTTTGTAATTTTAATTTTACAATTTTTTAGCCCTGAAAACAATCCTGCATACGCCGTTGTCCATGGCAATTATGACCGAATACATAACAGTCATATTATTTCCAAAACGGAATTATCGATAATTCGACAAATAGATTCAAGGCGACAATCGGAATAAAAATTATTTTATCGAGAATGGCTAAAGCCTTTAACTGTCTTTAATTTTGTATGTAATCTTAATTTACGGGGGGTTTAAAGTAGAGATGGGTGCGTGAGTGACTTTTGACTCACACTCACTCACGCTCACGACAAGAATTTTTAAATCACGCAAACTCACTCATATTTTTACTACTCACACTCACTCACGTTAGTAAATTTAATATAACTCACACTCACTTGCATTCACTAAAGCTTCACTCACACTCACGTTGACTCACACTCACGAAACTCTTATTAATATAAAAAATTTCAAAAACTACAATTTCAAAAAATCTAAGACCCTATAAAGTATATATGGGGCATTCCATGTCAAATCGGACACTTTGACGTTTTTTTTTTTAGATTTTCCCATTTTTCTTACAGTTTTTAGTACCCTTCGAAAACTCCTTCGGGCAAATTTTCAGATTTTTTTGATGACCCGTTCAAAAAATATTGAATTTTTAAAAACTGGTAGTTTGTTCCTTTACTTAAACTTCCCAGCAAAACTTAGATTACCAAATAAGGTATAAAATAAGGTATAGGATCTCTTATTTTATACATTGCAGCATTGATGATTTTAACAGGCGATGAGACTCAAAGTAATGCATCCACATTATCACAAAGAATACCAGTAAGGTATAAAATAAGTCATAAATTTATAACGAAGAATACGAGTAAGGTGTAAAATATATGATATTTTATAGGTTACGAGAAATGAAATAATATAGCATATCGGAAGGTAATATATACGGTGTTACGAGTAGTGAAAAAGTAATTTTGTATTAAATTCACTCACTTGATTGTAAGTGAGTGTAAGTAGATAAAATATGCTCGTGAGTGTGTGTCGTTAGAAATTTCTTGTCGTGAGCCCATCTCTAGTTTAAACTTATGCATTTTTTATAAAATAATTATTTTTTATGTTATTGTAATGCATTATGAGTCCAATTATAAATAATGCATTATTTCAAACTTTCAAATTATACATAATGTAACCAAATATAAGTCATCCATGATTTAATGTTTAGAAATAATTTCTATGAAATACATTTTTTCCAATAATCATGCATTACGTAGCAAATTATTAGTTATGCATTATTTTTCACTTGAAAATAATACGTTGTGGAACAAATGTTTGGTAAGACATCATAAAATAATGCTACAAATAAGTTATATGTATCACCTGGTAATGTGTTATATAATAACTACACATTACCAAAGTTTTGCTGGGTTCTTTTACTCATAACTTCTTTAATAGTATGCGATTTTTAAGTTTTAAAATTTAAATCTCATTTTTTAAAATGTTTGCATTCTTCGAATTTTTTTTGAAATTTTTTTCTGAAAAACTTTATCGATTCTACAAATTTTTTGCCCAGGAGGATCGTGGGATAACGATTATTACTATTTTTAAAATTTTTTTGAAAAATTTTATAGTAATTTTCCAAACTTAAAATCATTTCTACTGCTCCAACGGTGCGTCATAGAGGGGTCATTAATAAGACCGACCCCCATTAATTATTACGTCTTAACATTTCTTTGGAACAAACTAATACCCTATCTCCAATTTCTAAGGGGGCTTCCACACAAAACGACATTTTTTAAAATTTGCTCCAACCGCTCTAACTGCCCTAATAGTGCCCTTAGAGCAACAAAAAGTATGATCGACCCACAATATTTTTTTAGTCCCAACATTTTCTATGAACACACCTACCCTCTATCTTTAACTGTTAAGGCGGTCCTAATACAATTTTTTCATTTTTTGTAAATTTGTTTTATTTAATCAGCTTCTACCGGTCCAATGGTGCGTCCGAGAGGGGTCATTAGTGAGACCGACCCCTATTTATTTTTACCCTTCAACATTTTTGTAAAACATACCTACGCCCTATCTCCACTCCTTAAGTAGGCTCCCTTACAAATAGCAGTTGGAGCAAATTTTATAAAAATGTAATTTTGAATGGAAGCCTACTTAGGGAGTGGAAATAGGGCGTAGGTATGTTTGACCCCTCTCGGACGCACCATAGCACCGGTAGAAGCTGATTAAATAAAACAAATTTACAAAAAATAAAAAAAATTGTATGGGGACCGCCTTAACAATTCAAAGAAAATGTTTGGACTAAAAAAATATTGTGGGTCGGTCATACATTTTGATGCTCTAAGGGCACTATTAGGGCAGTTACAGCTGTTGGAGCAAATTTTAAAAAATGTCGTTTTGTGTGGGAGCCCCCTTAGAAATTATGCAGTTACAGCGGTTGGAGCAAATTTTAAAAAATGTCGTTTTGTGTGGGAGCCCCCTTAGAAATTGGAGATAGGGTATTATTTTGTTCCAAAGAAATGTTAAGACGTAAAATTTAATGGGGGTCGGTCTTATAAATGACCCCCCTATGACACACCGTTGGAGCAGTAGAAATGATTTTAAGTTTGGAAAATTAAAATAAAATTTTTTCAAAAAATTTTAAAAAATATTAAAAATCGTTATCCCACGATCCTCCTGGGCAAAAAATTTGTAAAATGGATAGAAGTTTTACACAAAAAAAATTAAAAAAAATCAAAGAGTACAAACATTTTCAAAAATGAGATTTAAATTTAAAAACTTAAAAATCGCATATTAGAGCGCTCTTAAGAATTTTTTGGGATTTTTTTTTAAAGGACGTAAAAAAAACAAAAATTTTGTAAAACAAAAAAATGAAATTTGGACCATTACTGAAGAAGTTATGAGTAAAAGAAGTTTTAGTAAAGGAACAAACTACCAATTTTAAAAAATTCGATATCTTTTGAACGGGCCATCAAAAAAATCTGAAAATTTACCACGATGGAGTTTTCGAAGGGTACTAAAAACTTTAAACAAATTGGGAATATCTAAAAAAATATATTTCAAAGTGTCCGATTTGACATGGAATGCCCCGTATGATATTGATCAGTGATCGATTCTAAGACATTTTAGCGATGTCCGTCTGTCTGTCTGTCCGTCTGTGGAAATGGTGATCACGGCCAAAGTATTAAACACACTCAAAAAATTATGTCATTAACTGTTTGTAGTTTATTTAAAAAGTTTCCGTTTAGTCGTTTTTAAAAAAAAAAAACATTTGTTTGATGTTCAGTTTTTATTAATGACTACTTCAGTCCTTTGTTTCAAAAATAACACACTAAAAAATAAAGACTTTCATTAACATTTAATTTTTAAAGTCATTGATTTTTGTTCTGTAAGTAAAAACTACTGATTATTCTTTAGATTTTTAATGATTTGTGTAAGTAATTTTTTTTTAAATTGTTGGTATTTTTTAATGAAATATCATTAGTTTTTACCTATACAAGTCAGTTATTTTTTTGTAGAAAAAAAAATCAAAAAACTCTTTGTAGAAATATAAAAACATGTTTGTATCAAGTGACTTTGGCACGATGGGTAGAGTGTCTGGCCAGAATATACTTAGTTGATTGCGGGATCGATTCCCCAAAAATTTTATTAAAAGTTCTTAAAAAAATATTTCAATAAAAAATTGTAAAAAATTACCTAAGAAATAATTAATTTTTATTGTTTTCGTAGGTTATTTTTTGGAAATTTGTTGGTAAAAATAACAGAACTATCATTAATTTTTAATGTTTTCGTTGGTTATTTTTTTCGAATTTGTTGGTAAAAAAGAGTGAAAACAAGTAAAAAAGTTAAATTCGTCCTTGCCGAATGTAGTGATACCCTCCACAATTTCAAAAAGATTATTGCAAAAAACTTTAGTTAAAAGGAAATAACTTAAAAAAAAAAAAAATTAAAAAAAAAAAAAAAAAATTAAAAAAAAAAAATTTTTGGTAAAATAAAAAATCCGCGATTTTTTTCTTTTTTTGTCATAAAATATGTTCGTACTTGTTTAAGTACCATTTGGTGCTCAATTATGTTCACATATGTCAACCAGAAGCCGAATTAAAGCATTTTGTATTTTTAGGTTATATTGAAAGTACTGAAATTTTTGAGGTGTGCTTACATTTTCGTTCATAACTTTTGAACCGCTGAACCGATATCGCTCAAATGCAATACCAAACTTCTTGGGAGAACTTCCAATAAATATGTTAAGTTTCAGTCATCTCTGTGCAATATTTTGTCCAATAAATCATTTTTCACAGACAGACAGACAGACAGACAGACAGACAGACAGACAGACAGACAGACAGACAGACAGACAGACAGACAGACAGACAGACAGACAGACAGACAGACAGACAGACAGACAGACAGACAGACAGACAGACAGACAGACAGACAGACAGACAGACAGACAGACAGACAGACAGACAGACAGACAGACAGACAGACAGACAGACAGACAGACAGACAGACAGACAGACAGACAGACAGACAGACAGACAGACAGACAGACAGACAGACAGACAGACAGACAGACAGACAGACAGACAGACAGACAGACAGACAGACAGACAGACAGACAGACGGACAGACGGACATCGCTAGAATGTCTTAAAATCGATCGGGCATCATGAATATATATACTTTATGGGGTCCCAGACCGATATTTCGATGAGTTACAAACAGAATGACAAACTTATATATACCCTCTATCACTAAGTGGAGGGTATAAAAACGTATTTTTTTTAATGTTTAATGTTATTTATTTTAGAAAATTTTGCCAACAGTAAAAAATAAATGTTGATGTTTGTTAAAACAAATGAATAATTACTGGGATGGTTTTCAATTGTTTATTCACTGGTTTTAAGTGTGTTTTTCAATTGTTTTTGCCTACAAGATATTTTGAGTGCATATATGACTGAGACTTAAAATAAGTATTTACTTTTTGTTGTTGTCCTAAGTTGTTTGGTATTGCATTTGAGCGAAATCGATTCAGCGGTTCAGAAGCTATGAATGAAACTGTAAGAACACCTAGAAAATTTTAGTACATTCTACATAACCTAAAAATACAAAATGCTTTAAGTTGGCATATGTGAGCACAATTCGACACAGAGTGGTATTTTTAAAAGAAAAAACCTATTTTTTACAAAAAAAAAATAAATCCCGGTATTTTTTTAACCAAAATATTTTTCCGCTTTTTTTTTTTTTTTCAAAAGAATTTTTTTGTGCAAAATTTTTTTTTTATTGTGGAGGGTAGTTATAGATTCAGCAAAGTCGAATTTAACTTTTCTACTTGTTTTTTTCTTTGATATGTAGAAACTATCTTGTTTTTTTTTTTTTTAATTGGCTTATTGTTAGTAGGTGAAAATGTTCCTTTTCAGATATCAAGAGAATACTTCCACGCTAATAATAAGAATTGAAACTATGTTACTACAACAAAGACGTTAAGGGTTAAAGTATATTCACAACAATAAATTAAAAAAATTAAATTAAATTAAGAGTATAAATACTTGTTCACTATTTTAATTTAAATCACAAATCAATCAGTAACAATTCATAACATTCAACATGAAGTTTTTATCAATTTTCGCTTTATTACTTGTCCTTTATGTGGCCTATTCCGCTGCCCAAGGATGTCCACAAAAAGCTCGTAAGTAGTGTCTTAAATAATTATTATAAAAAGGAAAACCAAATGGGTTGGGCATTATTAATATAAATTAATTTAATATTGTTTTAGGTCAACCCAGGTGTGTTGGAGCTCGTAACGTAGGATTTACTGGCCGTGGTTGTCAAGTCCGCACTATGTGGTATTATAATACAAGTACTAGACAATGCCTTGCAATGCGTTATTTAGGTTGTGGTGGCAATGATAATCGTTGGTGTTCTAAGCAAAATTGTGAACAAAGATGTATTCGCCGTAATTAAATGTTGATGAATTTATAGAATTTGTAAAACTTATGATAGATCGAAAACAAATATACATACAAAAATATTTTTAAATCTTAAAACTAAAATAGTTTATAAACTTTATCACATTTTAGTAAATTTTACTAAAAGTTGAAAAAATTTCATATATTCCCAGTCAGAAATAGCCAAGCCTACCAAAAATATTGTACTGTCAGAGCCCTGCACTAAAAAAAAAAGTTTGTAAAATTACAAGTAAAAGTAATTCTATTTTACTAATATTTTTGTCTATTTACAAAAATTCTTGTATTTTTAATAAAACGAAAACTACCGTACGCCTTGTAATTTTACTATAATTGCTGTGTTTTTCAATATGTGGATTTATTTTCGGATTAATCTTATTTAGTTTAAAAACTAAAAAATCTTACGGAGGAATTGATTAATATCAAGGATACCTAACCTGACCAACCATCCCGCTTTTGGCGGGATTATCCCGCTTTTTGATGGTCATCCCGCCTTGAATTCCGATCCCGCTTTTTAAACAAAAGTCCCGCTTCATCCCGCTTTATCCCGCTTTTTGACTTTTGGAATAGCAAAGTACAATTTTTAGGTTATTTTAATAATATTTTGAGAAATATATTTTTGAGCATATTAACTATTTCTTACCGTATAAAGAAAATTTTAAGAAAAACTTAGTTTACCCTATCAACGCCAAAACCCGGATATACCTACCGATGACTGGCGCGTTTTGAAGGTTTTACCAAAGACTGACAAGGATAAAGGGTATACTTTCATCCTGCAAATAAACAAGCAGGCTGAGGATATCCTTTATCCGAGGTTTGGCAAAATGCGTTGGGGTATGGCGGTAGTGTATCTGCGACTCAAACGAAGAAGTCCAAGTGACAACAATCCACACGCATTGGAAAATGGTGAGGTTGAACGAGATCTGGATCTTCTCTTGGAAGCCACTACGAACATCACGCTGGAAGAGGTTGATCTAGATGTAGGCAAGCCACCCACCGGCGAAACTATAATATCCACCAATGATGAAGCTGATCCAGATCAACTTACATCACAGTAGAGCAGCTTCGGCGGCACTACTTATGACCCTGGTGGAAGGGTCATTTGATGTAGCGCTCATCCAAGAGCCATGGGTGGACGCTACGGGTGAAATTAAAGGGCTCACGACAACAGACTATGATTTATTTTTCTCGCAAGCTGAAGGTAGGAAACGCTCAGCCATTTTGGCAAGAAAATCACTAAAAGCACTTCTTCTACAGCAATACAGTACCAACGATTTGGCGACAACTCTATGCAAAATAGGGCGAAGGACCATCTATCTAGTGTCCTCGTATATGGCGCATGACAGAGAATCACCTCCGCTAGATCTACAAGTTTTACTTCGCGAAAAAATGGGTGAGTACATTATAAGTAATAGGTTGTGACGCAAATGCGCATAATACTTTATGGGGCTCCTCAGATACTAACGAAAGGGGGGAAGACTTATTCCAATTTATAAAGGATACTAATATTAACATTGCGAATAATGGTTCAGAACCTACGTTTATAGGTCCTACAAGTAAAAATGTTTTAGACCTAACACTTTTCACTGATAAACCTGATTTGAACATAGTCGAGTGGGAAATCCTTGAAAAGGCTTCTTGCTCGGATCACAAATATTTAAGTTTTAAGGTAAAGCTGGAAAATTTAATGACAAACAAACCGTATAGAAACCCTGAGAAAACAAACTGGGGTAAATATAGTAGTTTAGTAGACAAGAAAATGGTTGCTCTACCAAAACGAGAAATTTTAGATGATAATACTATAGAACTAGTAAATGATAATCTTACGTCAATTTTACGCGTATCTTTTGAAAAATCTTGCCCCTTAAGGTATAGTCGCAAGAAACCCCAACCTCCGTGGTGGTCTAGAGAGCTTTCAAACGCTCGCAATTTAGTGCAGGACTTATTTAAGCACACTAGACGGGGCAACACAGATGACAGCTGGGCGCAATACAGAAGTGAACTAAAAAGCTTCAAAAAGCTAATACGGAAATCAAAAAAAAACTAGCTGGGAAAACCTTTGCAGCAATATTGAACATACCACTGAGGCTGCAAGGCTAAGAAAAATTTTATCGAAGAAGAACATTCCACCAATCCTACTGAAAAAAAGTGATGATACATGGACAGAAAGTGCTGATGAAACACTTGATGTTCTACTTACAACACACTTTCCGGGATGTAGGACAAACCCGATTGCAATGAATGTAATCCGCGATAACCCCTCGATCATTCCAGAAAATTGTTTAACTGCTGACCGAATAAAATGGGCTCTAGCTTCATTCAAACCATACAAATCACCTGGACCTGACGGCATTATTCCGGCAATGCTTCAGAACGTCTCCAATATTTTAATTCCGCATCTTTTATCGATTTTTACTGCATGCCTGAAATTTTGCTATATACCAAAAGGATGGAGGAAAGCAAGTATTATATACTTGCCCAAAAGCGGGAAACTTAACCACGCGACGGCAAAAGATTACAGACCAATCAGTTTAACATCTTTTCTTTTGAAAACACTGGAAAGGATAATTGATCTATATAAGTATACGAGAGCATTTAGGTAAAAATTTTCTATCGGATGCACAGCATGCTTACCAGCAGGGTAAATCCATAGAGACTGCGCTCCATTCACTTGTACAGAAGGTAGAAGTATCCCTGGAGTATAAGGAATTTGCTCTTGCAGCATTTCTGGATATAGAAGGGGCTTTTAACAATGTAAATACCAAGACGATAGTTAATGCTTTGGACAAGGCTTCAACTAACAGTTGTTTGAGTAAATGGATAGAGCAAATGCTTTCATGTCGGGAAATAACGGCCGAATGGGGTCATGCAAAAACATCTCGTTACGCTACTAGAGGAACACCACAAGGTGGGGTTCTGTCACCACTGCTCTGGCTCCTGGTGTTGGACCCCATTTTAAAGGAACTGAAGACTTTAGGAACCACAACAATAGCATACGCTGATGATGTGGTTATTCTATCATGTGGCAAATATCTGGATACTGTATCCGAGATTTTAGAGGGCTCACTTAAGGCTATGTGGAAGTGGACTTCAGGAAATGGACTTAATGTCAACCCGCAGAAAACGGAAATGGTTATTTTTACTAGAAAATACAAAATCCCGGAATTTAGAAAGGTTCGAGTGGGAGGAGTTGAAATTCCAATATCACCGCATGCCAAATTTCTTGGAGTGTTCTTGGACAGTAAGCTGTTCTGGAAGAAGAACTCTGAGGAAAGGGTAAAAAAGGCAAACAACGCGTATTACGCGTGTAAGAAAATGTTCGGCAGTACCTGGGGTCTAGAACCTAAAGTCACTTACTGGATTTATACTTCAATCGTAAGACCAATCTTACTCTATGGAGTTTTAGTCTGGCATAAGGCACTCGAAAAGGATGTGACGCTTAAAATGTTTCAGAAGCTTCAACGGCAAATGGGACGGAGTATCACTGGCGCTTTGAGAACAACATCAGCCGACTCTATCGACACTTTATTGCACTTATTACCAATTGATCTCTTTGCTAAGGGCGAGGCTTACAAAGCTTGCCTCAGACTCAAAGAGTCAAATTGGTTCAAATATCGCAACTTTGGACACAGTAACATTGCTAATATGGACCGTATTGACTCTGATTACACAGTGCCCAAACTATTTTTCGACCGGAAATATGAAGTTAGATTTCCGGATCGAGAATTCTGGTCGACCTGGCAGGGCCCTCCTGCGAACTCAATAAATATCTTTACTGATGGATCGAAGCAATCGCATGGTGTTGGAGCTGGTTTCACGATACTGGAACTAGACCAACACTTATCTTTTAAATTACCCGTGGACTCGAGTATCTTTCAGGCTGAGATAGCTGCTATATCAAAAGCTGTGGAATATATGGCAAAGGAAAAAGGTGCCACCCTTAATTTCTACGTGGATAGTCAAGCTGCTCTAAAGGCACTCTTGAGCTACCAAATTAAATCGAAAACGGTTTTAAAGTGTTACGAGAATTTAAAACAACTTTGCTTAAATAATGAAGTTACCTTATTATGGGTACCAGGGCACGAAGGAATAGAAGGAAACGAGAAAGCAGATGAACTCGCGAAACTTGGAGCAGATGGCATAGGTACCACCATAATGCTTTCACCGCCACTCCAGCATTTCAAACTAAAACGAAATACCCTTACTGTCGCCAAAGCAAATCGAAGATGGAAGGAACTTGGGACAAGTCGTATAAGCAGAATTTTATGGCCACTCTATGATTTAGGAAGAACTAAATTCTTACTTACACTTACGAGAATAGAATGTCGTATGTTGACAGGTTTAATAACGGGACACTGTCTTGTCGGAAAACATGCCAAGAACATGAATCTTATTAGGGACGCAAACTGTAAAAGGTGCGAGACACCAGACGTCGAAGAGACCATTGAACACATCCTGTGTCACTGCCCGGCTTTGGCACGAACTCGACTATCAATTATAGGAAGTTCACAGTTCGAGACTTTGGAGGAAATTACGAGGATAGACCTGAAGAGCTTGAAACAATTCGCAATGAAGGTCAATGTATTTAGTTTACATCGATAAGCGGAAAAAGTTTTGTGGTATCGCTATGGACCAATTGGTCTATGCGGAGTGCCCATCTGGCACCGCCACCCTAATCTAACCTAACTTAGTTTACCCTAGTAAAAATGGTTTTGTATATGAGGCATTCCACACCAAATGTCCAGCGAAAAAAAACATGTGTACCGTAAACTTCTGAATAGGTGATATGGATAGCCCTATATGGAACTTAGAAAATTGCGTTTTTGGTTTTTCAATTTTTCAAAAACTGGGCTTAGGAGGCGTGGTCAAATATTGGAAAAATGGTCAAATTTGTGGCGAGTTGCCTTGATTAAATATTTATCACATTAAAACGGAATGCTCCACAATGTCAAAAATTTTCGTTCTTATATAGTTTTGTATGGGCTATCGATTAAAATTTTTTTTTTGGAAAATTTTCAGAACCCGTTCTGATATTTTCCATTTTTTAAAAAAGTCAATTTATCAAAAATCCGGCCACTTTTTTTTCTTTTTTATTTATTTTTTTTAAAGTTTGGATGTTTGTCCATCCCCACAAAAAAAATCAGAAACGCGTTCATCTTTTTTTTCGAGAAAACCGCATTTGAACTTTAAATTTCATAACAATTTAGTAATTTGCTTGTATTTTCTTGAGTCAACAGAGCGTATGACGAATATTTATGCAATTAATATTACTCATTCGCAACTTTAAAACAAAGAAATACAAGCAAATAACAAAATTGTTATGAAATTTAAAGTTCAAATGCGATTTTCTAGAAAAAAAAGATGAACGTGTTTCTGATTTTTTTTTGTGTGGATGGACAAACATCTAAACTTTTAAAAAAATTAATAAAATAGAAAAAAAAAAAGTGGCCGGATTTTTGATAAATTGACTTTTTTAAAAAATGGAAAATTTCAGAACGGGTTTTGAGAATTTTCCACAAAAAAAAAATTTAATCGATAGCCCATACAAAACTATATAAGAACGTAAATTTTTGACATTGTGGTGCATTCCGTTTTAATGTGATAAATATTTAATCAAGGCAACTCGCCACAAATTTTACCATTTTTCCAATATTTGACCACGCCTCCTAAGCCCAGTTTTCGAAAATTTGAAAAACCAAAAACGCAATTTTCTTAGTTACATATAGGGCTATCCAAACAACCTATTCAGAAATTTACGGGACACATGTTTTTCTGTAGCGGGACTTTTGGTGTGGAATGCCTCATATATCCATGTATAAATTGATACAAATATATCTATTTTTATTTTATTAAGAATTAACATCCCAGCAAAAAAAGAGCTTACCATTCACTACAAAATTCACCACAACTTATGAACCAGATGTACTTCTTCTTCAACTGAAACATTGATGAATTTAATATGGGCGTGACACACAAAGTATGTTCTTTTTTTCGCCACTTTTCAGTGGCGAAAGATTGACACTTAAGAATAACATATATCACTAGTGTTTATTATGTACATATATATTAACATTTTTATCACAACTTCTGAAGTAGTGATCCGGATGTTAATATTTCATCACTTCTTTAGAAGTACATATTTCTTGGCATTTTGGGTGTGATTATGTCATTTTTAATTGGTGATTTATGACTTCTAAATTAGTAGTGATTTTTTCACTTCTTTTTGTAAGATAAATTGAAATAGTATTTTTTTGTAATATTTACACTAAAAACACTGTTTGACAGTATAACTGGTCCTTATAGATTTTGGTCTCCTGCTTCCAAATCTACCGTCCAAATTTTTATAGCACGTACCGTTTTTGAGATATTCGCTGTTAAAAAGTAAAAAAAAAAAACAATATTTTAGCACTTTTAGGGGTCCACTGTTACCTACTCTTACGTTGCTTCCACCAAATAGGACTAGATTTCATATAAAATGGACCTCCTGATTCCAAAACTGCAATTCAAATTTTTCATGCATGTTCTGTTTTTGAGATATTCGCGTTTGAAAATGTTGGTGTGAGAAGAATATAATTGCGCAACAGTGGAGTTTAGATTTTTAAACGCCAATATTTCAAAAACAGTACGCGATAGAAAAATTTGGATACCAGATTTGTAATAAAGATGTCTTATTTTTACTAAATCGAGTACTATTGTGTTTGAGCAACTTAAGAATATGTTACAGAGCAGACCCAAATATATCAATATTCAAACGCGAATATCTTAAAAACCTTACGTGATAGAAAAATTAATTTCATTGATAATTAAACGTATATACTTCGAATTAAAAAAAGGAGTAATTATAAAGATCACAAAACTATAAAAATTCACGGCAAATAGATTCACCAGTTTGTTCTGACCACAAGCCTTAACCTCAATTTTCTAAAAAGCTTAAACAATCTTTACACTCAAAAAAAAAAGTTTGTAAAATTACAAGTAAAAGGTCTTGTAATTCTGTTTTACTAATATTTTTGTCTTTTTACAAAAATTGTTGTATATTTAATAAAACGAAAACTACAGTTTGCTTTGTAATTTTACTATTATATGTTGATAAATTTATTTTACAAATTTTTTAGGTAAATTTACAAAAAAGTGAATTATTTTACAAATTAAAAAAATATTACAAGGTGTTTAGTTTTTTTACATAAGAAAACTGTAATTGTACAACATAATTTTACTTGATGTTATTTAGTCTTTTTACCAAAAAAATGTTTTATTACAAACATTTTTTTTAAGATCGTTTACAAGGTTTTCAGTTTGAAATGTATGTATTAAAAAGTACAAAATTCCAATATAATTTTACAAAACTTATTTAATTACTAGAATTAATGTTATTTTACAAAAAAAAACAAAAGAATTATTCAACAATAGGACACGCAAAAATTTTCTAAGTTCAGATTTTTTTTTGCGTTTTGGAGTAAAAAATTTAGTTAAAAATAATTTTTACACCATTTTTTTGGTAATTTGCGTTAAGTAAAATACCACAATTTTTATGTGTTTCTACTATATAATTGTTCTAGTTTTTTTTTTGTATTTTTACCATTTTTTTTGGTGATTTTACCATATTTTTTTGGTATTTTTTTTTTTAATTTGGTACCTAAAATGTCAATAGAAGCTGCCAATTATGAAAAATCAAATTTTTCTTATTTTAACTGGTACTTAAACATCCAATCTACAATATCCAAATTTTTTTCCGATTTTTTAAAAATACTTGTGAAAATAATTAAAAATTAAAAAAAAAAATTTTATTTTTTGACTAATTTTTCCTGAAAATATAAGAAATTTCTTGTGTAGCCTCCTTCGCAATTCTCATATGTTCTACTTAAGAAAAACGAAATGTCGAAAAAAAATAAAAAAGTGCAGTGTTATACATTAAAAAGTTTGTTAAAAGTGCTCAAGTGAAAAAAAATCTTTTCAGGTTGTTGAAGTGCTACTCCAGCTGCCGAAGAAGGAAAAATAAGATGCACCAATGGAAAAAACCTTTAAATTTACAAAACCAATATGTAAATAAACCAATTTTTTTGTAAATTTACAAAACAAATATGAAAATTTAAAAAACAAAATTGTATACTTACGAAAAAAGTTGTAATTTTACAAAAATGAAATAGAAAATACAAAAACAATATTGTAAATTTACAAATTTTATGGTTAAACTACTGTTTTTACGGCAAAAAAATAGGGAAAAATGGTACATATACAATAAAAATTGTAAATTTACCACTTTTTATTGTAAATATACAAGTTTTTTGCATAAAAAACAGTAGTTTAACCAAATAATTTGTTAATCTACAATTTATTTTTTTCATTTTCTATTTTTCCTTGTAAAATAACAACCTTTTTCTGTAAGTTTACAATTTTGTTTTGTAAATTTACCAAATTTTTTGCAAATTTACAAAAAAAATGTTCACCTCGAAGATGATATTTTACAAAAAAAAATTGTAAATTTACATTTTCTTTTGTTAAGTCAATTTACAAATTATCCCCGTAACTTTACGGGGATTCTTGCTAGTACATATTTTACAAAACCTGCCCCGTAAAATCACGGGGATTTTATGTCATTTTACAAACTTTTTTTTTTGAGTGTAATAATGTGATGGAGAAACATCCGCGTTAGTTCGTAAATGTATTTATTTAATTTAGGACCAACATTTTTCGATATATGTAAGATATAGAATGGTAGTTAAACGTCAAATTGCTTGTATGAAATTTAAAAAAATTATCAATAATTGATTTTCGTCTTTTCGATTTTTAAAGCTCTTAATAAAGAGAAAAAAAAATGCCATTACCAAATTTAGTCACCATTTTTGCAAAACCTAAATCTATTCGAAGCTGGACGTAGGAAAAAGTGCATACTTCGTGTATCACCCCCATTCTAAGTGTTTCAGTTGAAAAAGAAGTTCAGATGTTGTGGTGATTTGATTTAATTTGATATGATTTAATTCCTAAGAACATATAAATGAGGTACTTTAAAGTCATTAAGTAAAGAACTGGTGAAAGATGTTTTTATTTTTATTTTGTAGCATTTTTCGAAGTGATTTTAAAAGTACTTCCTACGGAATATGAAGTTCGGCACCTATCGCTACTTTGTATGTAGTGAAACCACTAATTCTTTTTGAACCACTTCGTTTATTTTTTGCTGGGATATAATTACAAATCATATACTAATTTTACCTAACCGAGAACTGGTAACAATGACCTTCGTCTCGTTGTAGCGAAACGGACCAAGGCCTCTGGTGGGAATCGAACCCACGACCCCCAGACTCATAGGCTAGCACGCTACCAACTAGCCTACTGGGGCGCCTCAAATATATCTAATTTTACATAAAGTTATCTTATTAAATAAAATTATATAAAAAATTTCTCAGATAAGACCAAAATTCGTATCAAATTTTATAAAATTTTATCGAGAGTTATATCAAATTTTATATAATTTGATACCAAATTTGGTCTTATCTGATTGTTTTTTTATATAATTAAATATAATAAGATCTCCATATGTATAAAAAGATATATTTGTATAAATTTATACATGGCTATATACGAAATGATTTTTACTAGGGTACTCAAAAAAAAAACTGTCCACAAGAGAACCCTATAAAAAAGTATTAAACTTAAATACATGTTTCCTAATTCTCAGATTCTTAGAATTTTTTTGTATACAAAAATCCTCAGATACTGAAACATTTTTCATAAAAGAAAAATCTCAGATTCTAAAAAATTATCGGTTTCTAAAAAATTCTTCCTTGAAAAAAAAAAATCTGATACCCTTTTCTAAAAATACATTTTTAAAGTTCCAATGTTTTCTAAGATAATTTCATATAGAAAAATTATTAGGTTCTAAGCACGAATGACATATATAAAGGATTAAGAGGAACGACAGAAATAAAATGTCGAAACAAAGGAATTGTGAAAATTGTCAATTTAATATTTTTTTTAATTTGTTTAAAATTTTAGAAAATTGTGTGATTTTTTTTTTTATATTTTTGAAAATTATAAATTTTTGTTAATTAATCTTTAAAAATTTAATAATTATTTCCGCTAAAAGTGTGTAAAATTTCAATTAATAAAAATTAATATAAAACACCAAAACTTGTCAAAAAATTTAAATGGCCGACCAGTTGTCCAATCTTATTCAACCTATATATCTATATATCTAAACCGTGGTTCTAAGGCATTTTTCTAAAAAAAATTAAGACGCAACTTCAAAAGAAAAATTTACAGACTTAAAGACACACTTCCTTTATAAAATTTCTCAACAGAAATATTTTCAGATTCTGGGAGATTTTTTATACAAAAAAAAAAACATAGATTCTGATATAATTTGCTATAGAAAAATTCCAAAACATTTTTCTTGTTGGAAAAAATCATAAATTTTGAAAAACTTTTCCTGTAGAAAATTTCTCTGATTCTAAAATATTATTTAAACAGGAAAAATCTCTTTTTCCATATAATAAATTCTAAGAATCTGAAATATATGTATGTATTTCTCATAAAAAAAACTATCAGAACCTAAAACGTTTTTCCTGTAGAAAAATTATCCGATTTTAGATTTTTTTTTCAGAAAAATTCTTGTCAGACTCTAAAATATTTTATTCTAACAGTTGCCAATAGATTTTTTCTATAGAAAATTTATAAGATTCTTAAACATTTTTCCTACAGAAGAATTCTTAAAATTTTAGATAATTTTTCTATTAAAATATTCTTAAATTCTGAGTCAAATAAGTATCTAAATATTTTCTAAAGACAGTCTCGAGTTCAAAAACATTTTTCTATAAAAAATATATGAGATTTACTTTCTCTTAGAAAATGATAAGAAAAGTTCTCAGATTCAGTCTACGACTCTAATTTAATTTTAGTTTTTCATATGGAATTTTTTTGATTTTTAAATATTTTATCCCAAGGTTGGTAAAAAAATTCCTTAGACTAGAGACTATGTTTGCTGACGTAATCAAAATAAAATTTTTCTAGTCAAAGTTCTTATGCATTTTTTTTACATAAAAAAAATTACAATCCTTTAAAAGTATTTCCAGAATTTTGTGCATTTTGGAGGGTATTTGTGGGTTCGTTCAAGGCTATTTTCACTTATTAAAAAAATCCCTCTTTTTAGATCAAAATCCCGCTTTTTCAACCTTTCGATCCCGCTTTTCAGTCAAAAGCAGTTGGTCAGGTTAAGGATACCTCAAGATTCAGGAAAATTTTATCTAAACACGAAAACTTCATTGGCAACATCCGTACCTCTGATGGGATTTGGACCGAAACAGAGGAAGAAACGCTTGGGCTGCTCTTCCATACCCACATTCCCGGATGTATGATTAATCAAAGGGAAATGGAAGGTTGTTCTTTTGGTTTGAACTCTTTTCAGGAGGTTGAGGATATTATAACAATGGATGCGGTCTCTTGGGCAGTTGGCACATTTGGACCATACAAATCTCCGGGGATTGATGGAATTTACCCCAAAATGATTTTGGAGGCACTTGATTCTATTAGGGATTATCTTGTTCAAATATATAGAACAAGCTTGGCAAGAGCATACGTTCCGCTTGCGTGGCGAAAGATAAAGGTTGTTTTTATTCCGAAAGCGGGAAAAATTCAACATTGTATGGCGAAAGATTTTAGGCCAATAAGTCTTTCTTCTGTTCTTCTTAAAACATTGGAAAGAATCTTAGATGATTATACAAGGAATTATCTGGATCCTTCTTTTATTTCGGATAAACAACATGCTTACATTAGGGGCAAATCCGTGGACTCAGCACTTCATACTGCTGTTCAGCATATTGAAAGAGCTCTTTCCTTTAATGATTACACTCTTGGAGTATTTTTGGACATTGAAGGTGCTTTTAATAATGTCAAATCAGAGGCTATTTTTAACGCTCTGACTCGGGCAAGGATCCCAACGCCGATCACAAACTGGCTAATGAGGATGTTAACAAATAGACACGTGACATCGGAACTGGGTAATGCTAAACTTCAGGCAATGGCAACGAGAGGGACACCACAAGGTGGAGTTATCTCTCCATTATTATGGCTCCTAGTTGTAAATGAGATTTTGGGGAAACTAGAGGAAACTGGAATAACTGTTGTTGCTTACGCTGATGATGTAGTAATATTATCTTCAGGTAAATTCCTTAACACTGTCTCTGATGTACTTGGAAATGCTCTGAAAATGCTCTCATCATGGGCAAGAGATTGTGGTCTCAACGTGAACCCGGCAAAAACTGAGCTGGTGCTTTTCACAAGGAGAAGGATTATCCCAGCTTTTAGTCCTCCTAAACTAAATGGCACTGTTTTAGCATTGTCAGACTCTGCCAAATTTTTAGGGGTTATCTTAGATAAAAAACTCGACTGGGTGGCAAACTTGAAGGAGCGTGTAAGGTAAACTTTTGCTGCACTATACACGTGTCGGAAATTGGTGGGCAGGAAATGGGGACTACAACCAAAGCTCTTTCTATGGTTATACTCGGCTATAGTTCGACCAGTGATGACGTATGGTTGCCATGTGTGGTGGCCAGTTGTTGATCATAGAGTGCATGCGGGTAAGATCAAGAGAGTTAACAGAATAGCCCTGCTCAGTCTCACAGGCGCGATGAGTACGACTTCTACTGATGCATTGCACATCGCACCCTTAGATATTCACTTAAAGGAGAATGCTGCGATTTCTCTTAATAGACTATGTCAAACAGGATCACTGAAAAACAGACAAGTACGACATATGGAACTTATAAGTGGCACTGAAAGGAACACTATTACTGATTATATTACTCCACGTAATGTTGTAAATGGGAGATTAAACATTGAAATCCCTTCATTGGATGATTGGCTCAATGATCAGGTGGAGTTCTATCCAATTAATGTCTACACGGATGGTTCTAAATTGGCAAGTGGTACAGGCAGTGGCTTCCACTGCAATGAACTTAACATGGAAGGTTCATTTCAACTTGATAATGATTGCAGTATTTTTCAAGCTGAAATTTACGCTATTATCAAAGCAGCGAAGCAGCTTTCAATATCACCAATATACAGAAGTGATATTAGTTTTTTCATTGATAGCCAGGCTGCTTTAATGGCTCTGAAAAATTACAGTATAAGGTCCAAGGTAGTTAGCCGCTGCCACAGAGAGCTTAAGGTTCTCAGCGAGCAGCACAACATTAGACTGTGCTGGGTACCTGGACATAAAGATATACTGGGCAACGAAAAGGCAGATGAACTTGCTAAGCGGGGAGCCAACCTTTCACAGGAATTGGCTGTGAGTGACGTCTATCCACCTCTATCTCTAATCTCGCAACGGATCAGACTGGAAGCGAGGGAAACTTGGTTAACCCGATGGACTCAGTCGGACTGCTGTATTCAGACAGAATCATTATGGAATGAAAATTCGTTGAAACAAAGCCAAGTTCTTCTTGATATGGATAGAAGACAATTGAGAATGGTAATTAATTTGATTACAGGCCACAACACCCTGGGTAAACACATGGTAAGAATTGGAAGAGTAGATGATGATACATTCCGATGGTGTAGGGAAGCTATTGAAGACAGTTTTCACGTTTTATGTGAATGCCCTGCACTGTCTTTTAGAAGATTTAAATTATTTGGCTCTTTTTTCTTTCAGAATTTACATGAAATCCAAGGAATAAATCCATGGACCTTATTGGCGTTTATCAAAACATCGAAGTGGAATGCATAGATGCAACTATTGATTTTTATCTAAGAAGAAGAGGAAACTGGAAACATAATGGGCCACAAGTCGGCCTCTATGGGCATTGGTTTATGCCAATGCCATCCACCATAACCTAACTAACCTAACTATTTATATATAAGTACTAGCTTACCATCCCGGTACTTCGTTACCGGTTGTATTGAATACCGGATAATAGAAGGATAAGAACTACTCTACCGATTTCAAGAAAATTCCCCTACATAGGCTTTGTTTTATTTACTTGTGCACGTTTAAGTCTTTCATAAAATAATATTTCAATGAATAATTTCAACAATAAAATTTGAATAATTTTCGAGTCCTTAAATCGGGACTCTGGATTTTGAGTGAATAAATATTTCAGTCAATAAAGAAATTGTAATAAAAAATAGTTTGGGTGAAAAAACATATAGAGAGAAAAAATATGGAGTAAAAAAGTTAAATACGAAAAATTTGAGTAAAAGGTATCATTCCATATTGTTCCCTGCTCTATTCCACTTCGTTCCCCGTTCTAAAATTTAAAATTTTAAAATATGTCCTTTTCTTGGGTGTTATTTTTGGGGCTTTTAGTTTAATAGTTAGATAGGTAAAAATAACCATTTGCCCCCTTTTTCCCTTAAAATTAAATTTTCCAAAAACTCTTTTTTTTGTGCTAGGTGATCCTTTATTTAAAATATCAAATTTCTGAACCATTATTTCAAGAAATATAAGAATAACCAAAACTTACACTTTTTCATTATTATAGGAACAAAAAAAAAAGTACCAAAAGTACCCCCGTTAGAAACGGAATTTCCAAAAAGATCTACTTCTAGAATGTTTTCTTCTTCGCCGAGGGATACTCTTTTGCATACCCGAGTAAAAATTTTTATATGATACAATATATAATGATATGTAACACAATATATATTTATACGCAATTTGATCCGAATAATGGTGGATGTTTTTGCATTAAAAAAGATCAAGTTGTATAAAATATGATTTGATTTCATCCGAGTTTTGACCAGACATTGCCATATATTAGTGGATCTAATTAGATCTAATTGCATAAAAACATATAAAATCCTGGTGTTTTTTGGTTTGGGTTGAGTTACACCACAGGTCAACGATACATTCACCAAACATATAATTTTCTTAAACAAAAAAATGTTCGGGTACGCTTCGAACCAGATAGGTGATATACATAACCCTAACAAGGAAATGTTTAGGAACATTTTAAAAAGTTTCTTATACTTTGCCTTAAAAACTTAGAAAATTTTTGGTTAAATGGAAACATATAGTGTTATATATGGAACAGAATAGGATATATATAATTTTATATTAAATTATACAGAAAAACAAATTTTGTATTGACCCTCATATAATTTTATATAATTATATCAACCGTACACCTTTTAATCCGAATCATGATTCAATTATTTATAACTACATATGACTGCATTAAAAAAATTTTGAAAATATCTCACGCGATGTATAATCATTAAAGGTGTCCTAATGACTAAGGTAATTTTTCAAAATCACTTTTTAATACGTGGTAGGGTCCTAAATTGTAGTTTTGTATCTAAAAATGAGTGAGCCAAAATTTGGAGACAATCGGATAAAAATAACTCGTGCCGAAAATGGATTGAAGTTTTGGGACACTCTTATCTGATGAAAAAACACGTTTTTTCAAGTTTTTTGAAAAATATTGGTATATGCTATTTTTTGTTAATTTTTTTGTTAAGTAATATGAAAATGGTAATAAATTACCTTTCCAAAAAGCTTAAAGAAATTCAAATCGGATGAAAAATAAGCATTTTACGCATACATGCCCCAGACCATTGCATGGTTTTTAAAGCCAAAATTTTAAAATTTTCAAAATTTTTAGGCAAAAAAATAAAAAAAATTAAATTTTACTTTATAATTATATTACATACATGTTATAGATAAAAACTAACAGATATGGTAGTCTAACTTTTTTTTCATTTGGCGTGGGTAGTGATATAATTTTCGCGGATTCCAAAGAAAATGAGTTTTTCTAAAATAATTTAGCAAATATGGGAAACAATTTTCTGTATTGTGTTATACGAAGTGAAATACATAAATTCTGTAAATTTTTTGAGAATTCGGGCATCTTTAACCCCTTTTCGTCGAGGTGAAATGACAAATTTGAGACGTTATACATTTCTATAATACAAAATATCTGCATATATCCGATTTCTCAAAAGTTACAGAATTTACGTTTTACATTTCGATCCGCATAATAGAGCACAAATTTTCAAAAATTTGCTTAATTATTGTAGAAAAACGCATTTTATTTGGAATCCGCGGAAATTTTATCACTACCCGCGCCAAATAAAAAAAAAGCTTGACTACCATATCTGCTATTTTTAATCTTAAACATGTTTTCAATTTGATCATAAAGTAAAATTAAATTTTTACTATTTTTTTGCCTAAAAATTTTGAAAATTTTGAAATTCTGGCTCTAAAAACCATACAATGGTCTGGGGCATGTATGCGTAAAATGCTTATTTTTCATCCGATTTTAATTTTATTAGTCGTTTTGAAAAGGTAATTTAGTACCATTTTCATATTATTTCACAAAAAAATTAACAAAAAATGTCAAATACCAATGTTTTTCCAAAAACTAGAAAAAACGAGTTTTTCGTTCTTATAAGAATGTCCCAAAACTTCAATCCATTTTCGGCACGAGTTATTTTTAGCCGATTGTCCCCAAATTTTGGCTCACTCATTTTTAGATACTAAAGAACAATATAGGACCCTACCAGGTATAAAAAGGAGATTTTCGTTTTTAAGGACACCTCTAATAATCATATATGATTTATTATGTTTGCATCAAGTTATATATTGTTATATATGTTTATTTTTACTCGGGTATTTCAATTTTCTAGTATCATTGTTTTAGCAAATATTAAAAGTACAAAAAGGATTTTACATTCCTATTTTTAAGTTTCTAGGAAATATAAAAAACTTCTATAAATATAATTTCAGGAAATAAAAAAGTACCAAAAAGTGTACTTCCGGTACTTTTAATAAAAGGTGCTTTTTATAAAAGGTACTTTTTATAAAAGGTACTTTTTATAAAAGGTACTTTTTATTAAAGGTACTTTTTATAAAAGGTACTATTTATAAAAGGTACTTTTAATAAAAGGTACTTTTTATAAAAGGTACTTTTTATAAAGGTACTTTTTATAAAAGGTACTTTTTATAAAAGGTATTTTTTATAAAAGGTACTTTTTATAAAAGGTACTTTTTATAAAAGGTACTTTTTATAAAAGGTACTTTTTATAAAAGGTACTTTTTATAAAAGGTACTTTTTATAAAAGGTACTTTTTATAAAAGGTACTTTTTATAAAAGGTACTTTTTATAAAAGGTACTTTTTATAAAAGGTACTTTTTATAAAAGGTACTTTTTATAAAAGGTACTTTTTATAAAAGGTACTTTTTATAAAAGGTACTTTTTATAAAAGGTACTTTTTTTAAAAGGTGCTTTTTATAAAAGGTACTTTTTATAAAAGGTACTTTTTATAAAAGGTACTTTTTATAAAAGGTACTTTTTATAAAAGGTACTTTTTATAAAAGGTACTTTTTATAAAAGGTACTTTTTATAAAAGGTACTTTTTATAAAAGGTACTTTTTATAAAAGGTACTTTTTGTAAAAGGTACTTTTTATAAAAGGTACTTTTTATAGAAGGTACTTTTTATAAAAGGTACTTTTTATAAAATTTACTTTTTATAAAAGGTACTTTTTATAAAAGGTACTTTTTATAAAAGGTACTTTTTATAAAAGGTACTTTTTATAAAAGGAACTTTTTATAAAAGGTACTTTTTATAAAAGGTACTTTTTATAAAAGGTACTTTTTATAAAAGGTACTTTTTATAAAAGGTACTTTTTATAAAAGGTACTTTTTATAAAAGGTACTTTTTATAAAAGGTACTTTTTATAAAAGGTACTCTTTATAAAAGGTACTTTTTATAAAAGGTACTTTTTATAAAAGGTACTCTTTATAAAAGGTACTTTTTATAAAAGTTACTTTTTATAAACTGCACAGAATTTTCGGAAAGTACTTGTTCCAGAATGTTTAATTTCACTAAAGGATCCAGCACTCCAAATTTCAAGTTTGAATGACCATTATTTCAGTAAATAAAAAAAAGTACCAAAAGTACACTTTTTTACACATTTTACCCCCGTAGAATCAACATTGACAAAAACTCAGCCATAGTGAATATTTTTTCCGGGAGGTGAACCGACATTGCAAATTTCAAGTTTCTAGTACCATTATTAAAGGAAATATAAAATGTTCCAGAAGTACAGATTTTTACCCTTTTTACCCCCTTAGAATCATCACTGGCAAAAATCCAGCCTTAGGGGCTCTTTATTCCGGGAAGTTAACATACAGTCCAAATTTCAAGTCTCTGTGACAATTTTTTAAGGAAATATAAAAGGTACCAAAAGTACAGATTTTTACCCTTTTTACCCCCTTAGAATCAACATTGGCAAAAATCCACCCTTACTGGATCTATACTTCAGGATGTTAACATACAGTCCAAATTTCAAGTCTCTATGACCATTATTTCAAGAGATATAAAAAGTACCAAAAGTACAGTATTTTGCCCTTTTTACCCCCTTAGAATCAACATTGGCAAAAATCCAGCCTTACTGGATCTATATTCCAGGATGTGAACATACAGTCCAAATTTCAAGTCTCTATGACCATTATTTCAGGAGATATAAAAAGTACCAATAGTACAGTTTTTTACCCGTTTTACCCTCTTAGAATCAACACTGACAAAAATCCAGCCTTACTGGATCTATGTTCCAGGATGTGAACATACAGTCCAAATTTCAGGTCTCTATGACCATTATATCGGGAGATATAAAAAGTACCAAAAGTACAGTTTTTTACCCTTTTTACCCCCTTAGAATCAACACTGTCAAAAATCCAGCCTTAGTGGATCTATATTTCGGGAGGTGAACCTACAATCCAAATTTCAAGTCTCTATGATCATTATATCAGGAGATATAAAAAGTACCAAAAGTACAGTTTTTTACCCTTTTTACCCCGTTAGAATCAACACTGGCAAAAATCCAGCCTTAATGGATCTATGTTTCGGGAGGTGAACATACATTCCAAATTTCAAGTCTCTATGACCATTATTTTAGGAGATATAAAAAGTACCAAAAGTACAGTTTTTTACCCTTTTTACCCCCTAAGAATCAACACTGGAAAAAATCCAGCCTTAGTGGATCAATATTCTGGGAGGTGAACATACAGTCCAATTTTCAAGTCTCTATGACCATTATTTCAGGAGATATTAAACGTACCAAAAGTACAGTTTTTTACCCTTTTTACCCCGTTAGAATCAACACTGGAAAAAATCCAGCCTTAGTGGATCTATGTTTCAGGAGGTGAACATACAGTCCAAATTTCAAGTCTCTGTGAACATTATTTAAGGTAACATAAAAAGTACCAAAAGTACAGTTTTTTACCCTTTTTACCCCCTTAGAATCAACACTGGCAAAAATCCAGCCTTACTGGATCTAGATTCCAGGATGTGAACATACAGTTCAAATTTCAAGTCTCTATGACCATTATTTCAGGAGATATAAAAAGTACCAAAAGTACAGTTTTTTACCCTTTTTACCCCCTTAGAATCAACACTGGCAAAAGTCCAGCCTTAGTGGATCTATGTTCCGGGAGGTGAGCATACGGTCCAAATTTCAAGTCTCTGTGACCATTATTTCAGGAGATATAAAAAGTACCAAAAGTACAGTTTTTAACCCTTTTTACCCCCTTAGAATCAACACTGACAAAAATCCAGCCTTAGTGGATCTATATTCCGGGAGGTGAACCTACAGTCCAAATTTCAAGTCTCTAGCTTCAGCGGTTTGGGCTGGGCGATGATGAATCAGTCAATAAGTCAGTCAGTCAGTCACATTACTCTTTTATATATATAGATATATATATTCCCGTCGTTCCTATAAGGAGCATAGGGCCTCAACAAATGTTCTCCATTCGGATCTATCCATCGCAATAGTTTTTACTTCATTCCACGTTCTTTGCATTTTTCTGGCTTCGTTTTGGATTTGCCTCCGCCATGTGTGAGCTGGTCGACCCTGTCTGCGGCTTCCCTGCGGGTTCCATTCAATAGCATTTCTAGCGATATTTGATGGTTCTTTGCGGATGGTGTGTCCAATCCAATTCCACTTTCTTCTCCGAATTTCTGTAGATATTGGTGTTTGGTGTGTTTCGTTCCACAGGTTTTGATTTGAAATGGTCTGTGGCCAAAAAATTCTTAGAATTCTGCGAAGACACCTATTTACGAACACTTGAAGTGATTGGATGTCCATAACACTTGCATTCCAGGACTCACAGCCATACAGCAGTGTAGATTTAACGTTGGAATTGAAAATATTTATTTTAACACGGCGGGAAATCGCAGACGATTTCCATACTCTGCTGAGCTGTCCAAATGATTGGGTAGCTTTTTTTATTCGGCTAGAGATGTCTGCACTGGAGCCGCCGGTATTGGTTAAGTAGGCGCCAAGATAGCAGAATGAATCTACCTCCTCCAGAACTTCATTATTTATCAGAAAGGGATTTGTGTTTTCAGAACGAATTCTCATAACCTTTGTTTTATTGATGTTAATTTTTAGTCCGGCTTTCGCTGATATTTCTGATAACTTTTGTAACTTAATAGACATGTCGGTGTAACTGTAGGATAGAAGGCATATGTCATCTGCATACTCGAGGTCCTCCAATCGTTCTTGGAGTCCCCATAAAATTCCGCGATTTTCCACCATGGCGTGACTCATGACAATATCTAGCATGATATTAAAGAGTAATGGTGACATAACGCACCCTTGGCGGACTCCTGTACCAATCTCGATTTTTCGGGAGAGTGTACCATCATGTAAAATGCGGCAGCTTGACCCCGCGTATAGACTCTTTATTAGCTGAATCAATTTCCCTGGTACTCCTTTACATTCAAGTGCCTTCCATATAACGTTATGAGCAAGAGTGTCGAATGCCTTCTCAAAGTCAATAAACACTAGATACAGAGGAGACCTAAATTCAACAGATTGTTCCACGATTATCCTTAGTGCATTTATGTGGTCAATACATGACATATTCGGACGAAAGCCAGCATGTTGTTTTCTTAGTGTTGGCATTAAATTTTCTGAAATTCTCTTAGTTATGATGTGAGCTAACACTTTGTTGACCATGCTGAGTAATGTGATCCCTCGCCAGTTGTTCCTATTCGTTAAATCCCCTTTTTTTGGTATTTTAATTATAATATCTTCCTTAAGCTCTTCCGGTATTATTTCTGATTGCCAGATTTCTTCAATAATTGGTAAAATAAGTTCAGCACTAGTTAAAGGGTTTGCCTTAAGGAGCTCTGGGGAGATGTTGTCACTTCCAGGGCTTTTGTTGATTTTTAACGATTTAATGGCATCTGCGATCTCGGTGATTAGGGGAGTAGTGGTACTGATATCTAATTGTGTATCGTGGGATGGGCAATTACATATTGTTAGATCATTTTGTGGCCGTGATGAAAGCATATCAGAGTAATGTTCAGCCCAGAGTTCAAGCTGTTCATCCTTAGAAGTAATAAGTATACCTGAGTTGTTCTTAATAGGCTTTTTTGAGACTGAAGTAGCTGTGTGTGTCAGTTTTTTGACAAGTCTATATAAGTCGCTGCTACGGTTGGTTTCAGCAGCAGCTTGAGCTTCTGTAGCAATACTATCTGTCCAAGCGCGTTTGTCCCTACGAGCACTGCGCTTTACTTCACGATCTAAGGCAGTATGCTGCATTCGTAGGGTTACTTTGGCACTGCGCGTTTTTGCGTTATTAAGTTCGGCTTTGAGTTTTTTTCTTTCTTTGACTATTTCCCATGTTTCATCAGATATCCAATCCTTACGTTTCTGCTCTTTAAAACCAATATGTTCCGATGCAGCATCTGTGATTATGTTTTTTACATTTTTCCAATCTTTACGTTGATTAGACACTGACGTCAGTGATTCGTTTAGCGCTTGTATATAATTCGATGCGACCGAGGGGATTTTCAGCCTTTTAACATCGTATTTTCTTGCCAGAGATAAAGTTTTCTGTCAAATTGCTGCTATCTTAATGCGGACAGTCGCTACAAGTAAATGATGATCACTAGCTATGTCGGCGCCTCTTTTGTTTCGGACGTCTAATAATGAGCCACGCCATTTTCTGGAGATGGCGATGTGGTCTATTTGGTTCTCCGTTGTGTGATCCGACGATACCCACGTTACCTTGTGTATCGGTTTGTGGGGAAAAAGGGTACCACCAATAACTAAATTGTTAGCTGCACACATATTTACGAACAGCTCTCCGTTTTCAGTTTTACGGCCTAACCCATGTTTACCCATGGTGCTTTCTAAACCAGTGTTGATAGAGCCAGTTTGTGCATTAAAATCACCCATCACGACGAGAATATCACCACGGTTGGAGGATGTAATTGCTCGATCAAGGAGACTGTAGAATTCTTCTTTAACGGCAAAATCTGAGACTTCAGTGGGGGCATAACATTGGATGCATGTGAGGTTTCGAGCACGTGTACGAAATCTGGCAGTGATAATCCTGTCAGAGTAGGGCTTCCAACAGATTAGAGCTTTACGTGCCTCTTTAGAGAGCAAAAATCCCACGCCTGATGATCTACTTTCGGTTGCAGATTTTCCAGAGTAAAGAATATGCAGGCCCTGCGTCGTCATTAGCTCACCCGAATCTGGCCACCTTAATTCGCTTAGACCCAAAAATAATAAATTATAGCTCAAAAACTCCTTGCACAGCTGACCCAGGCGCGATGGTTCCGATAACGTTCTTACATTCCATGTTCCAAATCTTGTCCGTGTTTTCATGCTAAAGGTCGTCATCATTGGATCAGATCGTTTTATTGTATGTTCATTTGCTCCGGTTTCTGTAATCTTTTCATTTTAAGATGGGGTAGCTGATTGGGCTTCCGCATCCGATCCTGGTGCTGGGGCTGCCAGCTGCCTCCAGGCAGGCTATGGGTGGAGTTTATTTCAAAGGGAACTTTTTTTCTTCATCCTCCTACTTCCTGAGACGCTGACTTTTGTCAAGCCATTCAGGGTTCTCCGTAGTAAACTAAATTTCCTAAGACGTCGACTTTATAGTTGACCATTAAGGTTATTTAGCCGCCTTCTCACTCTAGCTAGCTATGAACGGATGCCCAAAAGCCATTGCCCGGGGAATACCTGGCCGAGGCCGGAGGTAGTGAGCTGCTTTACAGTACAACAAAGGAATCATTCCTGGCCATTCCCAAGTGAATGGCAGTCAAGAACTTTCAACCTTTTCTCATAACTGTACATCCCCCAACCTAACTATTTAGTTTAGTTTTTTTTTTTTTTTTTTTTTTTTTAGTTTAAAATAAATATTTTAACATCCCAAAACAAATTTGGAATATTTTTTTCCGTAATCTACCATAAACTAACACTCATAATCAGAAAAAATAATAAAATAATCTGTAAAACTTAAAAAGTTATAAATAAATCAATATTAATCCAACTAATTTTTAGGATTTAATAAGTCCATTTTGGATTAATTTTGATTTATTTATAACTTTTTTCGTTTTTCAAATTTTTTTATTATTTTTTCGGATTATAATTGAAAATTAGCGTGTCCCGAAAATGAAAAATTTTAGGGCATACCCCTAGAATGATGCTTAGTAAAGAGCTGATTACGGGAAAAATAATTCAAAAAATTTTGGAGGTCATCTTCAGGGCGCAACCAGCGCTTAAAGTTTGCATCCGTAGTGCATTTGGTCAAAAAAAAATATTTTTTTTTATTTTTAAAATTGGTGCCAAAAGTTTCGTTAGGTAGAGTACATTCTGGAAAAAATATTTGTAAAGTTTTCATGGAGCAATTTTGGTCCAGCACAACGTTTTGAAATTTTGAAAAGGTGTATTTTATTATGTAGTTTTTGAAGTTTTTGTAAAAACTGGAGTTTGTAAGAGTTCTTTTAAGATTTTGTACAAAACGAAGTTTATATTCAAGCCTTTGTATAAAAAGCTGTTTTTTACGAAAACTTAAAAAAATATGTAATAAATTATGCATCTTCGAAGTTTCAAAACGATGCGCTTTACCAAAATTGCTCCATGAAAACTTTACAAATATTTTTTCCAGAATGTACTCTACCTAACGAAACTTTTGGCACCAATTTTAAAAATAAAAAAAAAATATTTTTTTTTGACCAAATGAACCACGGATGCAAATTTTAAGCGCTGGTTGCGCCCTGAAGATGACCTCCAAAATTTTTTAAAAATTTTTTCCCGTAATCAGCTCTTTAGTAAGCATCGTTCTAGGGGTATGCCCTAAAGAAATTCCAAAATTTACTGATTTCGGGACATGCTATTGAAAATTTATCTTAGATTACGGAAAAAAATATTCCAAATTTGTTTTAGTATGGTAAAATATTTTTTTTTAAACAAAATAGGATTAATCACAAAATAAATCCACTTATTGAACAACACAGCAAATATGTTGGTAAATTTATTTAACAATTTTTTTAGGTAAATTAACAAAAAATAGTTATTTTACAAACTAAAAAAAATTACAAGGTGTTTAGTTTTTTTACACAAGAAAACTGAAAACTGTAATTGTACAACAACATTTTATTTAATGGTATTTAGTCTTTCTACCAAAAAATATTTTATTACAAACAATTTTTTTTTTAAGATTTTTTAAATAGGGTTTTCAGTATTTTGACACAAAAAACTGTAATTAAACAAAAATTTGTATTCAAAAATAATTATGCAACAATAGGAAAAAAAAAATTTCTAAGTCCATATTTGGTTAAAAATTATTTTTTATAAATAAAAAATTTCATAAAAAAAAATTTTTAATTTTTTAAGTTCCGGATACAAACATTTTTCAATTAGTTGTAAGCTTTATCAAAAAAATTTAATATTTACACAATTTTTTGGTAACTGGCTTTAAGTAAAATACGACAATTTTTATATGTTTTTACTATATTATTGTTCTAGTTTTTTTGTTTGTATTTTTACCATTTTTTTTGATAATTTTACCATATTTTTTTGGTACTTTTTTTTTAAATCTGGCAACTAAGATGTCAATCAAAAGCTGCCAATTATGAAAAATTAAGTTTTTCTTATTGTAACATGTACTTAAACATCCAATCTACAATATCAAAAGTTTTTTTTTTCTAATTTTTTAAAAATACCTGCGAAAATATTTACAAATTCGAAAAAAATTTTATTTTTTGACTACACTCAAAAAAAAAAAGTTTGTAAAATGACATAAAATCCCCGTGATTTTACGGGGCAGGTTTTGTAAAATATGTACTAGCAAGAATCCCCGTAATGTTACGGGGATAATTTGTAAATTGATTTAACAAAAAAATTACGGGGAGAAAGTGTAAATTTACAATTTTTTTTGTAAAATATTATTGTAGACTTACAAAAAAAGTTGTAAATTTACGAAATAAAGTAGAAAATCAAAAAATAAAATTGTAAATTTACAAATTGTTTGGTTTAACTACAGTTTTTTATGGCAAAAAACTTGTATATTTACAGTAAAAAGTGGTAAATTTACAATTTTTATTGTAAATATACCATTTTTTCTTATTTTTTTGCCGTAAAAACAGTAGTTTAACCAAATAATTTGTAAATTTACAATATTGTTTTTGTAATTTTTACTTCATTTTTGTAAAATTACAACTTTTTCTGTAAGTATACAATTTTGTTTTCTAAACTTTCATATTTGTTTCGTAAATTTAAAAAAAATTTGGTATATTTACATATTGGTTTTGTAAATTTAAAGGTTTTTTCCATTGGTGCATCTTATTTTTCCTTCTTCGGCAGCTGGAGTAGCACTTTAACAACCTGAAATGATTTTTTTTTTCACTTGAGCACTTTTAACTAACTTTTTAGAGTATAACACTGCACTTTTTTATTTTTTTTCGGAATTTCGTTTCTCTTAAGTAGAACATATGAGAATTGCGAAGGAGGCTACACAAGAAATTTCTTATATTTTCAAGAAAAACTAGTCAAAAAAATTACCTTTTTTTTCGAATTTTTAATTATTTTAGCAAGTATTTTTAAAAAATTATAAAAAAAACTTTGGATATTGTAGATTGGACGTTTAAGTACCTGATAAAATAAGAAAAAACTTAATTTTCCATAATTGACAGCTTTTGATTGACATTTTAGTGCCAGATTTAAAAAAAAAGTACCAAAAAAATATGGTAAAATTACCAAAAAAATGGTAAAAATACAAACAAAAAAACTAGAACAATAATATAGTAAAAACATATAAAAATTGTGGTATTTTACTTAAAGCAAGTTACCAAAAAATTGTTTTAATATTCAATTTCTTTGATAAAGCTTACAACTAATTGAAAAATGTTTGTATCCGGAAATTAAAAAAATTTCAAAATTTTTTTATGAAATTTTTTATTTATAAAAATTAATTTTTAACAAAATATGGACTTAGAAAATTTTTGCGTCTCCTATTGTTGCATAATTATTTTTCAATACAAATTTTTGTTTAATTACATTTTTTTGTGTCAAAATACTGAAAACCTTGTAAACTAAAAAATCTTGAAAAAAAATTGTTTGTAATAAAACATTTTTTGGTAGAAAGACTACATACTATCAAATAAAATGTTGTTGTACAATTACAATTTTCTTGTGTAAAACAACTAAACACCTTGTAATTTTTTTTTAATTTGTAAAATAATTATTTTTTTTGTTAATTTACCTAAAAAAATTGTTAAATAAATTTACCAACATATTATAGTAAAATTACAAAGCGCACGGTAGTTTTTGTTTTATTAAAAATACAAGAATTTTTGTAAATAGACAAAAATATTAGTAAAATAGAATTACAAGACCTTTTGCTTGTAATTTTACAAACTTTTTTTTTTGAGTGTAGTTTTTCTTGAAAATATAACAAATTTCTTGTGTAGCCTCCTTCGCTATTCTCATATGTTCTACTTAAGAAAAACGAAATGCAGAAAAAAAGTGCAGTGTTATACTCTAAAAAGTTTGTTAAAAGTGTTCAAGTGAAAAAAAATATCATTTCAGGTTGTTTAAGTGCTACTCCAGCTGCTGAAGAAGGAAAAATAAGATGCACCAATGGAAAAAACCTTTAAATTTGCTAAACCAATATGTAAATATACCAAATTTTTTGTAAATTTACAAAACCAATATGAAACTTTAAAAAACAAAATTGTATACCTACGAAAAAGGTTATAACCAGGGAAACCAAAAATATGCTCTAAAAAACACGTTTTATGCGCTTAAAAAATGCCCTTAAAAACGGAAAATATGCTTAAAAAACACTAAAAATATGCTCTTTAAAAAATATATGTCCCCTTTTTTGCGGTGTTTTTACAATTTGTTAGAGGATAGACCTTCCAAATTCCGTTATTTGCGGTAGTTAGAGGGTTAAATATGTCCAACAAAAATATTTGCCATAATATTTTTTACCAAGTTGCTGAATATTTATACCCAGATCTAAAGAAAACTTAGTTTCATATACCGATTTGAAGCAAGAACAGGTCAAGGGGAATCAATCGTCATAATTCCGTAATTGTTGAAAAAAAAAAACATCCTTGTTAGATAAAAAAAATTTGCAAATAAATGTTGTCATAAAAAAAATTTTAAAATTCTTGTAAAATTTTTTTTATGACAACATTTATATGCATTCTGCTCCAAAAAATAAAAAAAAAAAGATCTAAAAATGCAAAAAAATGCTCTAAAAAGTGGAAAAATGCTCTAAAAATTTAAAATATGCTCTAAAAATATGCTCTTATGCTAAAATATGCTCTTAAACCTAAAATATGCACAAATATGCTCTTAAGGCTAAAATATGCAAAAATATGCTCTAACAAATCGATGCCAGATTTCTTAAAAACTTCTGAAACGGATGAATACCTTACCCATTTATCAATAAAATGCACAGGAAAAACATGATACTGCATATTTTTGGTTTCCCTGGTTATAACTTTACAAAAATGAAGTAGAAAATACAGAAACAATATTGTAAATTTACTAATTATTTGGTTAAACTACTGTTTTTACGGCAACAAAAAATAAGAAAAAATGTACCATAAAAATTTTAAATTTGCCCCTTTTTATTGTAAATAAAAGTTTTTTGTCATAAAAAACAGTAGTTTAACAAAACAATTTGTAAATTAACAATTTTGGTTTTTGATTTTCGAATTTATTTTGTAATTTTACAACTTTTTTTTGTAAGTTTAAAATTTTTTTTGTAAATTTTATTTTTTTTTTTGCAAATTTATAATTTTTATTGTCAATATACGTGTTTTTCAATATTGTAAAAACAGTAGTTTAACCAAATAACTTGTTAATATAAAATTTATTTTTTTCATTTTCTATTTTTTCTTTGTAAAATAACAACCTTTTTTTGTAAGTTTACAATTTTGTTTTGTAAATTTACCAAATTTTTTTGTAATTTTCCAAAAAAAAAAATTTCACCTCGAAGTTAATATTTGACAAAAAAAATGTAAATTTACATTTTCTTTTGTTAAATCAATTTACAAATTATCCCCGTAACATTACGTAACATTATTCTTGCTAGTACATATTTTAAAAAACCTGCCCCGTAAAATCACGGGGATTTTATGTCATTTTACAAACTTTTTTTAGTGTATTTAATTCTTCAATGGATTTTTTTTTTTTTGCAATTTTACAATTTTTTTTCTTAAATGTCCAAATTTCCGAGGTAATTTTACAAAAAAAAACTTTGTTCAGTCATGAGATTTCCTTGTAAGTAATATCGCTTCAAAAAAGTCGAAAATTTACAATTTTATTGACAAAAAGCTTGTAAAATTTCAAAAAAGCTCGTTATTTTTACTAGAAATTCTCGTCTAATAGGAGGTATTATAAAATCTAGTTAAATCAAAAAAGTTGTAAATTTCCAATTTTATTAGTAAAAATCTTGTAAATTTTTTACAAGCTTTTTACCAATAATATTTAAATTTTTACTAGGAACTCTCGTAAAATAGGAGGTAGGAAAAAAATATTTTAACAGGCTTTTTTGGTAATTTTACAAGACTTTTTTGATGTGCACGCTTTATGATAATGCGCAATGCTTTCTAAATAATAAAATAAATAAATTTTCTTTAAGAATATTTTTGTATCTGTATATTTATAATCAATCCATAATAAGTTTCACAAAATCAATTGGTTTGTTCAACAACATTTAATCACGGCGAACACATCTTTGTTCACATGTTTGCCTAGAACACCAACGATTATTATTGCCACCACAACCTAAATAAGGCATTTCAAGGCATTGTCTAGTACGGGCATTATAATACCACATAGTGCGGGCTTGACAACCGCGACCACGACGTCCTACGTCACGTGCTCCAACACAATTGGGCTGACCTAGAAAATATTAAATAATAGAAATTAAAAAAAAAGAATAATTTTGTACAAACAAAAATGTTTTTCTTTTCAAAGATAATAATCTAAGTCACAACTTACGTGGTTTTTGTTGACATCCTTGGGCCGAGGAATAGGCCACATATAGGACAAGTAATAAAGCGAAAATTGATAAGAACTTCATATTGAATGGATTGTTATCGGGTTGTTACTGATTTAAGTATGATATAAATTTTAATATTGAACTAGTATTTATACTCTTAATTTTGATTTGTTTTATTTATTATTGTAAAACCATTTTAACAATTAATTGTAACGATTTTTTGTGTTACACGTATGAAGTCGTAGGTTCAATTCTTATTGTTTATTAAAGAACTTTTTTATACCTGAACAGAAAATATTTGACCTACTAAGCTGTTTAAACAAATTTGGTTGTTTAATTGATATTGAATTGAATTCACATTTCAGGAACAGTTGCGACTTATTGAATTTTTAATGTTTTCTTTAATCGTTCTTTGTGTTAATAAATTTTCATAAAATTAAAGAAAGAATTTACCAATTTTAAGGTGACTTAACACTAAAAGTGAGAATACCATATATTTTTTTTAAATATATGGGGGTTTTCGTGTCAACTGACACAACTTTTGAAACGGATGTCTTCCGATCAGGATGAAATTTGCACCAAGGTTAGTCCTATTGGATAGTAGTTCAGACACAATTTTTCAACGAGATCGGTCAAGAACTCTCTGAGTTAGAGGGGGTGGAAATTTGACATTTTGGCCAAAGAGGTGTTGATTCTCATCCATGTAACTTCTTACCTATTGTTTTTAGCAAAATGTGTCCCAAAGAATTTAGATAGCTATTTCTTCAGTCTTTCGAAAAAAAAAATTTTTTGATTTTTTTTCTTAAAAATCCAAAACTTTTTTGACTTTTTCCTCAAATTGGGCCCTTTTTTTTTTTTTTTTTTTTGATTCAAAAGAAAGCTTAGGCGATTTCCTTTAAGAGCTGTGGGGTCGCTTAGTGGGATGCGAGTAGGATATCTATGAAAAAAAAATTTTTTTTAACTTTGGAACACAAAAAACGGTTCTTTAATTTGCACTATTAGGCGTGGGATAGCTAACCAGTTTTCGATTTCGATCCGCGATACCCTCAAATTATTTTAGGTTCGAAAAAGAAAGCACGAGCCAAAAAATGGAGGCGGTGGGGAGGGGCCATATTGCCCCTCATTGGGGTCAAAGTTGGGCGTAAAGAGGTAAAAATCCTCAAAAAGCCCTAAAACTCCCCTAGAAACGCCCCTGGAGGGGTGCAATGTTAGACCGACCTCCAATAATTTTCTGCCCCCAACATTTTTCTTGAACATACCTTACCCCTATTTCCACTTCCTAAGGGGGCTCCCATACAAACCATTTTTAAAAAATTTGATCCTACCATTCTAACTTACCCTAAAGTGCCCCTAGTGGGGCCAAATGTATGACCGACCTCCATTATTTTATTAATTCCAACATTTTTTGCAAACATACCTACAATGTATATTTAACCCTTAAGGTGGTCCCCATACATTTCTTTTATTTTTTATAAATTTGTTTTATTAAACCAGCTCCTACCGCCCCTACCGTGCCTCCTAGAGAGGCAAAAATTACGACCAACCCCCATTATTTTTTAGTTACCAACATTTTGTCCCAACATCATAACACCCTATCTCCACTCCCTAAGGGGCTCCCATACATTATAAAAACATGTATTTTTAAAAACTAATAAAAAAATAAAAAAAAATGTATGGGGACCACCTTAAGAGTTGAAAATAAAGGGTAGGTATATTCTGAGAAAATGTTGGAGTTGAAAAAATATTGGGGGTCGGTCATACATTTTACTTCTCTAGGGGCACCCTATGGGCAGTTAGAGCGGTAGGAGCAAATTTTATAAAAATGTCATTTTGTATGGGAGCCCCCTTAGGAAGTGGAAATAGAGGTAAGGTATGTTCAAGAAAAATGTTAGGGGCAGAAAATTATTGGAGGGCGGTCTCACATTGCACCCTTCCAGGGGCGTTTCTAGGGGAGTTTTGGGGCTTTTTGAGAATTTTTACCTCTTTACGCCCAACTTTGACCCCAATGTGGGGCCATATGGCCCCTCCGCACCGCCCCCATTTTTTGGCTCGTGCTTTCTTTTTCGAACCTAAAAAAATTAGGGGGTATCGCGGATCGAAATCGAAAACTGGTTAGATATCCCACGCCTAATAGTGCAACTTAAAGAACCATTTTTTGTGTCCCAAAGTTAAAAAAAAAAAAATTTCATAGATATCCCACTCGCATCCCACTAAGCGACCCCACAGCTCTTAAAGGAAATCGCCTAAGCTTTCTTTTGAATCAAAAAAAAAAAAAAAAAAAGGCCCAATTTGAGGAAAAAGTCAAAAAAGTTTTGAATTTTTAAGAAAAAAAATCAAAAATTTTTTTTTTATTTTTTTTATATTTTTTTTTTCGAAAGACTGAAGAAATAGCTATCTAAACTCTTTGGGACACATTTTGCTAAAAACAATAGGTAAGAAGTTACATGGATGAGAATCAACACCTCTTTGGCCAAAATGTCAAATTTCGACCCCCTCTAACTCAGAGAGTTCTTGACCGATCTCGTTGAAAAATTGTGTCTGAACTACTATCCAATAGGACTAACCTTGGTGCAAATTTCATCCCGATCGGAAGACATCGGTTTCAAAAGTTGTGTCAGTTGACACGAAAACCCCCATATGTATTTGTGATGTCTAAGAAAAATTTAGCAAAAAAAAAAACAAAATCTTTGATCGAGCACTTTTTGCAAAAATCGCGTTTAAATTGCAAAAAATTAAAAAAAGTCACTTTTTAAAATTAAAATATAATAATAATAATAATTTGATCCAATGATCAGTTTTTATTTATTTATCCAATTTAATTACAATTAATTTTTTAATAAATTAAACCTAAACGAGAACTGCACACAAATTTTTTTTTTTTTTTCATGAACGATTTTCATAGTATTTATGAACAAATTCATACAATTTATTACTTTTTCATAATATTTATAAACTTTTTCATAGTATTTATGAATAAATCATATTATGTGAAATTTAAGAATTTTTAACATTTTTCATAAATACTATGAAAAAATTTATAAATATTTTGAAAAAGTATATACTTATATTCGATTAGAGTTTTATTCTAGTTCGAGGCCCAAAAATATTTCTATTTATGATATTGTCATAATAGAGTATTTTTAATTTATTGCTTTAAAAAAGTTACTATCTCATAGTATGTCTGTACTGATCAGTTTCATCCCCACTAAAGGAATCTTCAGCAGACTTTAGAGAATCATCGTTGGTCATTCAAACATCAAACCAGACATAATATTTGATATATTTCCCAAGTTATATGAGAAGTACTATTATGAAGGTCCGAAATCTGTTTTCCAACAAAAATAACTCTTTTAAAGCAAAAATTGTATATATTAAATCACCGTCGGTAACTATTAATATATGTGTTGCTGTTATTTTACAATAACAACAGTGCCTAACCAAACAATAGTGTTGGTAGGATAAGTCGTACTAAACTTTGTGTTAAATGTTGTTTTTTTATTTTTAGTACCAAAAGGTACATAAAAATAAAATGTATTTATTCGGCCTTTATATATGTATATATATTCGATTAGAGTTTTATTCTAGTTCGACTTATCCTACCAACACTATTGTTTGGTTAGGCACTGTTGTTATTGTAAAATAACAGCAACACATATATTAATAGTTACCGACGGTGATTTAATATATACAATTTTTGCTTTAAAAGAGTTATTTTTGTTGGAAAACAGATTTCGGACCTTCATAATAGTACTTCTCATATAACTTGGGAAATATATCAAATATTATGTCTGGTTTGATGTTTGAATGACCAACGATGATTCTCTAAAGTCTGCTGAAGATTCCTTTAGTGGGGATGAAACTGATCAATACAGACATACTACGAGATAGTAACTTTTTTAAAGCAATAAATTAAAAATACTCTATTATGACAATATCATAAATAGAAATATTTTTGGGCCTCGAACTAGAATAAAACTCTAATCGAATATATATACATATATAAAGGCCGAATAAATACATTTTATTTTTATGTACCTTTTGGTACTAAAAATAAAAAAACAACATTTATTTTGAAAAAGTAATAAATTGTATGAATTTTTTCATAAATACTATGAAAATCGTTCATGGAAAAAAAAAAATTTTGTGTGTGGTAACAATGACCGTCGCACAGTGGGGTGGATGCTACCTAAAATGGCGATTAATACATACAAGACTTAATTTTAAAATATTATAATTTTTTATTGATAAGTTATCTTAAACACATAAAAACACAGCATTTTGGAAAAAAAACATTGAAAAAAAAACTAATTTTTAACCTGTTAGGCGCTTTATTGTTTTTCGGATATAATATCTTATTTCACAATTTTTGCTGTAACTTTAAAACAAAAAGCTGTATATTAATAAATAAAATGGCAAATTATAGCAAACTTAATGTGCTATCAAAAACTTTAAAAAGTAAATGTATCATATGTGTTTTCATTAGTATAAATTTAATTTAAAGTTCGATTTTTGTTTTCACTAAATTTCATTGATGTACAAATTTATCTCAAAAAGTCACGAAACAGAAGATTACAATTTTTTGTTAATGGATAATCATAAATAAATAAAAACGCAGTATTTCAGAATAAAAAATTGGAAGAAATTTGTTTTAACCTGTTGCGTGTTATTTTTTTTTTGTTTTTTTTTTTGTTTTTTTTGAAAAAAAACATAATCCGCAATTTTTGCTGTAACTTTGATTTCAAAATATATTTTAAGAACAAGTAAATAAATATAAAATAAATAAAATATGAGGCATTCCACACCAAATGTCCAGCGAAAAAAAACACGTGTACCATAAACTTCTGAATAGCTTGTATGGATAGCCCTATATGAAACTTAGAAAATTGCGTTTTCGGTTTTTCAATTTTTCAAAAACTGGGCTTAGGGGCGTGGTCAAATATTGGAAAAATGTTCAAATTTGTGGCGAGTTGCCTTGATTAAATATTTATCACATTAAAACGGAATGCACCACAATCTCAAAAATTTACATTCTTATATAGTTTCGTATGGGCTATCGAATAAATAAATTAATTGCACGAATATTACTCATTCGACACGTTAAAACAAGAAAATACAAGCAAATTACAAAATTGTTATGAAATTTAAAATTCAAATGCGATTTTCTCGAAAAAAACGAAAAATACATTTCTGATTTTTTTTTGTGTGGATAGACAAACATCTAAACTTTAAAAAAAAATATTTAAAAAAGAGAAAAAAAAGTGGCCGGATTTTTGATAAATTGACTTTTTTAACAAATGGAAAATTTCAGAACGGGTTCTGAAAATTTTCTAAAGAAAAAAATTTTATTCGATAGCCCATACAAAACTATATAAGAATGTAAATTTTTAAGATTATGGTGCATTCCGTTTTAATGTGATAAATATTTAATCAAGGGAACTCGCCACAAATTTGACCATTTTTCCAATATTTGACCATGCCTTCTAAGCCCAGTTTTTGAAAATTAGAAAAACCAAAAACGAAATTTTCTTAGTTCCATATAGGGCTATCCAAACAACCTATTCAGAAATTTACGGGACATATGTTTTTCTGTAGCGGGACATTTGGTGTGGAATGCCTCATATGTATTATTTTTAGTAATTAATTAATAGTAATTAATTCAATTTTAATCTAGTTTTTATTTTTCACTTAATTCAGTAAATGCAAACATTTATCTCAAAAAGTTACAGACGAAAAGTATTACAGGATCAGAACATATATGTATAGTTATATACTATATAGTGTGTTTTCATCCAATTACCCACGCACTCATCTCTCACAAAGCAAAATGCATCAACAACAGTATTTAAAAACACAGTATTTAAAAACAACATCTAAATTTTAAAAAACTAAAAAATAAAAAAAAAATAAAAATAATGGGGCGTTTTTGATAGGGGCTTGGTGGGGACGTAGGGGGGCACTTTGACCATTGCAATTAATCATTGCAAATTGATTTTTATTGGTTTTTGCTCTTAAGTAATACAATTGTATCATTATTATATCTTTTTTAATAACCACGGCTAAAAATGGGGCAGGCGTGAGTGTGCGTGATCTAAAATTACTCACGCAACCATCTCTAATAAGCACCACACGCATTAGCTGCAGTAACAACTACCATACGAAATATAAAGACAACAAATAATAAAAAACAACTTGATTTTTAGTTTGTTTTTTTTTTCACATTGGATTTTTAGCAACTGGAGGCCTTTCACAAAAAAATTGATTGGTCAAAAACCGCAAACAGACATTCAGGGATTTATTATATAAAATCTCATATTCTAAGAGCGGTTTTCACTCTTTCACAGACAAAGTTGTTGAAACTCAATATTTATATAAAAAATACCCCATTTTTAAAGCAATTTTATTATTTTTTTTTTTAATATTTCCAAAACATTTTTCTAAACAAAAAAAAAAATTAATATATGCTCAAATACCTTAAGTAGATAGATTCATTATAAGACTTTCAATTTGTAACGTGACGTTACAAATAATAATATATTTATTTAAATATAGGAAAGTACTTTTTCCTATACCGGTGATCAACTACTTTTCCCTATACCTAATATCATTTATTCATCAAACAAATGGTATTGAGTCATAATTCTCATTTGGTCTATAAAACTGTAGACATATAATGTCAAAGTTTTATCAACCAAGACAACGAGAAACCAGTTGGAGTTCGTGTATACTTCGTAGAATATACGAAGTATAACCGTAAGCCGACCAGATTCTTGTTCGCAATTTCGACCTAAGTCGAAGTTGGTATGTAGTTACTAGTTTGTACCGTATTTCCAGTAAATATTTTCCGAACCGTATTTATCCAGTATACCTCGTTTATATTTCCCGAAACCTGACTTGTAAAGTACTTTTTGTTAATATTTCCCGAACCTGATTTATCCAGTTTTTCCTGTTTCCCGAACCTGATTTATCCAGTATGTTCTGTTAATATTTCCCGAACCCGTATTTCCAGTTAATATTTCTCCGAACCTGAATTATCCAGTATTCCCTGTTAGTAGTACCCGAACCGTATCCTACCCGTTTATATACGAAATCTTTTGTTTATTTCGTTCGTAGTTTATTTACGAAGTCTTTTGATTACTTCGTTAATAGTTTGTTTACGAAATCCTTTGATTAATTCGTTTGTAGTTTATATACGAAATCTTTTGCTTATTTCGTTCGTAGTTTATTTACGAAGTCTTTTGATTGCTTCGTTAATAGTTTGTTTACGAAATCCTTTGATTATTTCGTTTGTAGTTTATAACGAAATCTTTTGCTTATTTCGTTTGTAGTTTATTTACGAAGTCTTTTGATTACTTCGTTAATAGTTTGTATACGAAATCCTTTGTTTATTTCGTTTGTAGTTTATAACGAAATCTTTTGCTTATTTCGTTTGTAGTTTTGACACGAAATCTTTTGCATATTTCGTTCGTAGTTTTTTTCACGAAGTCTTTTGATTACTTCGTTACTATTTTATATACGAAATCTTTTGCTTATTTCGTTCGTAGTTTATTTACGAAGTCTTTTGATTACTTCGTTAATAGTTTGTTTACGAAATCCTTTGATTATTTCGTTTGTAGTTTATATACGAAATCTTTTGCTTATTTCGTTCGTAGTTTATTTACGAAGTCTTTTGATTACTTCGTTAATAGTTTGTTTACGAAATCCTTTGATTATTTCGTTTGTAGTTTATAACGAAATCTTTTGTTTATTTCGTTTGTAGTTTATTTACGAAGTCTTCTGATTACTTCGTTAATAGTTTGTATACGAAATCCTTTGTTTATTTCGTTTGTAGTTTATAACGAAATCTTTTGCTTATTTCGTTTGTAGTTTTGACACGAAATCTTTTGCATATTTCGTTCGTAGTTTATTCACGAAGTCTTTTGATTACTTCGTTAATAATTTGTATACGAAATCCTTTGTTTATTTCGTTTGTAGTTTATAACGAAATCTTTTGCTTATTTCGTTCGTAGTTTATTCACGAAGTCTTTTGATTACTTCGTTAATAGTTTGTATACGAAATCCTTTGTTTATTTCGTTTGTAGTTTATAACGAAATCTTTTGCTTATTTCGTTCGTAGTTTATTCACGAAGTCTTTTGATTACTTCGTTAATAGTTTGTATACGAAATCCTTTGTTTATTTCGTTTGTAGTTTATAACGAAATCTTTTGCTTATTTCGTTTGTAGTTTTGACACGAAATCTTTTGCATATTTCGTTCGTAGTTTTTTTCACGAAGTCTTTTGATTACTTCGTTACTATTTTATATACGAAATCTTTTGCTTATTTCGTTCGTAGTTTATTTACGAAGTCTTTTGATTACTTCGTTAATAGTTTGTTTACGAAATCCTTTGATTATTTCGTTTGTAGTTTATAACGAAATCTTTTGTTTATTTCGTTTGTAGTTTATTTACGAAGTCTTCTGATTACTTCGTTAATAGTTTGTATACGAAATCCTTTGTTTATTTCGTTTGAAGTTTATAACGAAATCTTTTGCTTTTTTCGTTTGTAGTTTTGACACGAAATCTTTTGCATATTTCGTTCGTAGTTTATTCACGAAGTCTTTTGATTACTTCGTTAATAATTTGTATACGAAATCCTTTGTTTATTTCGTTTGTAGTTTATAACGAAATCTTTTGCTTATTTCGTTCGTAGTTTATTCACGAAGTCTTTTGATTACTTCGTTAATAGTTTGTATACGAAATCCTTTGTTTATTTCGTTTGTAGTTTATAACGAAATCTTGTGCTTATTTCGTTCGTAGTTTATTCAAGAAGTCTTTTTGATTACTTCGTTAGTATTTTATATACGAAATCTTTTGCTTATTTCGTTCGTAGTTTATTCACGAAGTCTTTTGATTACTTCTTTACTATTTTATATACGAAATCTTTTGCTTATTTCGTTCGTAGTTTATTTACGAAGTCTTTTGATTACTTCGTTAATATTTTATTTACGAAATCCTTTGTTAGACACGAAATCTTTGGCTTATTTCGTTCGTAGTTTATTTACGAAGTCTTTTGATTACTTCGTTAATAGTTACATACGAAATCCTTTGTTTATTTCGTTTGTAGTTTAGACTCGCTTATTTCGTTCGTAGGTTATTTACGAAGTCTTTTGATTACTTCGTTAATAGTTTGTATACGAAATCCTTTGTTTATTTCGTTTGTAGTTTAGACACGAAATCTTTTGCTTATTTCGTTCTTAGTTTATTTACGAAGTCTTTTGATTACTTCGTTAATATTTGGTATACGAAATCTTTTGTTTATTTCGTTTGTAGTTTATAACGAAATCTTTTGCTTATTTCGTTCGTAGTTTATTTACGAAGTCACTTAATTACTTCGTTAATATTTTCTTACATCCAAACCTTTTCCTCTTGTTAAATGTCCTCCTAAATACATTGTGTGTACTACGTAAGACCGCTCTTCATAGCCCTCTTACTGATTCAAAGGAAGCAAACCTTTGCCGATCCTGGACAAACTAAGTTTACCCCAGCTGGAAAATAAAATTGCATCCTGGTTTCTAGACCGCCAGGAGGTCCTGAAGAGTGGAAACTCATATCCAAGATAGCCGCTGAAGCATCGCAAAAACAAAAGAAATACTACGATCTTCGGCGAAGAGAATGGGAGCCTGCAATAGGAGACAACGTTTACAAAAGAGAACACCACCTTTCCTCGGCCGCAAATCACTTTGCCAGCAAACTGGCCCCGAAATTTTCCGGGCCTCATAAGGTAGTAGGAAAGATCTCGCGGAATATCGTAATATTGGAAATAAAGAATAAGAAGCATAGAATTCACGTCCAAGATCTTAAACCATTCCATAATCGGAATGAATTAATGTCTACTTAAACAAAATTCAAAGGGAGGAAACGAAGAAAAAAAAACACTGGAGAAAATTCGACAAACCTATTACGAACATTTTTTTTTTCTCCCCAACCTCAAATTTTCACAAATGGGTTTTGCCTAGAAAACAGAAAAACCTACATATAATTGCATTCAAGTTCGTTTCCACGAAGGAAAAAAAAATAACAACTTTAACAGTGACGGTTACTAGGAAATTTGAAACTCCCATATTTAGTGACGCATTTAAACGGGTACTATTTATATGGACGAATATTTATTTAGACAATATATTTTATTTAAAGCAAAGTATATGTGTATGGAAAAAAAGGGAAGAATAGAAAAAAATACTATTAGAAGTTCCCACATTTAGTGACGCATTTAAGCGGGTGCTATTTTATTTATTTATTTATTCGTCCACTATAATTTTATTAAGAAAGGAAAAAAAAAAAGGAAAGAAAAATCGTATAAATACCGCAACAAATTAGGTTAGTCATTCAGTATTAAAATGGAACGCAAACGAACACAACCCCGTCCTCTAGGCAAACTTAAAAAGGAGTTGCGTAACACCGCCATGCCTAAAAAACCAAAACCTCATGTCGCAACTTTTGAAGCACGACCTCTGGACAGAAAGGTGGTGCTCCAAAATAATAAAACTGGAGTTAAACAAAAACAAGCAGTCTTAACCAATCCTACTGTTCCAGTTACAAAGACCGGTAATCTTAAGGCAAATACCACCACAGAGCCTGAAAACCAACTCTCCGTGAAAGAGGTTGTCGCCACTCCCGTAGCTCAGTCGGGTAACACCGAGGTAGACACGATTGCCCGAGGTATTTGGGGAAAATGGCAAACGGATCAGGATCGCAGTAGGACATTCGATCCCCCACCATTGGCTCCAATTACAATCACTGCCAACCACAGTATGAAGTCTCCTGCACCCAGTGTTGCCATATATCAAGATTTCCCTTTTTTTGCAAGTTTTTTGAGGTGCTAAAAAGATTTCAAGATTTTTTCTAAAAAAATAAGTTTTTTGGAAAATAATAAAGTTTTTTCAAGTTTTTCTTAATTTGTTAAAAAATACAAAAAGCATCATTTTTTTTTTGTAAATACCCGAAATATTGGTCTAAGACCAACCTTTTGGTATACCGACCGATTCAGAATCACTATTTGAGTTGACTTAGCGTGTCCGTCCTTCAGTCTATGTAAACGGTTACAATTAAATACGGCTTTATTCTATGAAAATATGAGATATTCGATTAAAATGTTGTTTTTAGCTTGGTAACCTTATTAAATCCATTTTAAATCAGACCATTCTTTGACTTGGTCACCATATGAAAATTCCACCCGATATTCACTTAAATCTGTACGTTGGCAACATAGAATAATTTTTCACTTAAATTGTGTATTTGCTTGTATGAATGTTCAAAATATATTTTTTTTAACATTCATAAAAGAGTCTAAAATGATATGAACAAATATTTTTCAGAATATTTTATGAGTCATATAAGAGCGCTAAGAGGTTTCCTGTAGGTTAGTTGGTAGCGTGCTAGCTTATGAAACAGGGAGTCTTGGGTATGATTCCCACTAAAACGTTGGTCGATTTCGATACAACAACACCGGTTAATTGTAACCGGTTCTCGTTTAGGTTTAAATAATTATTAAAAATGATTTGTAATTAAATTTGGAAAAATAAATTAAAACTGATCGTTGGATCAAAGTTATTATTATTATATTATAAGAGCGCTCAGAAAAAGGGGCCATTTTGAAGGGGAAAAAACACTCATATTATTATTATATTTTCTGAGCATCTTAGGACTCTTTTATGAGTCTTTACGAGCTCTAAATAAACGCTGGGTTGTTTTTTTATTATTTTTTTTACACTTGATATAAAAATTAAATTGAAAATACATAAATTTGTATTAATTTTTAATTATTTCAATACTTTTGTAAAAAAAAAGATTTTTTTCACAAAAAAAAGATTTTTTTTCAGAAATAAAAAGTTTTTTCAAAAAAATATATGGCAACACTGCCTGCACCATCAATAAAAGCCCCTCACAAGGCTCCTCTGTCGCCACCCACCTCAGATGACTCTCTAGGAACACCGAAAAGAAGTTGGGCGGCAGAGGTGAGACAAGCTGAGGAGGATCTCCAAAACGATGTCCTAAATTTGCAGGCAGAGGACAAGGACAATTATCTTTTTGAAGGGATTGAGGTGAAGGACACTGGATCACGTAAAAAAATGTAGAGGTCTTAATACAAAAAATAATTTCTTGAAATATCAAAATTTTCACTTTAAATTAATGCGCGCAAAAATTATAATAAATGCTTCATTAGATATAAATTTTATCTATATTGTATAAAAATTTTATTATCTGTAAAAATTTCTAACAAGGGAAGTATCTCAACCCTTATGAACCGATTTGCCTGAAACTTAATATATATATAAATGAGACGATTTTAAGGTTGGGGTGTCTCGGCTTTTCGGCCATATCAGTGTTTTAAAATTTCGTTGTCCCCTTATGAAACCATATGGACCTCCGGGAAAATTTCGATATCTCACGAACTAACAGGAATATCCTCTAGAGCAAAAATACATGTCGACTTAAATTTAATAAAGATTATTTCGTATTCATATGGACATCGTAGCTCAATGTCTTCACATAAATACCCCCCAAAATTTTCACATTTTCATGAAAAAAGTATTTAACGAAGCCAAACTTTTACAAGGTAATGCCACCGTTGGATACACTCAAAAAATTATGTAGGTAAATTCCAGTGAATGTTCACTTAAAACAAGTAAACTTTTAATTAAAAACCATTCCAGTGTTTTTTCTTTTAAAATAAAAACACAATATAGTCAATTTTAAATGTTAATTAAATGACTAACAAAAACATTAAAAAACTAGTGAATATTCAGTTATTTTGTATTGAAAAACAGTAAAACTATAGAAGAAATTTTTTACTGCCGAAATTAAATGTACACTCAAAAAAATACGTTAGTAGATTTACTATTTTTTTTTTTTTGCTAATGCTAGTTAGCTAACTTTTAGCAAATTTTTAGTTGAGATTAGCATGTTAGCAAAAAATTCTTGTAAACTTCATTTAGCACATTAGCAATTTTAAACAAACTTTGAACTAATTTCTTTTGCTAAGATTTGAAATTGAGTTGTCAACATTTTTACAAGATTTTTTGCTAACATTAGCAAAAAATAAATGGTAAATTTTTTTTTATTTTCAGAAAAGTTAAAATGGCGCTATCTCGGAAACTAAGCCAGATAGAGCAAAATGGAGGGCATTTTTGGTTCTTAGAATCTCCATACTTTCGTGGGTCCTCCTCACATGTGTGGTCCCATTACCTAACTTTGGATCCAAAAAAGTTAGCATTCCCGAAAATTTTAAAATGCTCATATCTCGGTAAATATTGCCGACACAACAAAAAATCCAAAAAAGCTCTCCGAGTAAGACCCCAGTGATCCCCTAAAATCACGTATCTCAAAAACTAAGCAAGGTAGAGCGAAACGGACACAAATTTTGGATCAAAAACTATGACGATTTTTAAGGAACCCAACTAGGTCTAGGCCCATCGGGGTCTGGACCTATTGGGTTCGAACCCAATGGGGTCCTCAAATATGTATGAACTAAGTTGAAATAAAAATTATTTCAGTTAACTAATTTTTAGCAAAACGTTTTTGCTAACTTTACCAAACAAATTGTGGGTTCAAAATCAGCAAATTTTCTTGTAGGTTTACAAGCTTTTTTTGCTAACTTTACAGTTTTTTTTTTTTTAGTGTAACAGAAAATTCGTTTTTAATACAGTAAATTATTTTTTTTTAAACTACAGAAACAGTAGAAAATAAGAAGTCCATAATAAAATTAATGATTTTTCTTTTAAAGTAACTTTACTGATTACTTTTTAAAATAACCTACAAACAGTTAATGACATAATTTTCTTAGTGTAGGCATTAAAAAAACCTTTCTTCCCATATGTAAACATCATATAGTTTCTTAGAAAGAAATGGCTGAAAAATCCAAAAAACGATTTTTTCGCCATTTTTTGACCCATGTTTTGAACCCCTAAATCCCCGATATGGCCGATAAGCCGAGACACCTCAACCTTAGAATTGTCACTTTTATATATATTTTACGTTTCATGCAAATCGGTTCATAAGGGTTGAGATACTTCCCTTGTAAGTAGAAAAGGTTTATATATTGCCTGAACTATTTATGAAACAATATTTTGTTTAATGTAAATATTTTCTCATGTTATGTAAATAAAATTTATTTGAATTGAATTGAAAAATTATAATAATTATTGAACTTTAAACACACACTGCAAATAAAGTAAACAACTTAGAACTTTTTTTTTTGCCATTAGTGATGTTGAATGAAAGTTAAAGTTCATCTTTTGAATTAATCGCCACTTTTGATGCATTTCACCCCTCTGTGCGTCGTCTAGTTGTAGCTAAATCGACCAAGGGTTTTTTGTGGGAATCGAACCCACGACCCCCTGTTTCATAGGCTAGCACGCTACCAACTAACCTACAGGGGCCCCCTAATTAAAATATATGGACTTAATAGATTTTGACTTCCTGATTCCAAATCTGTTTTCAAAATGTTTCGTGTTTGAAGATTCCAACACTTAAAATATTATGTAAGTAAATTCAACAGAAAATACGTTTGAAACAAATGAAACTTTATTTAAAAAACGGACTACTTACATTTCATTTAAAACAAAAATATTTCTCAGTTATTTTTAAATGTTAATTAATAACTGTTGAAATTCGTAAAAACAACTTAAAAATCCGTAAAAAATGACTGACAAAATTTTACGAAAAAAACGGTTAAAATAACGGAAATTTACATTCATTTTTATTTATTTTTTTAGAAATAATTTTAAAAAACTTCGAACCTGAGCAGAATCGAACTCATAATTTCTGGCTGATAGCCCAGCACGCTACCCTCTGTGCCACAAGCTACTTATATTTTCAGCAACTAAATTTCATTTTCAAATTCAAAAAAAAAAATTCTAATTTTAGAAATTTTTAAATAACTGACAAATAACAAACGACAAATAAAATAATGTGGTTTGTTTTTTAAATAACTGAAAAAAACAAACGTTACGGAAAATTTTATTTAAAAGACAGTTATGTATTTGAATAAACGTTCAAAAAGTTGTTTAGAATATTTGTATGTGAAACAAACGAATTTTATTTTAATATTAACTGAAACGAAAACTATTTGTTTGACTGTGAAACAGTAACTGTAAAACTTTTATGAGTGAATGTAACGTTTTCTGAAGTCGGTAACAAAAACTTTTATAGTAAATGGAGATATTCCCATTTAAATACACTCTAATCAATTTTCATGTAAATTTACCCTGTTTATAGTAGGTAACTTGTCTCCTACTATAAACAGTGTACAAATACATGTTGTGTTTAAAGTGATAGACACAAAGTATGTAAACGTACACATTCATGTGTCTACAAAATGCTTCGCAACAAAAATGTTTCAGGCAAATTTACACGTTTTGTGTCTAAATAAACATGTTTATTTAGTAAACTTAAAGTAGAAATGCCTGGAAATACATGAAAATTACACTGTGCTACACCAAAAATATGCAGGGGTTCTCATATGAAAATTCGGGTTGGTTGGAGTCCATAGAGTACTGATATACTAATAGTTTTTCTGGATCACTTCGTTAAGTACGTTTTTTATTGGCAAATGTGTTGAAAAACGGCATTTCTTAAATTACAACTTTAAAAAATTATTACTTTGTTAGTTTGCAACCGATTTTCCATTTTATGGATTTTTTTGCAAGGTATAAGTCTTACCTTTTAAACAAAACAAAAATATTAAAAATCTATCAAGAATTGGCTGAGCTACGATCGTTTAAGTTAAAAAAAATCCAATTTTTTGAAAAATTTGTCATGGTCTTTATACTCTAAGTTGAAAGTGCATCATTAAACAATTTTTGTTTTATTTTTGTATAAAAGTATAGTAAAGTAGCTTTCTAAAACACTAAAAAACATAACAATCGGTTAAAAAATGAATGAGTTATGCTAAGTTTTGTGATAGGACATTTTTAATTTTTCTTCAGAAATGCTTGTAATTCAGGTATTATTCATAAATATTATTGCTAGTAGTAATTTTATGTGCCTATGCATATAAACAGGAGATGGTAACATGATTAGATTTGTGCGTGATTGACATATGATCACAAGTGAGCGTGATTGAAAATCAATTTTACTCACGTGGTTGTGAGTGAGTGTCAGTGGAATAAAAATGTGTGAGTGAAATAAAAAAAAAATTCAGAAACCGTTCTGAAATTTTCCATTTTTTAAAAAAGTCAATTTATAAAAAATCCGGCCACATTTGTTTTTTTTTTTAAATTTTTTTAAAGATTAGATGTTTGTCTAAGAGATGGTCACGTGAGTGAATTTTAACTTTCACTCAATCACGAGCATAATTTTTCTTCTAACACTCACTCACAATCACGTGTGTAAATTTAATACAACCCGAGTAAAAATAAACATATATTACAATATATAACTTGATACAAACATAATAAATTATATATGATTATACATCCGTGAGATATTTTCTAAATTTTTTTAATGCAGTCATATGTAGTAATATATAATTAAATCATGATTCAGATTAAAAGGTGTACGGTTGATATAATTATATAAAATTACATGAGGGTCAATACAAAATTTGTTTTTCTGTATAATTTAATATAAAATTATATATATCCTATTCTGTTCCATATATAACACTATATGTTTCCATTCAACAAACAATTTTCTAAGTTTTTCAAGCAAAGTATAAGAAACTTTTTAAAATGTTCCTAAACATTTTCTTGTTAGGGTTATGTATATCACCTATCTGGTTCGAAGCGTACCCGAACATTTTTTTGTTTAAGAAAATTATATGTTTGGTGAATGTATCGTTGACCTGTGGTGTAACTCAACCCAAACCAAAAAACACCAGGATTTTACATGTTTTTATGCAATTAGGTCTAATTAGATCCACTAATATATGGCAATGTCTGGTCAAAACTCGGATGAAATCAAATCATATCTTATACAAATTGATCTTTTTTAATGCAAAAACATCCACCATTTTTCGGATCAAATTGCGTTTAATTATATATTGTATTACATATCAATATATTATGCATCATATAAACATTTTTACTCTGGAACTCACACTCACGTACGCCGATACAAGAGTCACTCACGCTAACGTTGACTCACACTCACGATATTCTTATTTATACTAAAAATAATTTCAAAAATCTTTCAAAATTTTCAGCAAAATCTAAAGTTATACATTTGTTTTGATTTTTTCGGGACGAAATCTGAAGTTAAGCAAAATTTTTAATTTTTTTTGTTGCTTTTTTGGCATGAAAGGAAATATGAAGAGAAAATAAATCACGCAAACTCACGCAAAAAAATCAACTCACGCTCATTCCTTCACGCAATAATCTTTCTTACACTCACTCACAATCACGTGAGTAAAATTGAATTCAGTCACACTCACGCTCTTATCTGCTCATGTTCCCATCTCTAGTTTGTCTATCCACACAAAAAAATTGTAATGTGTTTTTTTCGTTATTTTCGAGAAATCGCATTTGAATTTTGAATTTCATGACAATTTGGTAATTTGCTTGGTTCAACGTAGCGTATGACTAATGCAAATATTTAATAGTCATTCGCTACGTTGAAACAAGAAAATACAAGCAAATTATTTGTAAAAAAAAATTGTTATGAAAATTAATATTCAAATGCGATTTTCTCGAAAATACATATGTCTGAATTTATTTGTGTGGATAGACAAACATCTAAGCTTAAAAAAAAGTGACCGGGTTTTTGATTAATTGACTTTTTTTAAAAATGCAAAAATTTCAGAACTAATTCTGAAAATTTTCCAAAAAAAAAAATTTAATCGATGTTTGAGATTGTGGTGCATTCCGTTTTAATTTAATAAATATTTAAACAAGGTAACTCAACTCAAATTTGACCATTTTTCCAATATTTGACCTCCTAAGTCAAGTTTTTGAAAAATTTTAAAACCAAAAACGCAATTTTCTTAGCTCCATATAGGGCTATTCATACAACCTGTTCAGAAATTTACGGTACAAATGTTTTTTTTTGCTGGATATTTGGTGTGGAATGCCTCATACGTTTATTTATAAATAGGTAAAATTTCCATAAAATGATCCTACAATTTTACCAATTTCGTTTCAAAAATGTTTGCGAACGTACATTTTTTTCTGTCATAAAAATGTTGCAGGTATTACTTTTCAAAAAAGATTTTTTACTTAAACGAGCCTATTTTCAATCTATTCTCAATATTTTTGTTTTTAAGAAGTAACACTCATATTTTTCAAACAAAACCAAAAAATTATAAATGGGATTTAGAAGCAACTGACACTCCCATTTTTTTTATTCCACTCACTCACAACCACGTGAGTAAAATTGATTTTCAATCACGCTCACTTGTGATCATGTGTCAATCACGCACAAATCTAATTATGTTACCATCTCTTGTTTAAATGCATAGGCACATAAAATTACTACTGGCAATAATATTTATGAATAATACCTGAATTACAAGCATTTCTGAAAAAAATTAAAAATGTCCTATCACAAAACTTAGCATAACTCATTCATTTTTTAACCGATTGTTATGTTTTTTGGTGTTTTGGAAAGCTACTTTACTATACTTTTATACAAAAATAAAAAAAAAATTGTTTAATGATGCACTTTCAACTTAGAGTATAAAGAATATGACAAATTTTTCAAAAAATTGGATTTTTTTTTACTTAAACGATCGTAGCTCAACCAATTCTTGATCGATTTTTAATATTTTTGTTTTGTTTAAGAGGTAAGACTTATACCTTTCAAAATAATCCATAAAATCGAAAATCGGTTGCAAACTAACAAAGTAATAATATTTTAAAGTTGTAATTTAAGAATTGCCGTTTTTCAACACATTTGCCAATAAAAAACGTACTTAATGAAGTGATCCAGAAAAACTATGAGTATATCAGTACTCTATGGACTCCAACCAACCCGAATTTTCATATGAGAACCCCTGCATATTTTATTTTTGGTCATTTGTAGCACAGTGTTATGTACATATACATTGAAATTGCTGTTTATAAAACCACCCTAACTTTTCCAAATTCAAATATCAAAAAACAATAAATGCATTTTTATATATTTTATTTAAAATAAAAAAGGCTTAAAACAAACGTGTTAAAATTAAATAAAAAAAGCTAAAACAAATAAAAAAATTAATTAAAAATGTAACCAAAAACATATTTTTCTATAGAAAAATTCTCAGATTCTGAGACATTTTTTACAGAAAAATTCTTGTACAGAAAAATTCTAAGATTCTAAGACATTTTTTCTATAGAAAAATTTTCAGATACTGGGATATTTTTGCCATAGAAAAATTCTCAGATTCTGAGACATTTTTTCTATAGAAAACAGATTCTGAGGCATTTTTTCTATAGAAAAATTCTTAGATTCTGAGACATTTTTTCTACGGAAAAATTCTCAGATTCTGAGACATTTTTTCTATAGAAAAATTCTCAGATTCTGAGACATTTTTTCTATAGAATCTGAGACATTTTTCTATAGAAAAAGTCTCAGATTCTGAGACATTTTTTCTATAGAAAAAGTCTCAGATTCTGAGACATTTTTTCTATAGAAAAATTCTCAGATTCTGAGACATTTTTTCTATAGAAAAATTCTCAGATTCTGAGACATTTTTTCTATAGAAAAATTCTCAGATTCTGAGACATTTTTTCTATAGAAAAATTCTCAGATTCTGAGATATTTTTTCTATAGAAAAATTCTCAGATTCTGAGACATTTTTTCTATAGAAAAATTCTCAGATTCTGAGACATTTTTTCTATAGAAAAATTCTCAGATTCTGAGATATTTTTTCTATAGAAAAATTCTCAGATTCTGAGACATTTTTTCTATAGAAAAATTCTCAGATTCTGAGATATTTTTTCTATAGAAAAATTCTCAGAATCTGAGACATTTTTTCTATAGAAAAATTCTCAGATTCTGAGACATTTTTTCTATAGAAAAATTCTCAGATTCTGAGACATTTTTTCTATAGAACAATTCTCAGATTCTGAGACATTTTTTCTATATAAAAATTCTCAGATTCTGAGACATTTTTTCTATAGAAAAATTCTCAGATTCTGAGACATTTTTTCTATAGAAAAATTCTCAGATTCTGAGACATTTTTTCTATAGAAAAATTCTCAGATTCTGAGACATTTTTTCTATAGAAAAATTCTCAGATTCTGAGACATTTTTTCTATAGAAAAATTCTCAGATTCTGAGACATTTTTTCTATAGAAAAATTCTCAGATTCTGAGACATTTTTTCTATAGAAAAATTCTCAGATTCTGAGACATTTTTTCTATAGAACAATTCTCAGATTCTGAGACATTTTTTCTATAGAAAAATTCTCAGATTCTGAGACATTTTTTCTATAGAAAAATTCTCAGATTCTGAGACATTTTTTCTATAGAAAAATTCTCAGATTCTGAGACATTTTTTCTATAGAAAAATTCTCAGATTCTGAGACATTTTTTCTATAGAAAAATTCTCAGATTCTGAGACATTTTTTCTATAGAAAAATTCTCAGATTCTGAGACATTTTTTCTATAGAAAAATTCTCAGATTCTGAGACATTTTTTTGATAGAAAAATTCTCAGATTCTGAGACATTTTTTCGATAGAAAAATTCTCAGATTCTGAGACATTTTTTCTTAGAAAAATTCTCAGATTCTGAGACATTTTGACTGGATCCTGCAGAAAAGTAAAAGTGCCATGGTCTACCATTTGTTGGCTGCGTTTTCCCCAATTTCTATAATTAACATGAAAAATAAATCAGTTTTAGAATTAAGATAAAAATATTAGTGAAAAAAATTTACAATTTTCGAGGGATACCAATTTTTGTTAAAAGCATTTCACCAGTTTTATCTCTTTTTGATGGAACTCCAAAAACCTCCAGAATTTCATTGGTTTTTTTAATATTTTGTCCGTTTTTATTCGTCTTTATGTTATTTTTAAAATTATTTGATATTTTGTTTTTTATTTTAATAAAAGTTTTGACAATTTCCATAATACTCTATGTTAAATTATGTACGACTAGCCTACGGGCCCCCCTAAAACAAAAAAAATATATAAAGTACCCCTTTAACTCCGTAGGAATCAGAATTTAAAAAAAAATCTTTTAAGAATGTTTTTTTTTCGCTAGACGATCCTACATTCCAAATTGCAAGTTTCCAGTACCATTATTTCAGATAATATGAAAAGTACCAAAGTGCTCTTTTTTACTCCTTTAGAATCGGAATTTCGAAAAAGTATGTTTTCAGAATTTTTTCCGTTGTTAGAACCACCATTGCAAATTTTAATGTTTTTGTAGGACCTTAATTTAAAAAAATATAGAAAGTACCAAACTACCATTTTTACCACTTTTTACCCTTAGGAATTTCCAGAAAGTAATTTTTTTGGGAAATGTTTTTCCGTTTTAGGATCCTACATTCCAATTTTCAAATTAATAGAATTTTTTTTTTTCAGAAAAAATAAAAAGTACCAAGTGCTCGCTCTTTACCCCATTAGAATCGGTATTTCGAAAAAGTACTTTCTCAGAATTTTTTTCGTTGTTGAAAAAAACATTACAAATTTAAATTTTTTTGTAGGACTTTAATTTCAAAAAATATAAAAAGTAACAAAGTACAATTTTTTACCCCTTTTTACCCTTAGGAATCCGAATTTCCAGAAAGTACCTACGCCCTATCTCCACTCCGTAAGTAGGCTCCCATACAAAATTACATTTTTATAAAATTTGCCCCAACTGTTATTTGTATGGGAGCCTACTTAGGGAGTGGAGATAGGGCGTAGGTATGTTTTGAAAAAATGTTGCAGCGTAAAAATAAATGGGGGTCGGTCACAGTAATGACCCCTCTCGGACGCACCATTGGACCGGTAGAACCTGATTAAATAAAACAAATTTACAAAAAATAAAAAAAATTGTATGGGGACCGCCTTAACAGTTAAAGATAGAGGGTAGGTGTGTTCAGAGAAAATGTTTGGACTAAAAAAATATTGTGGGTCGGTCATATATTTTGTTGCTCTGAGGGCACTATTAGGGCAGTTAGAGCGGTTGGAACAAATTTAAAAAAATGTCGTTTTGTGTGGGAGCCCCCTTAGAAATTGGAGATAGGGTATTAGTTTGTTCCAAAGAAATGTTAAGACGTAAAAATTAATGGGGGTCGGTCTTATAAAGTACCCCTCTATGACGCACCATTGGAGCAGTAGAAATGATTTTAAGATTGAAAAATTACAATAAAATTTTTTCAAAAAATTTTAAAAAATAGTAATAATCGTTATCCCACGATCTTCCTGGGCAAAAAATTTGTAGAATTGATAGAAGTTTTACACAAAAAAATTTCATAAAAATCAAAGAGTACAAACATTTTCAAAAATGAGATTTAAATTTTAAAACTTAAAAATCGCATACTAGAGCGCTTTTAAGAATTTTTTGGGATTTTTTTTTAGAAAGTACGTAAAAAAACAAAAATTTTGAAAAAAAAAATTTGAAATTTGGACCATTATTGAAGAAGTTATGATTAAATGAAGTTTGAGTAAAGGAACAAACTACCAATTTTTAAAAATTCGATATCTTTTGAACGGGTCATCCAAAAAATCTGAAAATTTACCACGAAGGAGTTTTCGAAGGGTACTAAAAACTGCAAACAAATTGGGAAAATCTAAAAAAAAAGTTTTTCAAAGTGTCCGATTTCACATGGAATGCCCCATATATAGATTACATATTTTGTGTCTGAAATAAATTTTACATAGAAAAATTGTATATTTAAAGTGAAACTGCTTATTATTTTATAAACATGTTTCACAACACACAATGTACTACACTTTGTGTGTATCTTTTACAAATAAAACACAACGTGTTTACATTAGTGCCTGCGGTCAGTACCGTAGTACCGGGAATACCGGTATTCCCGGTTCTCGGTATTCCCGGGAAATGGTACCGGTTTCCCGGTTCTTGAATTATTCCCGGGAATACCGGTATTCCCGGTTCCGGTTCTGACGGTATTACCGGCATTCCCGGGACTACCGGTATGTATATTTTTGTAAAATTGTGTAGAATTAAAATTTTTTCTTCGCTTTTACCAAAAAAAAATTGAAAACATGTTAAAAACACCATTTCCATTTTTTGTATGAATTTAAGGAAAATATAGTTAATGATTTTTAAATAATTTTACAAACACAACTAAATATTTCTGAAATACTGATTAAATGGTGTAATTTAAATATTTTATGGTATTGTATTTTTTTGTTTTTTGAGAACCGGTACCAGCATCAGAACCGGGAATACCGGTATTCCCGGGAATATATCTAGAACCGGGAAACCGGTACCAGAACCGGGAATACCGGTATTCCCGGGAATACCGAGAACCGGGAAATGGGGGGCACTAGTTTACATTGCGCATTTTCTGTAAATATACATGAAAATTTACTATCTTGATAATAGTAAAGTTACATGCATTTTTTAGAGTGTACTATAAAAAATGTGTAAGTAGTGGTTTTTAACAGCACTCTAAAAACTCGTTGTAAAATTACTACTATAAAGTGGGTAAATTTCTGTGTAAAATAACACACAACGAGTAAAATTAAGCATGAGGTGTTTAAAAATCTAATTTACACACAAAAATTTTAAAATTACACACTTTATACAGTATTTTGTGAGTTGATAAATATATTTCTAGAAAAATAAACACAATATTTTTAAAATTACACATTTAATGTGTATGGTAAACATTTTGTGTTTAATTTCCGATATTGAGCATTAAATGTGTAAATAAAAAATAAATTGAAATTGTCAAAACAATAAAATTAAAATTAATTACAGAAAATTTGTGAGCCTTGCAACAAAATAAAAGCAAAACGCGAAAAATAATAATAATAACAGAAAAATATATTAAATATAAGTGAGGGGAAATTTTAAAGATACGTTCAAATGTAATATATCCATTAAGAAACTTATAAATTTAAAGCAGAAATACAACGAAAATTCAGCAAATACAACAAAAACTAAAGGAAATCTTATTAGTTTATTTAAGAAAATTTTTTGGCAATTAAATATTATTAAGGTAAGTACAGCAACAATCTATTGAGTTATTTTTAGAAAAAATATATGTTTACAATGTCTAAGCAAAAATGTCTCACAATCAGATTCTCAGAATTTTTCTATATAAAAAATTTCAGAGATTCTAAGAATTTTTCGATAGAACAACGTCTGAGGTTTTGAACATTTTTTTAAAAAAAAATCTCAGATAAAATATTTGTTCTTACAAAAGATATCTCAGATTCTAAAAATTCTTCTTAAGAAAAAATGTCTCAGATTCTGAAAGTTTTTTTGTTAAATATTTCTCAGTATTTTTTATAGAAAAAATGAGAATTTTTCTATAGAAAAAGTGTCTCAGATATTGAGAATTTTTCTATAGAAAAAATGTTTCAGATTCTGAGAATTTTTCTATAAAAAAAATGTCCCAGATTCTGAGAATTTTTCAAAGGAAAAAATGTCCCAGATTCTGAGAATTTTTTTATAGAAAAAACGTGTTAGATTCTGACAATTTTTTTATTGAAAAAATGTGTTAGATTCTGAAAATTTTTCTATTGAAAACATTCTCAGATTTTGAGAATTTTTCTATAGAAAAAAGTCTCAGATTCAGAAAATTTTTTTATTTCTCTCAAAATCTTAGAACTTTTCTATAGAAAAATGTCTCATTCAGAGAATTTTTCTATTATTTTATTTTTTTGAAATTGCAATTTCTTCGATAGAATATTAATGTTTTACTTTTCTTAATCTATTTTCAGAAAAAGTAAACTCCGCAAATAATATATTAAGTGGAGCAAGAAGTAGTTATGGGAGAAAGAGGAGAGATAAGATATCCAACGAAATATCTCAGAAAATTTATTAACAAAGTTTTGATTTTTATACATAGTATTTTCACATCTTACAATTAGTACTTTACTTTACTTTTGTTTTTTTTTATTTTTTAGTTTATAATCTTAAACAATTTATTTAAAAAAATCCACTTTAATTGCAATTTATGCATGTATTTTACTATTAGAATTTAATCATAGTTAAAATTAGAAATATAAAAATAATAAAAATTAATTTTTTAGTTTTATTTCTTTAAAGAGGAATTTTAATTGTAAAAAAACATTTAATATGCAGTTTTGCACATTTAAAATGCATATTTAAACACATTGTAGTGCTTTTTAAGCACAAATAATTTAAATTTACACATTTTATGTTTATTAATAGAGAATTTGTCAATAAACAACATTGTAGGTGTAAACACAAAATGTGTATAAGTTGTACACACTTTGTGTTCAATTGTTGAAATTTAAACACATAGAGTATTTTTACCCACTTTATTGTAGGAGAACAGTTACCTACAATAAAGTGGGTAAATTTCAACAAAAATTTATAAGAGTGAGGGTAAGTATTTGTTCACGAAAGAAGCTTTCATTTGTGCACACTAGAGGTGTCCTTAAAAACGAAAATCACATTTTTATACCTGGTAGGATCCTAAATTGTTCTTTAGTACTACAAGTGAGTGAGCGAAAATTTGGGGACAATCAATGAAATTAATATTACAATTAATTTAAGGCATGTATGCGTAAAATGCTTATTTTTGATCCGATTTTAATTTATTTAGACTTTTTGGAAAGGTTACACTGCGGAACACTAAAAAATAAACAAGAGTTACGACCATCATTTCTATATATTTCGGACATGCTGTTTCGAATGGCGTACTCCGTTTTTCGATGTATGGTACAGTTTTCTTGCAAAATGTCGTTAAAGATTTGCTGATTTCAAGCCAGTTTTTTAACAAAAAAATTTGCAAAGTAAATGGTTTATAAATTTTATGACATGGAAAACAAAGATATGACTTGTAGAAACATTTCTTATGCAAATTTGGTTTAAAGCTTTTCAATTTAAGCCCTTAAATTCGCGAATTTCTTCATTTTTTAAGGTTTTCGCGAAATTAACAGCCAAATTGGTCTTTGATAAAAAACTTGCTTTTAATGAATCAAAAAAGCATCCCCAACAATACGAATAATGGACAAAAAACAGCTATGTTATATGGACCATCATGATGAAAATAGCGAAAAACCGTTTTTTTTGTATATGCCAGCATCACGTTACGAGATGATTTAAGGTTCCATCTTTTAGTATATAATGTGGGAACCTTAAACAACTAACTGACCAAAAATTCGGACAAAAAAGTTTTCATTTGCAAAAGTTATCTTAACAAAAACTATTATTTCAGTGTTTGCGATACAATAATTATAGTTTTTGTTAAGATAACTTTTGCAAATGAAAACTTTTTTGGAGAAATTTTGGGTCAGTTCATTGTTTAAGGTTCCCACATTATATACTAAAAGATGAAGCCTCAAATCATCTCCTAAAGTGATGCTGCCATATACAAAAAAACGGTTTTTCGTGATTTTCATCATGATGGTCCATATAACATAGATGTTTTTTGTCCACTATTCGTAGTGTCATGGACGCCTTTATGATCCACAAAATGCAAGTTTTTTATCAGAGACCAATTTTGCGGTTAATTTCGCGAAAACTTAAAAAAATGAAGAAATCCGCGAATTTAAGGGCTTAAAATGAAAAGCTTTAAACCAAATTTATATTAGAAATATTGCTACAAGTTATATCTTTGTTTTCCATGGATTTGGATTTTTTTTTGTTAAAAAAGCAGCTGAAAATCAGCCAATCTTTAATGACATTTTAAAAGAAAACTGTACCATACATCGAAAAACGGAGTACGCCATTCGATTCAGCATGTCCGAAATATATTGAAATGATGGTCGTACCTCTTGTTTTCTAAAATAGTGGTTAGTTTTGTCACGCAGTGTTATTTATGACCATTTTTATATTATTTCACAAAAAAATTAACAAAAAGTAATAAATACCAATATTTTTAGAAAAACTAGAAAAAAGGAGGCTTATTTCATATAAGAATGTCATTAAACTGCAGTCCATTTTCGGCACGAATTATTTTTAGCAGATTGTCCCGAAATTTTGGCTCATTTATTTTTAGATACAAAAGTACAATTTGGGACCCTACCAGGTATTAAAAAGTAGTTTTGAAAAATTACCTAAGTCGTTAGGACACCTTTACTGTACACATGAATCTAGAAAAACTGTCTCCCAGTTTTTCTAGATAAATAAAAAAAAACAAGTGAGAGTGTTAAATTTGGCTGTGCCGAATCTTTTATACCCTCCAAAATTTAAAAAAAAAATAAAAAATAAAAAATTGACAGGGGCGTTTGTTTTTTTGGGGGGGGGGGTTGATGGGGGTCAGTGGGGGACGTTGAGAGCACCTTCCCATCCCGATAAATATAACAAATATTTCATTTATTTAACAAAAATATAGTAAAACATGTAAAAAAAATTTATTTTTTCAGAGGTTGTTTCAGTTCTTCAAGGGGGAACTTTTTTCCGCTTGAGCCGATTTTGCCCATTTACGAACTTAACCTGCCTAGAACAATAAGACATATTCATGCCAAATTGCAGGAGGCTAGCTCTTTTATTTTGGACTGTATCGTGCCATCTACAGACAGACGGACGGACGGACATTCACAGAATGTCTTTGAATCGATCATGGATCAATAATATATATACTTTATGGGGTCCCCGACCGATATTTCGATGCGTTACAAACGGAATGACAAAGTAAGTATACCCCCATACTGTGGTTGGAGAGTATAAAAATTGCACTATAGAAAAATATCGCTCTAGTCAAAAAGTGGTGATAAAAATAAAATTCTCCTGTTTCTCAAATTTTTTAAATCAATTCGCATTTTTCGCGAAAAATACAAAAAAAAAATATTTTGTTAAATTGTGTTTTACAAAACAAGTGTGAAATAATACTTTTGAGATAAATCATGGTAATTTATGTCTTTAGTAAAATTTTATGGCGGTTCTTTCCTCTGGATATATGTATTAACCCTCCATCTCCTATTTTTCGGGTTAATTTTTTACCTTTTTCCAAAAATGCTCATAGAAAACCAATAAAACGTGCGTTTAAAGGGTTAACATGTTCTACAAGCAGTTTCTGCATCAAATTTCACTAGGAGTTCTCAAAGGTCAAAAGTTCGTGCGATGTTAACAAAATGCCTAAAAGTGGAAGATAAAGGGTTAATTTGTTCTACGAAAAGAACCGCCATCAAATTTCACTAAAGATGTGTATACCCAGGCAGAAATCGCTAACCGAACCAAAAATTGTGTATTGATACAACATCGGGGTTACGAAAAATACAACAATCTATAATGTAAAACAGTTTTACTAAAGATATTGTGTTGGTACAACTTTGTGTCTACATAAAACAGAGGCAACACATGGAAAGAAGTGACTGTAATAAAAAAGCCGTTATCACCAATTGGCAATCTTTTTTTGGAACGTATTTGGGAAAGTTTTGGGAATAACGAAAAGTCAACACTAAAAAAAACATTTTTTTTTCAACAAAAAAATTGAAAGCTCACAGATTCTGAGACATTTATCATATAGAAAAGTAGCAGATTCTGAGATATTTTTGCTATAGAAAAATTCTCAGATTTTGAGATAGTTTCCCTATAAAAATTCTTACAAGGAAGGTCTTTCACAGGGCACCCACTGATTGTCCTGAAACTCGCACATATGAAAGAGGGGACCAAAATAAGAGTAACCTGTTTTTTTATAGCTGTCCAATCTCATATTTAGCGGGTTAAAGGGGAGGGGGAACAACAGGATTTTTTTCGTTTTTTGAAGATTTGTCATATTTCTTAAAAAGAAACTATATGAACATTTTATATAGGTCGAAATGTTTTTTGAAGGTCTATCCAATGGTGTATCGGTCGTGTCCCAATTCGGTTCTTTAAGTTCTTTATTGTCAAAAATGTATAATCGTTGGGGTAGTTTATATGGAGATGTATATACGTACGACCGCCAAAATCATTTATAATAATCTCTATCAAAATTAAGCTGACCCGTATTTTTTCGTTTGGCGAAATTCCTGCTAGTTCGACTTTATTACGGATTTTCCCGAAAGACCTTATTTTTTCATAAGGTTGGCAACCTTTTTTTAAATTTGAAATTGGGCAGCTAAAAAAAACAGGTTACTCTTATTTTTGCCCTTCATTCCCATATTCAAGTTTCAGGACAATCGGTGGGTGCCCTGTAAAATACCTTCCTTGTTAGATTTGAAGACATTTTTCATTTTAAAAAACTTAGATTCTGAGACATTTTTCGAAAAGCAAAGATCTCAGATTCTAAATTTTTCCAAATTTTTCTACATGAAAATCATGGTTTTAGTTAGTAAAGAAAAATTACCTCGAGCTAAAATATCAAAATATTTTTTTAATTTAATTTTTTTTTGTAAATAGGTTATAACATAAATTTAATTTGTAACAAAAGATTTTTTTACACCTAGAAAAGTTTTACAGTAACTATTTACAGTTATTCAAAAAGTTTTCGGTTAAAGTTGTTTTAAACGTTTTATCGTTTGTTTTTCAAAAAAACTAAAATATTGAAAGATTTATACAGTTATTAAAACAATGAACTACAAAATTTACGGAAAAATATTTTTATCACTTAAATTATTTGTGACTGATTATACCGTATAATTTTACAGAAGTGCGGTTTTTGTAGTTTGTTATTAAAAAAAAAATATTTTTACTCCACAAAATAAAAAATTGTAAACAGTTAAAATAACTGAAATATCATTTGATTTTACGGAATATCTAGTCATTTATTAACGTTTAAAAATAACTGAAAAAGTATGTTGTTTTAAAATGAAATATAAGTAGTCCGTTTTTTAAAAGGAAAAACGATTGTTTTAAACGTTTTTTCAGTTGAATTTACTTACAAAATATTTTGAGTGTAGAGTCTAAATCTCTCATTATTACACTAAAAAAAACTGTAAAATGAAAGGAAAAACTTGTTATTTTTATTTTTTACTACCTCCTATTTGACAAGAATTCCTTGTAATTTTACAAGATTTTTTCCAATAAAATTGTAAAATTCTCGTGAATTTACTAGATTTTTTGAAAAAAAAAGCATTGAAAATTTGTAAAATTACAAAAAAATGTAAAAATTATAAAAAAATGTAAATTTCGATCGAAAGTTTTTTGTTTAAAAACAAGGAAAACTTTAAAATACTGGTAAAATGAGATTACGAGACTCTTTCTACACAGATAAAAATGAGTTGTTAGATCAAGCACGAAATACACCAGGTTGAGTATTATTTTAATTAAAAGTCAGCTAATGAGGAAAATTGTTGGATCAAGCACTAAAATTGTAGGTCAGTCATTGACTGATCCTTGATTAAACCAATGCACTATAGGGAATTTTTAGGTATTTTCTGGCCAAAACTCTTCTAGCTGAGATATCGACCCGAAATTTGGCAAGATTGTTTGGTATGATGTTTTTAGGCTCTATATAAAAAATAGGCATGGTCGGAAATGATTACAGCATCTTTTCACGACTTTAAAAAAAAAGTAAATTAGTTATAAAAGTTTGTATGTATAAAACAATACTAAAAAAATAGTTGATCTCAAAACATCATCAGTTACATAATTTACCTTCATTTTTTTGTTACTCACGATAAAGGTAAGTCACGCGTGAGCATTTGAGACTCACGAAGTTTTTTCAGTGAATTTGATCTAAATAATTTTTCGAAAAACAATAAAAAAATGGAACTAGTTTATAATCCAATTTTATGAAAAATATTGCGGTGATTGTCGAGACTCATGCAAATCTCACGTTAATTCAAAGTATTTGAGACACTTTAACATTTTTATATGTAAAAATTCAATTCAAACACTTGTAGTGGTATTTTAAAAATATTTTTTTTTTTGATAGTAGGCTTTAAAAATGCACAAATGTCATAATTTTTATTAATTTTGAGATTAAATGCGAAAATTTTAATATTGCATTCAGTCACGGTAAACATTAATTTTTTGTGAAAATTATTATTAAAAAATACTTATTTTGAACAATATTAACAGTGAAATAGGTATGTAAGTAATCATAATATTAATAAGGGATTTTAAGTTATTAACATAACTGTTGTTTAATTAAGAATCACACCGATTTAAAAATGTCGAATTGTACGAATTGTACATAAAAGAAAAAAGTTCTTCAAGCAGGAATTTGGACCTATAAACCCCCTTCTTGGCCCCAATTTTGCTTGACAAGTATAGATCCTTTTGTCCCTAAAATAGAGATTTTTATTTTACAAACTTTGGGGACTTACAGTGAGTAATTGGATAAAATTAGAGACTAACTGAAAACTAGACTTTTATTGCCATAACACTCCTCTACAATTCACCTTTTAGCACATTTGCCCCATCTTTTACCTGAACCAAAATAATCGCCAAAAACGATTTGGCAAGTATACTTGCCTGTGGTCGTCAAAGGGTTAAAATACACATATTCTATTCATATTCTGGGCGTGTGTGAAACGGTAGCAAAGTGCTGTGGTAAATAATATTTTTTCTATGGTGACAAAATTTCATATTTCTGCTGTGTGAAATGATAACTTTTTTGACAACAGTAAATTTTTGAAAGTTGTTAATAAAATAAAAAAAATAATGCTGAATATTTCTAGAAAAACATTTTTCTTTGCTAATTGCAATTAAATAACAACTAAAAACGTTGCAATTAATATAATTTGTTTTTGTTTTACAAAAAAGTCTCAGATTCTGTCCCATTTTTCTGTAGTGTGAGACTTTCTGTGGGAAACATATGTATGGATAAAACAATTTTTTTTTTATAGCAAAAATGATTTTGAATCTGCTAGTTGTGCTTCGGGAGAGCTTTTTCTTCTTCTAACGAATCTTGTCCATTGAAAGTCACAGGTCCTGGGACATTTGTTTATTTAAAACGTCTTAATTCTCCATCGAATAATTTAAAAAAATTTTAAATAACAAACTTTTTATTGTGGACATACATACATATGTATGTACATTAGACCGGGTCGAAAAAAAAAAGTTCCCATTGTGCGGGCTTAATTTTAAAGCTTACCTCGAAAAAATTCCATAGCCAAAATATTAGATTTTTAGGACGCGATTTGGTACCGCCGAAATCGTTATTTGTTCATAGCTTTGTCATTTGATGTCCGATCGTTGTAAAAAAAATATGTACTTGGTAATGATTACTTTTCACAACTCATTACCATGTTTTTGCTGGGTACTAGCGTGCGCAGGGTATTTTGTTGCCCGTAAATACAGAAAAATTTTATAATGATAATAAATGACCCATTTTTTGAATTTTTCGCTATGGAATCTTTATCTATATATGTCTTAATCCTTTACAAAAACTGTGCTTATGATGATCACAACACTTACAATAAAATACCAAATACATCAGTTGATATAATAAATATTACGTCAACTTTAAGACGGTCTTCTGTTAGCACAAAAAAACATTGATTTATTAATTTGAAAAAATTTTGTAAAAATATGAACAAATATGTATAAATGAAGCAAAAAAATTACTGAAAAATTTATTGATAAACAAATTTTAGTACAAAAAAAAATTTTGTAAAAAAAATTAAAAAAAAAAATTTAAAACATTTTCATTTGAATTCGTTCCCAGTTTCATTCCATTTCGTTCCATGTTATATTCCATTTGGTTTCCTGCTCCATTCAATATCGTTCAATGTGGTGTTCATTCCTTTTCGAATAGTATCCGTTAAAGAACAAAAGAGTTTCCAGGGATAAGATCATTAAAAATAATCATTTTGCCCCTTATTTTGTTTCAGAAAATATAAAAAGTACCCCTTTAACTCCTTAGGAATCAGAATTTAAAAAAATTCTTTCGGGAATGTTTTTTTTTTTCGCTAAACGATCCTACATTCCAAATTTCAGGTTTCCAGTACCATTTTTTCAGATAATATGAAAAGTACCAAAGTGCTCGTTTTTACTACCCTAGAATCGAAATTTTGAAAAAGTACTTTTTACAGATTTTTTTTTCTGTTGTTGGATCCTAAATTACTAATTTTAAGTTTTTATGACCTCTATTTAAGAAAATATTAACAGTACCAAAAAGTAATTTTTTGTGAGATCTTTTCCCGTTAGAGGATGCTACATTCCAAATTTCAAGTTAATAGGCTCATTATTTAAGAATATATAATTCCCTTTTTTAATTAATTTCCTTAGGAATCAGAATTTCCAAAAGTTATTCTTTTGGGAATATTTTATTTCGCTAGACAATCTTACATTCCAAATTTCCATCATAATTATTTCAGAAAATATAAAAGGTACCATAGTACTCGTTTTTATCCACTTAGATCGGAATTTCCAAACATTACATTTTTCATAGTTTTTTTTCTCTTATTGGGTCATACATTCCTAATTTTAAGTTTTTATGACCTTTATTTAAGCATGGGAGCTACATTCAGATTTTAAGTATACATATATAAAAAGTACCAAAATACCTTTTTTAACCCGTTTTATCCCCATAGATATATATTCCAAATTTCAAGTTTCTAGCTTCAGGTTTGTGGAAATATAAAAAGTACCGAAATAAAGTACAAAAAAAAATAAGAATTCGTTGCCTTCTTTAGAAATCTTTTTTCGCTAAATGACCCTGCATTCCAAATTTAAAGTTTCCAGGACGATTATTTCAGGAATTATAATAAGTACCAAAATACACTTTTTTACCCCCCTTAGAATCGGAATTTCAAAAAAGTACTTTTTCAGAATTTTTCCCGTTGTTGGAACTAACATTGTAATATTTTTTTGTAAGACCTTAATTTCAAAAAATTTAGAAAGTACCAAAGTACATTTTTTACCACCTTTTACCCTTAGGAGTCCCAATTTCCAGAAAGTACTTTTTTTGGGAATGTTTTTCCGTTAGAGGATCCTACATTCCAATTTTTAAATTAATAGGATTTTTTTTAAGAAAAAAATAAAAAATACCAAAGTGCTCGCTTTTTATCCCCTTAGAATCGGTATTTCGAAAACGTACTTTTTCAGAATTTTTTTCGTTGTTGGAAACAACATTGCAAATTTTAATTTTTTTGTAGGACTTTAATTTCAAAAAATATAAAAAGTACCAAAGTACAATTTTTTACCCCTTTTTACCCTTAGGATTCCGAATTTCTAGAAAGTTATTTTTTTGGAAATTTTTTTCCGTTAGAGGATCCTACATTTCAAATTAATTGGATTTTTTTTTTTCAGAAAAAAAAGTATCAAAGTACTCGCTTTTTTCCCTATTTCAACCCTTCGTTTTTACCCCTTAAAATCAACATTTCCAAAAACCCAGCCTTAGCGGATATGTATTCCGGGAGGTGAAACTACAATCCAAATTTCAAGACTCTAGCTTCAGTGGTTTGGGCTGTGGGATGATGCGTGATTAGTATGTCAGTCAGTCATCAGTCAGTCACGTAACTACTTTATATATATAGTAGGGATGCCAAACGGGAAATCCCGAATCCCGAAATCCCGGGATTTTTCGGGATTGGCAAATCCCGAATCCCGGGATTTATTTTTTTCAATCCCGGGATTTTTCGGGATTTTCCGGGATTGACAAATCCCGAAAAATCCCGGGATTTCGGGATTTTTTTGTTAAATTTCGTAATCAAAATTGACTATTTCTTCAGTATTTGTTTTACAATTTAAACAAAATTGATATTGTTTGAAAGGTCTTAGATACCTTTCAAATGAGGCATGTTGGGCTTAAATTCTCTTGCTCTTTGGGAGGTAAATCACATTTTTAGGGCGTATTACTCAATACACAGTTTTTATGAAACAGTTAAATTTCGCCGTGAGTTATTCTATAACGGAGCTTTTAGTATTCCAGCTGTAAAGTTTTTATTCAACAGTTTTTGTTCTTATTTGAGCGTTATAAGAGTAGAAAATTGAATATATCTCTCCGATCCAATTTTTGTTAGAAACAGCAGCGAAAAAAATTGAACAGGGGTGTGTTTTGCGACGGCGTCGGGGTCATACACTGGGGACAACTTACCCTTGCCAAAAATGCTAACAACTTTATTAATAAAATTTTGTATTTATTTAAAGAAATATTTTATTAATTTTCAAATACCCTGTAACTTAAAACTTTGACATCAAAATAAATGTTTAAAAAAGTTACGTTTTAATCAGAGACCATAACCGTTATGAGATTTATTGAAAAAACTCAAATTTAACTGTACAAAAATATTATTTTGAAATAGAAATTTAAAATAACAGTTTCAAAAAATTTATATAAATATCTGTCCAAAATAACAGAAATAAAAAACTTTTATTTTTTTTAACTGTTATCAAATACTCTTTCAGCCTTATAAAATTTGATATATTTCAGTAAAACTAAAATAAACGCATACAAAAGAATCCTATTGATAGCTAATACCTCAATTATTGATTAGAACATTAAAACTTTGATTGATTTGAATACAAATAACTGTTATAACAGTTATTTAAAATAAATAACTGTTATTTTAAACTTTTTGAACAAAAAGTTTTTAATTACTGTTATTTTATACTTTTATTGATAAAAATCAAAAAATAAAAGTTATTGCAAATTTTAACACGGGACATCTCTAGAAGTCTTTCAATATATATAATGCATATTTTGGACAACATTCGTTTAATGATTTTTTTAAAGCAAAATAAAACATATAACTGTTTTATTTGGTCTCTGGTTTTAATTTTAATCCAAATAGAGAAAATTGTTTCCCAATGTCTGCTTTTGCCCTTTAACGAACTAATGACCATAAGAAATAAACTGCAGGGTCCAGCTCTTTTGGTTTGGACTGCATCGTGTCTTCCACAGACTTGGAGCAGTACCAGTTGAGTTAAGTTGTTCCTAAATGCTGACCCAGATGCCGTTAAGTGGCTGAAGAATATTGAGATCAATATCTAATTCTTATCTATATTCTTTTTCATCAAAATATGCTAAACTTTGTTGTAGATTCTGTTAAACTCGTAATGCTTATATTTCTAAAATTAAAATCGTTTTGTATCAGTGCAATAAGATAAATAAGTAATTAAATATTAAATTATATATATTTTATTTAAATATAACGTTAAAAAGTTTAATTTTATTAAATCCCGAAATCCCGAAAAATCCCGAAATCCCGAAAAATCCCGGGATCCCGAAAAATCCCGAAATCCGGAAAAATCCCGGGATCCCGGGATTACGATTTCAAAATCCCGAATCCCGGGATTTGTAAATGTCAATCCCGTTTGGCATCCCTAATATATAGATTGCAATTAATTTTGTCCCCCAAAACGAAAAAAAAATAAAAAAATTATTAAAAATTTAGTTTTGAACCCTTCTAACTAGCGGTAAAAGGGTTTGGTTGACAAAAAAAATGTATCCTAGCATACTTTAAAATAGTTTACTTCAAAATGGCATCACAAAAAAAGTATTGTGACACATAAAATTTGGACTTTTGGCCAACAATTCCTTTTAAATTCCCTATAGTGAAATGCTTGATTTGAGCAAAAGATTAATCGGTATATTTCTGTTATTTTTGATTAAACCAATGCTTGATTTGAGTGAGTGGTTAATCAATATTTTTTGGTTATTTTTGATTAAGCCAATGCTTGATTTGAGTGAATGGTTAATCAATTTTTGACAATTTTAGTGTTTTTGTCAATCTTTTTTTAAATTGTTTTTTTTTTTTTTGTTTTATATTATTATTTTTTCTTCGTCATGTGTGCATAAACGTACTTTTCTGTTTGGCGACTAACGAAAACTAAAACAAAAAACTCAACAGCGTTCATCGCATTGTTACCCGAGTAAAAATAAACATATATTACAATATATAACTTGATACAAACATGATAAATTATATATGATTATACATCCCTGAGATATTTTCTAAATTTTTTTAATGCAGTCATATGTAGTAATATATAATTTAATCATGATTCGGATTAAAAAGTGTACGGTTGATATAATTTTATAAAATTATATTAGGGTCAATACAAAATTTGTTTTTCTGTATAATTTAACATAACATTATATATAGTTTATTCTGTTCCATATAAAACTATATATGTTTCCAATTAACAAAAAAAATCTAAGTTTTTTAGGCAAAGTATAAGAAACTTTTTAAAATGTTCCTAAACATTTCCTTATTAGGGTTACCCGAGTAAAAATTTTTATATGGTGCAATATATAATGATATATAACACAATATATATTTATACTCAATTTAATCCGAATAATGGTGGATGTTTTTGCATTAAAAAAGATCAACGTGTATAAAATATGATTCGATTTCATCCGAGTTTTGACCAGACATTGCCATATTTCAGTGGATCCAATTAGATCTAATTGTATAAAAACATATAAAATCTTGGTGTTTTTTTGGTTTGGGTGAGATACACCACAGGTCAACGATACATTCACCAAACATATAATTTTCTAAACAAGAAAATTGTTTGGGTACGCTTCGAACCAGATAGGTGATATACATAACCCTAAAAAGAATATGTTTAGGAACATTTAAAAAGTTTCTTATACTTTGCCTTAAAAACTTAGAAAATTTTTGGTTAATTGGAAACATTTAAAGTTATATATGAAACAGAAGAAGATATATATTATTTTATATTAAATTATACAGAAAAACAAATTTTGTATTGACCCTCATATTATTTCATACAGTTATATCAATCGTACACCTTTTAATCCGACTCATGATTAAATTATATATTACTACATATGACTGCATTAGAAAAATTTAGAAAATATCTCACGGATGTATAATCATATATAATTTGCTATGTTTGTATCAAGTTATATATTGTAATATATGTTTATTTTTACTCGGGTATGTATATCACCTATCTGGTTCGAAGCGAACCAAACAAAAAATTATATGTTTGGTGAATGTATCGTTGACCTGTGGTGTAGCTCAACCCAAACCAAAAAACACCAGGATTTTATATGTTTTTATGAAATTAGATCTAATTAGATCCACCAATATATAGCAATGTCTGGTCAAAACTCGGATGAAATCATATCATATTTTATACAAGTTGATCTTTTTTAATGCAAAAACATCCACCATTATTCGGATCAAATTGCGTATAAATTTATATTGTGTTACATATCATTATATATTGCATCATATAAAAATTTTTACTCGGGTAATCAAAGCCTACGTGATGAGTTTTTTTGTTTTTAAATGTCATAATGTGAATTTTTCAGATTTGAGCAAATGGTTAATTGATTCAAGTAAAATTTAATTGAATGTCAAATTTTAAGCTGAGTATATATTTAATTGTTATTTTCCATGGAATATTTTTTTCTGCGTAGTAATTTGACAAGGTTTCTGTTTTTTAGTATCGTGTTTAAAAATAAATCTAATTTCTATCCACTCAAAATCCATTAGAAATTTTTTTATTTTTTTACCATGCGAAATTTTAAAAACGACATTTAATTGCATTTTTTTTTTTCGAGGAATAATATTGGTCTTAAGTCTTTTTTTCATACCTCTTACTGTTTTCGAGATAATTCGAAAATTTTATTTTTTTTTTCAAAATCTGCTCGATTGAAGGTTTTTATTATTGTTGCTAATTTTTTTTTTTTTGATATCCCACATACATTTTCAAAGAAAAACAAAATTTCCTTTAAAAATATTTTTTACGTTTATTTGTATTTAATCCATAATAAGTATCATAAATTTTTATTGATTCGTTTAGCAATATTTATTAACGGCGACATCTTTGTTCACAAGTTTCTTTAGAACACCAGCGATTATTATTGCCACCACAACCTAAATAAGGCATTTCAAGGCATTGTCTAGTACGTGAATTATAATACCACATAGTGCGGGCTTGACAACCACGACCACGACGTCCTACGTCACGAGCTCCAATACAATTAGGCTGACCTAGAAAATATTAAATAATAGAAATTAAAAAAAAAATAATTTTGAACAAACAAAAATTATTTTCTTTTCAAAGATAATAACACTGCGTGACAAAACTAACCACTATTTTAGAAAACAAGAGGTACGACCATCATTTCAATATGTTTCGAACATGCTGAATCGAATGGCGTACTCCGTTTCTCGATGTATGATAGAGTTTTCTTGCAAAATGACGTTAAAGATTGGCTTATTTTCAGCCGCATTTTTAACAGAAAAATTTCCAAAGCTAATGATTTTTAAAATTTATGGCTTGGAAAACAAAGATATAACTTGTAGAAATATTTCTAATATAAATTTGGTTTAAAGCTTTTCATCTTAAGCCCTTAAATCCACGGATTTCTTAATTTTTTTAAATTCGCGAATTTCTGCATTTTTTAAGGTTTTCGCGAAATTAACAGCCAAATTGGTTTTTGATAAAAAACTTGCTTTTAATGAATCAAAAATGCATCCCTAACAATACGAATAGTGGAAAAAAAACATCTATGTTATATGGACCATCATGACGAAAATCGCGAAAACCCGTTTTTTTGTATATGGCAGCATCACTTTAGGAGATGATTTGAGGTTCCATCTTTTAGTATATAATGTGGGAACCTTAAACAATGAACTGACCCAAAATTTGTCCAAAAAAGTTTTCATTTGCAAAAGTTATCTAACAAAAACTATAATTATTGAATCGCAAACACTGAAATAATAGTTTTTGTTAAGATAACTTTTGCAAATGAAAACTTTTTTGGCCTAATTTTTGGTCAGTTAGTTGTTTAAGGTTCCCACATTATATACTAAAAGATGGAACCTTAAATCATTTCGTAAAGTGATGCTGGCATATACAAAAACCATCGCGATTTTCATCATGATGGTCCATATAACATAGCTGTTTTTTGTCCACTATTCGTATTGTTAGGGACGCATTTTTGATTCATTAAAAGCAAGTTTTTTATCAAATACCAATTTGGCTGTTAATTTCGCAAAAACCTTAAAATATGCAGAAATTCGCGAATTTAAGGGCTTAAATTGAAAAGCGTTAGACCAAATTTGCATAAGAAATGTTGCTACAAGTCATATCTTTGTTTTCCATGTCATAAAATTTATAAACCATTTACTTTGCAAATTTTTTTGTTAAAAAACTGGTTCGAAATCAGCAAATCTTTAAAGACATTTTGCAAGAAAACTGTACCATACATCGAAAAACGGAGTACGCCATTCGAATCAGCATGTCCGAAATATATAGAAATGATGGTCGTAACTCTTGTTTATTTTTTAGTGTTCCGCAGTGTAATCTTAGTCACAACTTACGTGGTTTTTGTTGACATCCTTGCGCCGAGGAATAGGCCACATACAGGACAAGTAATAAAGCGAAAATTGATAAAAACTTCATATTGAATGGATTGTTATTGGGTTGTTACTGATTTAAGTATGATTTAAATTTTAATATTGAACAAGTATTTATACTAGTAGTGTTATTTATTTATTTATTTATTTATTGGTTTACTCTTATGAATAAATTCTAAGACTAAAAAAAAATTAAAGGAGCACTAGCTGCCAAGGCTATCAGCTCGAAAAAATACTTGTACTATTTACAAAGATATATTTACATTGGGGTTTTTGTTTAAATTCTTAGTTTAGTTTGTTTTATGTAGCTATAGATATTACTAATGTTTGATATGGAGGGGTCTTGTAGAAGGCTGAAAGCTGGTTCATTACTAAAGTGTGTTCTTCTTAGGCTGCTTAATGTTGGACACTCGCTGAGAACGTGTTTGATGGAGAGGTTGTTATTACAATTAGGACAGGTTGGTGTAGTAGTTTTTTTAATCCTGTATTCGTGAGAAAAGATTGTATGCCCAAGGCGAAGTCTAGAAAAGATTCTTATTTTGTTCTTATCAATTGTTGTTGGATAAATAGGAGGTTTGTAGTTTGGATTAATGTTGTGATAGTGGTGATGGTGTACCTGATTGTTTTTGACTTTAATTCTAATATAGTTTGTTATATGGCGACGAATGTCAATTTTTTCAAAAGTTGCATCTAGTAAAACTGGGGCGTAGGCAGCGTGTTTTGCTGCAATATCGGCTTTTTCATTACCTGCTATGCCTATATGACTAGGGATCCAGTGTATTCGGATTTTATCCTCGTTGCCAATGAGGGCATCTCTAATTTTTATTACTGTATTCCATTTGTTGTTAAAAGGATTTGATATCGCTTTTAGGACGGAGAGGCTGTCGGTAAAGATAATAGTTTTCTTTTTATCACTAATTGCCAATCGAACAGCTCGATAAATGGCGCATGATTCAGCTGTAAAGATCGATGATTGTTGGTTTAGAGTGTTGAGAATAAGGGGCCTGCCCAAGTCGTCTACCGCAGCGTAGGCTGGAAGGTTATATTGTGATTTAGTCCCATCTGTGTATATAAAGCGCCAGCAACTGTTCTTTAAGGATAATTTTTTTTCGGCAAAAAGGCTTAAAAATTGGTTTTTAGATGTTTCGTTCTTTTTAAGCTTTGATAGAGAAAGATCTACGGATATTTTGTTGAAATTCCACGGTGGTTTGTTAATAGTCTTTTTATAGGTTGTTAACGGGATATTCATTTCCAAAGCAAGCTCTAATGATTTTTCTATTGCAGATTGAATGCGCCTTTTTCTTTTGGCTTTCATAAATGACGAGATATCGGTGTCTATTATTGAGTTAGTACTGGTGAGTAGCTTTGGTAGGATCCTACCATTAATTTCATAAATTCTGTTTTCTATGGAGGGAAGTCCACTTTCATTGAGTATGTTGTTTATTGGGGTTGTTCTGTATGCGTAAACTGAGGCTCTAGCAGCTTTGTGATAAGCAGATTTGATAATGTTTATTGTTGATTTACAGCTATTTCCGTAGAGGAACATGCCGTAATCTAATTTGCTTAGTACAAGAGTTTTTGTGAGGTATGTGAGTGTGTTTATGTGCACATAGCTTTTCCACGATAAATAACGTATTATATTGGCTCTTGCTAATAATGAGTTTTTAAGTTGAATGCAATGATCTTTCCAGTTATATCTGTGTGAAAAAATTACACCTAGAACTTTTAGATTTTTAACGTTTTGAATTGAAGAGCCGTTTGTTTGTATCACATGGCTATCTGAGTCACAATTGTGTTTTCTACAAATATGAAGTTTTTTTGTTTTTTGTAATGAGATTTTGGCGCCGGAGTATTCGGTCCAAGTACTTATTTCATTAAGTGTTTGTTCTAAAATTCTGGCAGTTTCATTGTTGTTATTTCTCTTACATAGGATATATAAGTCATCTGCGTATAAACAGTGTCCGAGAGATGGGTTATTATACAGAATTTTGCTAATTTCATTGAAAGCAATTTGAAATAAAACTACTGATAGCGGTGATCCCTGTGGGATCCCGTTATTCAGAGGGAATGATTTTGAGAGATGTCCATTTATTCTCACTTTAAAACGCCTATTTGATAGAAAAGACTTGACAAATTTGTAGATTTTCGGACCTACGGACCAGGATTTAAGGATGTTTAAAATCACATGGGAGCCTATTCGGTCGAACGCTTTTTCAAAGTCAATAGACAGCACTGTGACGTGATTTCTAGCAGATAGAGATTTGGATATATAACTGTCTAAGTGCAGGAGTGCATCGTCGCAGCCCCTATTCGCTTTAAAGGCAACTTGTTCTTTTGCTATAAGTTTTTTCCTTTCTATAAACCATGACAGCCTTGTAGCGATAATTCGTTCAATAATTTTTGAAAGGCAAGGTAGTAGTGATATGGGACGAAATGATCCGACGGATGATGAGTTTTTGTTTTTGGGAATTGGCACTACTATGGCGAGTTTCCATGAATGAGGTATCTCCCCGCTTTGAAATACTGTATTATACAGCTCTAATAGCTTAAGTTTTGTATTGTGGGAGAGAGGTTTAATCATCTGATAAGATATGCGGTCAAGTCCAGGGGTTGTGCCCTTCACTTTACTTAAACAGCTGCTAAGCTCTAGTGCTGTGATTGGTTCTTCCATTGAATAAGCAATTTTGTCAGTCGTAAAGGTCAATGTTGTTGAATTTGTGGTATTTTTCGATGAGATGAATGATTGAGAGAAGTTTTGATCTGAAGAGTATTCAGCCCATTCACTACTAGTAGTGTTAATTTTGATTTGTTTTATTTATTCTTTTGACAACACTTTTACAATTAATTGTAACATATTTTTTTTGAATTACACGTACGAAATCGTAGGTTCAATTCTTATTATTAACGAAAGAACTTTTTTTATATCTGAACAAAAAATGTTTGACCTACTAAGCTGTTTAAACAAATTTGGTTGTTTAATTGATATTGAATTGAATTCACATTTCACGAACAGTTGCGACTTATTGAATTTTTAGTGTTTTCTTTTATCGTTCATTGTGTTAATAAATTTTCATAAAATTAAAAAAAATATGATACAACAAGTGTTTAATCAATAACAAATTTTAGGTGACTTAACACTTAAATTGCGAATACCATATTTTTTATGGAATATGTATTTGGGATGTCTAAGAAAAATTTAGCAACATAAACCAAAATCTACGATCGAGCACTTTTAGAAAAAATTGCGTTTAAATTGCAAAAAATTAAAAAAAAAAAACGCTTTAAAACTCAAGTACATCAAATATCAAATACACTTAATAGATTTTGACCTCCTGAGTCTACACAGAAAAAAATATGAAAAAATTTACTTCAAAATTTTAAAAACACCCAGTCAGAAAAAAGCGTTGTGAAAGCGTTTCACTGTGGCCGAAATCACTGATCTAGCGGCGCTTAAGTCAAAATTTAAAAATTAAGATCGATAAATGTTTTTGCACTGCATCGTTTACCTATACTTTACAGAAAAAATTTACGTTTTTACTTTTGTTTTGCTTTCAATATTTGCACAGCTGTATGCTTTCAAATATACATTTTTTGCAGCAAGTGTATTAAAGGAATTTGGGGCCTAATTACTCAGTGAGTTTTTCTTCACACTTTTAAGTCAATTGTTTATACATTTTGAGCCAAAAAGTTTTAATTGAAAGTAAAAGGTATGTTTTAACTAAAAAATAAATGTTTGTGGCCTGTGTGTATCTAGTTTATTATTAGTTCATTATATAAGTTTACATTTGTGATATAAACTATAGTTTCATGGACTGCAACTTTTGAAATTCGATCGTATTCGGTCCAATTCCTGTTTTGTTTATTATTTTGGGTTATTTTTGTTGTGACGTTTCAGTATTGCGTGCTAGTTCGTGCAAGTTGCTCGGTTTTTTAGGGTCCATCTGCCTGTCCAAATAAACAGTATAAACGCGATACAGACCACAATTTTCAATCGATTTAGCTAAAATTTGAAATTTAAGATTTTTTATCAAAAGAACAAAACATATCAAATTTTTGACAAAATCGGTCCATGTTATCCCATAGCCCACATGCTAATTTCCCCTTCCAGTTTTACTTAAAAAGCCCTAACAATAGTATTTTAACAAATATCCTCTTGAAATTCGATTGTTAAATGTTTTTTGTAGCCATAAATAATCACTCTAAATTTTAACGGAATCGGAACATTTTGACTTCTAGTTCTCATACAGACCATCCTCCGATATTCACATAAATTTCCCAAAATACATAAAAACACTGAAATAAATAAATATGGTTAAAAATTAAATTCTTTATTAGTTTTATAATCACAGATATGCATTTGGCTTTATTATTTTACATTTCCGAATTAAGCGCCGCTAGATTGGGTGTTTCGGCCACTGTGCGTTGTGGACGGTTGTACGAGCGTTCTGTATACCAACTTCAAAGCGAATTCAGATGATCCAAATTATAACATCGATCTACGCTAGGTTTAAAGCGTTTTAAAACCGATGTAAAAAAGTGCTTTGAGAACGTTTTTTTAAAGTCATCAAAGCGCTTTAAAAACCCAAAGTAAAGAACTTCTGTTTTAGTTCGGGTATAAAAACACTGTGCTACAAAAAACACAAAATCGAATATACTTTTAAAATGAGGTAGTTAAGGTTGTAGGTCTCGTCGAAAAGATCACAAAAATGCCCATCAAACTTGCCAGACACCCTCAAATTTTAAAGTTATTGTCAAAAAAGGATTTTTTGGGACTTTTCTCACTAAACCACGTGTAACTTAAACATTTTTCAACCGATTTTCAATTTTTAAACTGTGTTGGATAGAAGAAGGATACGGCTTTTCATGTGTGTGAATTGTTCTATACATATAAAAAAGATATGTATTGATTTTTTCAACAATATCTAATTTTTTTTTTTTTTTTTTTTTTAATTTTATGAGTTCATCGATTTTTTTCAGCTATAGTTCGTTCAACAACATATTTATTTGGAAGCGTATTCTTAAAGAAAATTTAATTGTGAATACGATGAGCTTTATGCCGAAAAAATCGGATAACAATTGACAGAGTTGTGATAATTTTTCTAAAACAGAATATTAAAATTTTGCTTGAAATTGCAGTTCGGATAACACCAGCAAAAAAAATAAAAAAATAAACGAACATACTAAGAGGTCGCGTATCATTATTTTAAAGGTTCTTGGCCTCCTGAATTCGAATTTGACCTTGAAATTGCGCTATCTTATTAAGTTTTTGATATATAGGTTTATGTTAAATATCTCAAAAACCTGACGAGATAGAGAAATTTAAAGACCAGATTCGGATTCAGCGCGGCAAAAACCTTTAAAAATATTGTACATGACCTCTTATGATAAATTTATTTTCTTTGTCTGGGTAGGTTAGGTTAGGCTAGGTTGTAAGTGGCTGCTGACGTTTTACGTCAACACACGTAGACTCTGAGGTCCATTGTGATACCACGGGATCGTAATAGGTTTCCCTACTAGTCCCTTTCGTTAAACCAGTTTGAGCTTCTTATGAAACTCCTTAGATGTTGAATTTTGACATCCGACAAATCAGAAAGATCGTACAGCTCCCTAGATCCCAGTGAAGCAAGTCGTTGACCAGAAAGTGCCGGGCAATGGCAAATAAAGTGTTCGATAGTTTCCAACTCCTCTTCATCCATGCAACTTCGGCAAAAGTCATTCGACGGCACATTTAACCGCTCTGCGTGCTTCCCTATAAGACAGTGTCCGGTAATTATAGAAACCACCGTCGAAATCTCTCCTCTTGGAAGCGATATCAGCTCACTTGTGCGCCCCTGATTAAGAGAAGGCCAAATCAGTCGTGTTGTCTCACACGTCCATCCATTTGCCCATCTTTGATTAGTCTCCGTCGCAGAACAAAGCCGTAGATTTTGCTTGCAAGTTTCTAGAGGCATACCAACACATTCCAATTCTGTTGGAACCTGTAAGGTAGTTCCTAGTCTTGCAAGCTCATCGGCTTTGCAATTCCCTGGAATGTCTCTGTGCCCTGGGACCCATATGAGTCGTATGTTAAACTGCTTGGTCATCTCATTAAAAGACGTGCGGCAGTTAAGGGCAGATCTTGATTTCAGAAACATTGAATCCAGGGACTTGACCGCGGCTTGACTGTCAGTATAGATGTTGACTGCGGTTGTAGACAAGACATTGCAGCTCAACCAGTCAGCCACTTCCTTTATTGCCAGCATCTCTGCCTGGTAAACACTGCAATGATCTGGCAATCTACGAGCCAGGCTCAATCCAAGCTCTTCCGAATAGACCCCAAAGCCCACTTGTTCGTGCAGCCTCGATCCATCTGTGTAAAAATTTATGGTAGCTCCACTTCCCGGAGTATCCCCCATCCATACCTGGGATATCTGAACGGCGATTTCCTGCAAACTCTTAATTTTCTTTTTTAGAAAAATTATCACAACTCTGCCAATTGTTATCCGATTTCTTCAGGTTTATCCTGATCGAATTCAGAATTAAATTTTCTTTAAAAATACGTTTATAAATATAAAGGTTGTTAAACGAACTACAGCAGAAAAAAATTGATAAACTCAAAACATTTTCAAAAAATAACAAAAAAATAGATTTTATGGAAAAAATCAATAAACATCTTTCTTATATGTATAGATCAATTCACAGACATGGAAAGCCCCATCCTTCTTCTGTCAAAAACAGTTACAAAATGTAAAATCGGTTGAAAATTTTCTGAATTACACAAGGTTTAGTGAGAAAAGTCCCAAAAAACGTTTTTTGACTATAACTCTAAAATTTTAGGGTGTCTGGCAAGTTTAATGGGCATTTTTGTGATCTACTCGACAAGACCAACGACGTACAGTGTAATTAGTATTAATAATAATAAGGGATGAGATTTCAATGCAAATGCATGTTTTTTGTCGATAGTCTAAAAACGATATGGATTAATTATCTTGTCGAATCAAGGAATTTGCGTTAAAATGGCATCGATTTGTTTTTGCATATTTTGGTGAAAATTGTTACGCGTGGGCTATAGGGAATAAATCCTTCACTCAGTACGAAGTACGAGACGGCATGTTTGATGGTTCATCGACCAGCTCTGTCGGCTAAGGCGTGGATTTTTTGTACTTCGAATAGAGACCGCGTAGCATAAGAAAAATTCTTCATGCCATATTAGTTGCCTATGAGCTAAATAAAAAAAAAAACTTCAGATTTTATATTTAAGATTTGCTTCACATTACAGGTTTTGATGTACTACCTGGAGTGCATAATTCCCACCCATTTGACTTGCTGTCAATACTCCAATGTCGATAATAGCACTCGTAATTTTGTTTATCGTCCCTATTATAGAAAATTGTGAAACAAACACTAATTTAAGTTACATTTCAGTATATTTAACATTCCCTTTATTATAAGGTTTTAGCAATTCATTTTTGTTTAAATACAATTCTTAAGTGACAAAAATTTCATTATAAAAAAAATTTTTTTTCAGAGTATAAAAAAAAAATAAAATACAAATATATAATTAAATATTATTTAGAAAATTATGTAAAACTAATTAGAAAATTTTCAACAAAAAAAAAAATACTAATAATTTTAGGTATTTTCGCTAAATGATTGCAGATAAACATTTAGCGAAATTTAGTAACAAAATATCTTCGTTTATATTTAAAAAGGAAATAGTTTCTTATATGGTTTTACTAGCGTGCGCAGGGTATTTCGTTGCCCGTAAATACAGAAAAATTTCATAATGATAATAAATGACCCATTTTTGGAACTTTTCGCTATGTAATCTTTATATATCGTCACCTGAGAATTGGTTTGATCCATGGGGTTTTTACCATCCTATAGAGCAAACCAATTCTAAGGTGACGATATGTCTTAATCCTTTACAAAAACTGTGCTTATGATGATCACAACACTTATAATAAAATACCAAATACATCAGTTGATATAATAAGTACTACGTCAACTTTAAGACGGTCTTACGTTGTCAAAAAAAAAACATTGATTTATTAATTTGAGCAAAAAAAAATGAGTAAATAAAACTTTGAGTCAAAAATTTAATGAAAAAATTTTGTAAAAATGTAAACAAACATGTATGAATGAAACAAAAAAATTACTGAAAAATTAATTGATAAACAAATTTTAGTACAAAAAAATTTAGTAAAAAAAAAATTAAAAAAAAAAAATTGAAAACATTTTCATTTGAATTCGTTCCAAGTTTCATTCCATTTCGTTCTCTGTTCTATTCCATTTGGTTCCCTGCTCCATTCAATTTCGTTGGTGTTCATTCCTTTTCGAATAGTATCCGAACAAAAGAGTTTCTAGGGATAAGATCATTAAATTAAAAAGAATCATTTTGCCCCTTATTTTGTTTCAGGCAATTTAAAAAGTACCCCTTTAACTCCTTAGGAATCAGAATTAAAAAAAAAATTCTTTTGAAAACGTTTGTTTTCGCTTCATTCCAAATTTCAAGTTCCCAGTACCATTATTTCAAATAATATGAAAAGTACCAAAGTGCTCGTTTTTACTCCCTTAGAATCGAAAAAAAGTACTTTTTAAAGATTTCTTTTCTGTTGTTGGATCCTACATTCCTAATTTTAAGTTTTTATGACCTCTATTTAAGAAAATATAAACAGTACCAAAAAGTAATTTTTGGGGGGATTTTTTCCCGTTAGATAATGATATATTCCAAATTTCAAGTTAATATGCTCATTATTTAAGAATATATAATTCCCTTTTTTAATTAATTTCCGTAGCAATCAGAATTTCCAAAAGTTATTCTTTTGGGAATATTTTATTTCGCTAGACAATCTTACATTCAAAATTTCCATTATAATTATTTCAGAAAATATAAAAGGTACCATAGTACTCGTTTTTATCCCCTTGGATAGGAACCGGAATTTCCAAAAAGTACATTTTTCATAGTTCTTTTCTGTTGTTGGATCCTACATTCCTAATTTTAAGTTTTTATGACTTTTATTTAAGCATGGGATACTACATTCCAAACTTCAAGCTAATAAAGCCATTGTTTAAGTATATATATTAAAAGTACCAAAATACCTTTTTTATCCGTTTTACCCCCATAGAATCTTTATTTAAAAAAACCAGCCTTAGTGGATCTATATTCCGGGAGATGCAGTTACATTCCAAATTTCAAATCTCTAGCTTCATTGGTTTGTGGAACTATAAAAAGAATCAACATTTCCAAAACCCAAGCCTCAGTGGACCTATTTTCCGGGAGGTGCATCTATATTCCAAATTTCAAGTCTCTAGTCTCAAATTTAAAGTTTCCAGTACCATTATTTCAGGAATTATAATAAGTATCAAAATACACTTTTTTACCCCCCTTAGAATCGGAATTTCGAAAAAGTACTTTTTCAAAATTTTTCCCGTTGTTGAAACTAACATTTTAAAATTTTTTTGTATGACCTTAATTTCAAAAAATTTAGAAAGTACCAAAGTAAATTTTTTTACCACTTTTTACCCTTAGGAGTCCGAATTTCCAGAAAGTACTTTTTTTGGAAATGTTTTTTCCGTTAGAGGATCCTACATTCCAATTTTCAAATTAATAGGATTTTTTTTTTAGAAAAAGTAAAAAGTACCAAAGTGCTCGCTTTTTACCCCTCTTAGAATCGGTATTTCGAAAAAGTACTTTTTCATAATTTTTTTCATTGTTGGAAACAACAATGCAAATTTTAATTTTTTTGTAGGACTTTAATTTAAAAAAAAAATAAATACCCTTAGGAATCCGAATTTCCAGAAAGTACTTTTTTTGGGAATGTTTTTCAGTAAGAGGATCCTACATTCCAATTTTCGAATTAATAGGATTTTTTTTTTTCACAAAAAATAAAAAGTACCAAAGTACTCGTTTTTTTACCCCCCTTAGAATCGGAATTTCGAAAAAGTACGTTTTCTGAATTTTTTCCGTTGTTGGAACCACCATTGCAAATTTTAATATAAACCCATTGCAAATTTTAAAATAAATAAAAAAGTACCAAAGTACCATTTTTGACCCCTTTTAACCCTTAGGAAACGGAATTTCCAGAAAGTTCTTTTTTTGGGAATGTTTTTCCGTTAGAGGATCCTAAATTTCAAATTTCAAATTATTTGATTTTTTTTTTTCAGAAAAAAAAAATGTACCAAAGTACTCGCTTTTTCCCCTTTTTCAACCCTTCGTTTTACCCCTTAAAATAAACATTTCCAAAAACCCAGCCTTAGCGGATATGTATTCCAGGAGATGAAACTACAATCCAAATTTCAAGACTCTAGCTTCAGTGGTTTGGGCTGTGGGATGATGCGTGATTAGTATGTCAGTCAGTCAGTCATCAGTCAGTCACTCAACTACTTTATATATATAGATTATGAAATTGAATGTAAGTAATATGTCGAATGTAGGGTGACTAAGTAAATAACAAAATATGAATATATAAGAGCAATATTTTTTGTCTGTCTTATATAGACGTTGAACTTTGATTATTTTAGTTTTCTTGTAAGAATTTTTTTGGCGATTCAAAATAAATGCAAAACAAACAAAAAAAAAATTTAAAGAAGAAGAGTAAGAACGACTTACATGAGTTTTGTTTTGATTAGCGACTATTAGATTTTTATTTTGTATTCCTTTATGATAATTACTAGCGTGCGCAGAGTATTTCGTTGCCCTTAAATACAGAAAAATTACATAATGTATACCCATTTTTGGAACTTTTCGCTATGTAATCTTTATATATCGTCACCTGAGAATTGGTTTGCTCCATAGGATAGAGCAAACCAATTCTTAATCCTTTACAAAAACTGTGCTTATGATAATCACAACACTTAAACAATAAAATTCCAAATACATTAGCTGTTATAATAAATACAACGTCAAGTTTAAGACAGTCTATGTTATAAAAAAAACATTGATTTATTAATTTGAGCAAAAAAAAAATTGAGTTAACAAAACTTTGAGTCAAAAATTTAATGAAAAAATTTTGTAAAAATATGTACAAATATGTATGAATGAAACAAAAAAAATACTGAAAAATTGATTGATAAACAAATTTTAGTACAAAAAAGAATTTAGTTAAAAAAAAAATGAAAAAAAAAAATAAATTGAAAACATTTTCATTTGAATTCGTTCCCAGTTTCATTCCATTTTGTTCCCTGTTCTATTCCATTTGGTTCCCTGTTCCATTCAGTTTCGTTCAATGTGGTGTTCATTCCTTTTCGAATAGTATCCGTTAAAGAACAAAAGAGTTTCTAGGGATAAGATCATTAAATTAAAAAGAATCATTTTGCCCCTTATTTTGTTTCAGACAATTTAAAAAGTACCCCCTTAACTCCTTAGGAATCAGAATTAAAAAAAAAATCTTTTGGGAACGACTTTTTTTCGCTAGACGATCCTACATTCCAAATTTCAAGTTTCCAGTACCATTATTTCAAATAATATGAAAAGTACCAAAGTGCTCGTTTTTACTCCCTTAGAATCGAAATTTCGAAAAATGTACTTTTTACAGAATTATTTTCTGTTTTTGGATCCTACATTCCTAATTTTAAGTTTTTATGACCTTAGGGATCAGAATTTCCAAAAGTTATTCTTTTGGGAATATTTTATTTCGCTAGACAATCTTACATTCCAAATTTCCATTATAATTATTTCAGAAAATATAAAAGGTATCATAGACCTCGTTTTTTTCCCCTTAGATCGGAATCGGAATTTCCAAAAAGTAAATTTTTCATAGTTTTTTCTGTTGTTGGATCCTACATTCCTAACTTTAAGTTTTTATGACTTTTATTTAAGCATGGGATGCTACATTCCAAATTTCAAGCTAATAAAACCATTATTTAAGTATACATATATCAAAGCTGTATTATTGAATACTTTTATTTGAATTTTTTGGAAAAAATAAAATACTTTAATATTTTAGTTGGTTATCAAAAAATAAAATGATCTGTTATTTTATTTATTTTGATTTGAATAAAATACAATTTTATTTTATTCAATTTCATATAAATAAAATAATATTTGTTTCCAAAAAATTCAAATAATTTTTTCTGATTGATTATTCAAACAGGAAAAAAAGAAATTTTATTATTATTTAACAAAAATTTTTGAATAATTTTGGTTATTCACAAAAAATTGAATAAATAACGTATTATTCAAACAAAAAAAAACAAATATTTTTGAAAATTTTGTGTTTGAAAAAGAAATGTATTTTATTTATTTTGTCATTTATTATACAGTGAAACAGAAAATTATTTTTACAAACTAATATTGTTTAACAGTAAACTTCTTAATAAAGCGTTTTTTTACTAAAACGTTAGTTAGAATATTCTTTGTAAATTTTCCCGAACTGAAATCTTTAGATTTTTACTATTTTAAAATGTTGTTAAAACATTTTCCTATGGAAAATACTGAAGTTTTTAAAATACTTTCAGATATTTTTCAAATACAACAAAAAGTCCTGTGAGGATGTATATTTACTCAGATTTTCAAGGTTTTTGGCTTTGGTGACATTTTTAAGAAAATATTCTTTAGTATTAACTCTAAAATCTTTCTACTACACAAAATTTATTTAAATAAAAAAAATGCATATGTATACAATTAAAAATTTTTCCTATAAAAAAAAAAAAAATATTTTTGAATGTATTATTCAATTTTTAAATGCACCCGTAACCGTACCCTAACGTAGCGTAGAGAGATTTTTGTTAGATTGGAAGAAGTGAGAGCAATTATTCTTCTTTGCAGAAGGTTACGGGATTTTGTATATGATTTTGACCGCTACGCTACGTTAGGTGACGGAACGGGTAGCTAACCTAGTATTTATTATTTTTCTTACTTCTATGTCAAGTAAAAACGTAAAGAAGTTTTTTTGGGAATAAAATTTCTCTAACTTAACAAAAAAAAAAAAAAACAAAACATAAATAAGAATGTTTTGTACTATTTTGCTTAATGAACATTGCATAGAGTTAACGTTAAGTTGACGTTTTTAGGCTAACTAAACCTTAATGGTAAAAATGTACGCTGAATATTTTTAATACTTTTAGGCATTTCTTATGAAAATGAAGTGTTGATTTCTTCAAAGAATCCTAATACCTGAAATGGGGAATGAAGTGTTGATTTCTTCTTCGAATCCTAACACCTATTGCTTACACGTTTAAGCTCTTAATTTTCTTTAGTTTTTCTATTTCGTACTTTCTGCAGAAATAGGGTCAGACAGACGGAGATACAGGCGGATATTACTAGGAAGTCTTTAAATCGATCAAGGATAAAAACAAAAACATATCGTTTACAGTAGAGATGGGCGCGTGAGTGGATTTTGACTCACACTCACTCACGCTCACGCAAAAAAAAACTTATCACTCACTAATCACTAACGCAATTTTTTTTCACTCACTCACAATCACGTGATTGAAATTAAAATTTCTCACGCTCACGCGTAACTCACGCCAGATTCAAACACGCTCACGCATGAGTCTTGCAAGCTCCACTCACGCAAACAAATTTTCTTACAAAAAAAAAAAAAAACAGCTAAATTTTTTTTTTTTGCAAGAAATGAAAAAAATCTAATTAAATAAGTAAAATCAAAAATTAAATCACGCAAACTCACGCCCAAATAAAGGTATTAGTTTTTCTTCGGTATTGGTTTTCAATTAAAATTGTTATTAAAGGGTATTGGTATTGAAAAGGTATTGGTACCCATCCTTGCTTTATTGTAAAAATTATAATAAATGAATTTGCCGGGGGATAAATGCTAACATTTATCCCCCGGCTCCCTCCCCTGGTGCTCCATCATAGACTTGGCGAAGGAGTATTAATAATGAATTGGGGCCTCAAATTAAAGCTACAATAATATCACCAGTGAAGCTTAAAATAGAGTGGGAGAGAAGGATGACAGAAAAGAAGGATTTCAATTGGAATTTCCTGAATTACAACATAACTTTTCTGTATTTCAATTGACTTTTTATAAATTACAACTTAGCTTTTCTGAAATTCAATTGGGCTTTTTATAGTTTTAATAGCATTCTCTATACAACAATTCTCCTAAAAATTCAAAAATAAAACTTTTTAAAAGAAGCTAATTTTAAACAAAACTATTTTGTATGAATAATTTTATGTTTCACTGTATAATAAATGACAAAATAAAAAAATACTTTTCTTTTTCAAACACAAAATTTTCAAGAATATTTATTTTTTTTTGTTTGAATAATACGTTATTTATTTGATATTTTTGTGAATAACCAAAATTATTCAAAAATTTTTGTTGAATAATAAGAAAAATTTATTTTTTTTTGTTTGAATAATCAATCAGAAAAAATTATTTAAATTTTTCGTTATTTAAATAATAGCAAATAAATATTATTCATTTTCAAAATATTTGAATAATCGCTTATTTGAATATTTTTTTAAAAATATTGTTATTTATTTGTTTCGTTATTTCAATCATAGCATACAGCACTGACATCTATATATATAAAGTAGTTGCGTGACTGACTGATGACTGACTGACATACTAATCACGCATCATCCCACAGCCCAAACCACTGAAGCTAGAGTCTTGAAATTTGGATTGTAGTTTCACCTCCTGGAATACATATCCACTAAGGCTGGGTTTTTGGAAATGTTGATTTTAAGGGGTAAAAATGAAGGGTTGAAAAAGGGGAAAAGCGAGTACTTTGGTACTTTTTATTCTTTCTGAAAAAAATTCAATTAATTTGAAATTTAGGATCCTCTAACGGAAAAACATTCCCAAAAAAAGAACTTTCTGGAAATTCGGATTCCTAAGGGTTATAAGGGGTAAAAAATGGTACTTTGGTACTTTTTATATTTTTTGATATTAAGGTCCTACAAAAATATTAAAATTTACAATGGTGGTTCCAACTAGGGAAAAAATTCTGAAAACGTACTTTTTCGAAATTCCAATTCTAAGGGGGGTAAAAAACGAGTACTTTGGTACTTTTTATTTTTTCTGAAAAAAATCCTATTAATTCGAAAATTGGAATGTAGGATCCTCTAACGGAAAAACATTCCCAAAAAAAAGTACTTTCTGGAAATTCGGATTCCTAAGGGTAAAAAGGGGTAAAAAATGGTACTTTGGTACTTTTTATATTTTTTAAAATTAAGGTCCTACAAAAATATTAAAATTTGCAATGGTGGTTCCAACAACGGAAAAAATTCTGAAAACGTACTTTTTCGAAATTCCGATTCTAAGGGGGGTAAAAAACGAGTACTTTGGTACTTTTTATTTTTTCTGAAAAAAAATCCTATTAATTCGAAAATTGGAATGTAGGATCCTCTAACGGAAAAACATTCCCAAAAAAAAGTACTTTCTGGAAATTCGGATTCCTAAGGGTAAAAAGGGGTAAAAAATTGTACTTTGGTACTTTTTATATTTTTTTAAATTAAAGTCCTACAAAAAAACTAAAATTTGCATTGTTGTTTCCAACAATGAAAAAAATTATGAAAAAGTACTTTTTCGAAATACCGATTCTAAGTGGGGTAAAAAGCGAGCACTTTGGTACTTTTTACTTTTTCTGAAAAAAATTAATTTGAAAATTAGAATGTAGGATACTCTAACGGAAAAACATTCCCCAAAGAAGTACTTTCTGGAAATTCGGACTCCTAAGTGGTAAAAAAATTTACTTATGTACTTTCTAAATTTTTTTAAATTAAGGTCCTACAAAAAAATTTTAAAATGTTAGTTCCAACAACGGGAAAAATTTTGAAAAAGTACAGGGAACGAAATGGGGACTTGAAATTTGGAATGGAGGTGCGCCTCCCGAAGCATAAATCCTTTAAGGCTGAGTTTTTGGAAAGGTTGATTCTAGGGAATAGGGGTAAAAAGGTATTTTGGTACTTTTTATATTTCCACAAACCACTGAAGCTAGAGACTTGAAATTTGGAATATAGATGCACCTCCCGGAAAATAGGTCCACTAAGGCTTGGGTTTTGGAAATGTTGATTCTTTTTATAGTTCCACAAACCAATGAGGCTAGAGATTTGAAATTTGGAATGTAGCTGCATCTCCCGGAATATAGATCCACCAAGGCTGGGTTTTTTGAAATAGAGATTCTATGGGGGTAAAACGGGTAAAAAAGGTTTTTTGGTACTTTTTATATATATGTATACTTAAATAATGGTTTTATTAGCTTGAAATTTGGAATGTAGCATCCCATGCTTAAATAAAAGTCATAAAAACTTAAAGTTAGGAATGTAGGATCCAACAACAGAAAAAACTATGAAAAATTTACTTTTTGGAAATTCCGATTCCGATCTAAGGGGAAAAAAACGAGGTCTATGATACCTTTTATATTTTCTGAAATAATTATAATGGAAATTTGGAATGTAAGATTGTCTAGCGAAATAAAATATTCCCAAAAGAATAACTTTTGGAAATTCTGATCCCTAAGGTCATAAAAACTTAAAATTAGGAATGTAGGATCCAAAAACAGAAAATAATTCTGTAAAAAGTACATTTTTCGAAATTTCGATTCTAAGGGAGTAAAAACGAGCACTTTGGTACTTTTCATATTATTTGAAATAATGGTACTGGAAACTTGAAATTTGGAATGTAGGATCGTCTAGCGAAAAAAGTCGTTCCCAAAAGATTTTTTTTTTAATTCTGATTCCTAAGGAGTTAAGGGGGTACTTTTTAAATTGTCTGAAACAAAATAAGGGGCAAAATGATTCTTTTTAATTTAATGATCTTATCCCTAGAAACTCTTTTGTTCTTTAACGGATACTATTCGAAAAGGAATGAACACCACATTGAACGAAACTGAATGGAACAGGGAACCAAATGGAATAGAACAGGGAACAAAATGGAATGAAACTGGGAACGAATTCAAATGAAAATGTTTTCAATTTATTTTTTTTTTTTCATTTTTTTTTTAACTAAATTCTTTTTTGTACTAAAATTTGTTTATCAATTAATTTTTCAGTAATTTTTTTGTTTCATTCATACATATTTGTTCATATTTTTACAAAATTTTTTCATTAAATTTTTGACTCAAAGTTTTGTTAACTCAATTTTTTTTTTTGCTCAAATTAATAAATCAATGTTTTTTTTTATAACATAGACTGTCTTAAACTTGACGTTGTATTTATTATAACAGCTAATGTATTTGGAATTTTATTGTTTAAGTGTTGTGATTATCATAAGCACAGTTTTTGTAAAGGATTAAGAATTGGTTTGCTCTATCCTATGGAGCAAACCAATTCTCAGGTGACGATATATAAAGATTACATAGCGAAAAGTTCCAAAAATGGGTATACATTATGTAATTTTTCTGTATTTAAGGGCAACGAAATACTCTGCGCACGCTAGTATATATATATAAAAAGTACCAAAAAACCTTTTTTACCCGTTTTACCCCCATAGAATCACTATTTCAAAAAACCCAGCCTTGGTGGATCTATATTCCGGGAGATGCAGCTACATTCCAAATTTCAAATCTCTAGCCTCATTGGTTTGTGGAACTATAAAAAGAATCAACATTTCCAAAACCCAAGCCTTAGTGGACCTATTTTCCGGGAGGTGCATCTATATTCCAAATTTCAAGTCTCTAGCTTCAGTGGTTTGTGGAAATATAAAAAGTACCAAAATACCTTTTTACCCCTATTCCCTAGAATAAACCTTTCCAAAAACTCAGCCTTAAAGGATTTATGCTTCGGGAGGCGCACCTCCATTCCAAATTTCAAGTCCCCATTTCGTTCCCTGTACTTTTTCAAATTTTTTCCCGTTGTTGGAACTAACATTTTAAAATTTTTTTGTAGGACCTTAATTTAAAAAAATTTAGAAAGTACATAAGTAAATTTTTTTACCACTTAGGAGTCCGAATTTCCAGAAAGTACTTCTTTGGGGAATGTTTTTCCGTTAGAGTATCCTACATTCTAATTTTCAAATTAATTTTTTTCAGAAAAAGTAAAAAGTACCAAAGTGCTCGCTTTTTACCCCACTTAGAATCGGTATTTCGAAAAAGTACTTTTTCATAATTTTTTTCATTGTTGGAAACAACAATGCAAATTTTAGTTTTTTTGTAGGACTTTAATTTAAAAAAATATAAAAAGTACCAAAGTACAATTTTTTACCCCTTTTTACCCTTAGGAATCCGAATTTCCAGAAAGTACTTTTTTTTGGGAATGTTTTTCCGTTAGAGGATCCTACATTCCAATTTTCGAATTAATAGGATTTTTTTTCAGAAAAAATAAAAAGTACCAAAGTACTCGTTTTTTACCCCCCTTAGAATCGGAATTTCGAAAAAGTACGTTTTCAGAATTTTTTCCGTTGTTGGAACCACCATTGCAAATTTTAATATTTTTGTAGGACCTTAATTTTAAAAAATATAAAAAGTACCAAAGTACCATTTTTTACCCCCTTTTTACCCTTAGGAATCCGAATTTCCAGAAAGTACTTTTTTTTGGGAATGTTTTTCCGTTAGAGGATCCTACATTCCAATTTTCGAATTAATAGGATTTTTTTCAGAAAAAATAAAAAGTACCAAGTACTCGTTTTTTTACCCCCCTTAGAATTGGAATTTCGAAAAAGTACGTTTTCAGAATTTTTTCCCTAGTTGGAACCACCATTGTAAATTTTAATATTTTTGTAGGACCTTAATATCAAAAAATATAAAAAGTACCAAAGTACCATTTTTTACCCCTTTTAACCCTTAGGAATCCGAATTTCCAGAAAGTTCTTTTTTTGGGAATGTTTTTCCGTTAGAGGATCCTAAATTTCAAATTTCAAATTAATTGAATTTTTTTCAGAAAAAATAAAAAGTACCAAAGTACTCGCTTTTTCCCCTTTTTCAACCCTTCATTTTTACCCCTTAAAATCAACATTTCCAAAAACCCAGCCTTAGTGGATATGTATTCCAGGAGGTGAAACTACAATCCAAATTTCAAGACTCTAGCTTCAGTGGTTTGGGCTGTGGGATGATGCGTGATTAGTATGTCAGTCAGTCATCAGTCAGTCACGCAACTACTTTATATATATAGAAGATTACTCTTCTCAAAATTGATTTTTTTTGTTCTTTTTTTTTTTTTAATCTTATTCGTTTTAATTTAACCTTGAATTACCTCGTTAATGATGATTTGATGACGTCATACATGATGATCAATTAATGTACATTACTTGGAGTCATGTTGCTGCTTGTAAATAGAATTTTAATAAAATAAATCACTTTCAGAAAATAATTATCACTTTGAATACAATTTCACTAAATCTTTTCTTTTTTTTTTAACAATTGT